>OZ038511.1:8912661-8927661 GCA_964036315.1 Acanthosepion esculentum
CTTCAGTCAATTTCTCACCGACGTGAAGTGGTTTCCCTCTGTCTTTTCTACAAATATTTCCATAGCAACTGATGAGCTATCTTCCCAGATGCCCCAACTACATGAATTTAAGCGTGCTACTAGATTGGCATCTCAGTCCCACCTGTTGACTCTTGAAATAGCTAAATGCAACCACCATTTCTTCTCTAACAGATCCTTTTCTCGTACTTTCCGCTAGGCAAAAATTTCATCTCAGTTTGGGAGTTTATTCTTTGCCCATAGATGAGACACTAACAGATTCTACCAACCGAGGTCAAGATGGGCCTGGGAATAACAGCAATTAAGAGGAGCTTCCACGCTCCTCAAAACCTCCATTCTCCTGATCAGATGCCTTGCTGCCGGATATAGTTTATCGTCATACTCAGGAGAATCCTTTGCTGATAGAAGTCTATTACTCACGGCTGATCGAGATCAGTTTTCAAACTTATCTAAAAAAAAAAAGGAAATCTGGCCCTCACTATTCGTTAGATAGACGCAATATAATCTTTCTAGTCGCTATATGATCCTCTGCATGACTAAGGTAAGCTTAGTAAACATTTAGATCTTTTCTAAGAGAAACGTTATCACGTTCAGTAAGTAATTTCTGCAAATATATAAATCGTTATCTGTGTCTGTTCGTCTGTACCTGTAAGTGGATTTGCGGTTGTGTGTCTACTAACATAGCGCTGACTGTATCGATGTTTTTCTGATGTCATGTATTTGTGTTAAAAAGCTTTAGGTGAAATGACATTCCTAAATTAATGTCTACGTGAGAAGAAACAAAAACTTGACAAGAGTTTGTACAAGATTATTTTGCTTATAATTAAGGAGATTTTATTCGCTGGTGTTAAAAGCGCCACAAATATTTTCTAAAATGTTTTGTCATGAGACCTGCATAATCGAACTCACATTGTGTGTCGCAATTGTTTCTTTAGTGTGTTTGTCTAGTTGTGCACACATACATCTACACATCGAAATTTGTCAATAAGAGCATTCCCTTAAAGAATACACAAAAAAATTAAGCAAATTTTAAGAAAAACATTAAATTTAAAGAATGAAGACATAGAACCAATTTAAGAGTGAAGAAACATCGAATCACTTAAATTGTAAAATACATGTTTTTCTTTGTTTTTTTCTAGTCGTTTCCCGCCCAAAATGAACGTAAGTTTCTAATGGCGGGAAATAGGTAGTTAAATAAGAGTTAAAATGAAAATAACAGACAAAATGGCCGTTGAGTTTTTCGATCAAGGGCCATGAAATCGAGGGCGAGAAAAGAAACGAAATTGATGAACGAATGAATAAATAATACCGTGCAAAAGAATCGAACAATAATTGTCAGCGTCATTCGGTTTTCTCAACAGAACAAAACTAAAAGGAACAAACATCATCAAATGGCGCCATAACAACAGACGATAATTTTTTCTTCAATTAGATGTCATTTGTTGCATTGGTTGTCTGCTTTGTTCAAAATCTGCTTTTTTTCTTTGTATACTTTCTGTTTAATGTTTTATTGCTTATGAATTTTTTTTTTTCATTATCTTGTAGTTTTTTGTCGAAATCACCAATTTTAAAATATTTTTATATTATTTACTTTCTCTTTTCTTTTCATTTTCTTTTCACTTTTATTTCATCTTTCAGTCTTTCTTTTACTGTTCTCTTTCAATCTTGCCCGTTCGTCAATTTTTTATTTTTTTATTCCCTGATACTACTCTACTAAAATTTTCTTTATTTATATATATGTCTAAAAACAAACATCATTCTTCCGTAAAATTCAATCTTTTTCTATACATTCACTTTCGTTGGAGACATTTCTCTCGCACTTTCATCAAATTACATTCCTTCTTTCTTTTCCGCTTTGGATATTTTCTTTTTCATCTTTCTTTTTCTTCCGTCTGTTTTTTTTCTTTTTTCTTCATTTTTTTCTTTGCTATTTTTATTCTAAATAAATCTTTCTTTCTTCTTTCTCTCTTTCGGTTATTTTTTTCATTTAATTTTTCTGTATTTTTTTTTTCTCAGCTAAATTTCCTTTTATTTTTCATTCTCCTTTCTCATACATCTTTTCTTTCGTACATTCCTTCAATCGTTAGTAATGCCTTCCTTTCTTTACTTTTACATATATTTTCTTTCTCCTCTAGCATTTATTCTTTCACTTTTTCATTTTCATTCATTTTTTTCTTTTTAATATTCTTTATTTTCTTCCTTTCTTTTTCGCAATATTTTCTTTCTTGTCTTACAATTATTCATTGTTTCTTCTTTCGTTTTTCATTCGTTATTCTTCCTTTCCTTTTTTTCTTCGAATTTGAATTTTCTTTTATTTCGCCGTTCATTTCCTTTTCTTTTCGCACTCTGCTCTCGATCTTTCTTTTCTCAAATTTTCACTTTCTATATTTTCAGTTTTTGCTTTGTCTTCTTTTTCTTTATTTTTTCCTTTCTTTTCTTTCTCTCTCATTCTTTTCTTACTTTCTTATTCTCATTTCTTTTTTCTTTGTCTGTTTCTTCTTCACGTTATTTTTTTCCTTCTCTCTTAGTTTCTATTTTCTATCACATCTGGACTTGTTCTCTCTTTCCCTCTCTCTCTCTCTCTCTCATCTCTCTTTATCTCCGTTTGTTGTATTCTTCTACTTCTTGTACTTCTTCTTCTTCTTCGTCGTCGTCGTCGTCGTCGTCGTCGTGTTCTCCTTCGTAATCTTCTTCTTCGTAGTCTTCTTCTTTTTAGTCTTCTTCTTCTTCCTCTTCTTCTTCTTCTTCTTCGTAGTCTTCTTCTTCTTCTTCTTCTTCTTCCTCTTCTGCTTCGTATTCGTCTTCGTCGCCGTCTCCGTAGTCTTCTTATTCTTCGTGGTCTTCTTCTTCTTCTTCTTCTTCTTCTTCTTCTTCTTCTTCTTCTTCTTCTTCTTCTTCTTCTTCTTCTTCTTCTTCTTCGTCGCCGTCGTCGTAGTCTTAATATTGTCGTAGTCTTCTTCTTCTTCTTAGTCTTCTTCTTCGTAGTCTTATTATTCTTCGTGGTCTTCTTCTTCTTCTTCTTAGTCTTCTTCTTTTTCGTAGTCTTCTTCTACGTCGCCGTCTTCGTAGTCTTATTATTGTAGTAGTCTCCTTCTTCTTCTTAGTCTTCTTCTTCGTAGTCTTATTATTCTTCGTAGTCTTCTTTTTCTTCTTCTTCTTCGTAGTTATCTTCTTCGTAATCTTCTTCTCAGTAGTCTTCTTCTTCCTCTTCTTAATCGTAGTCTTCTTCTTTATCATAGTCATCGTCTTCGTCTTGTTCTCCTTCGTAATCTTCTTCTTCTTCTTCTTCTTCTTCTTCTTCTTTTTCTTCTTCTTCTTCTTCTTCTTCTTCTTCTTCGTCGTCGTCGTCGTCGTCGTCGTCCTTGTCGTCGTAATCTTCTTCCATCATGTTCAATCTTTTTCGTTTTTTTTTCATGCTTGGTTTCTCCACGTCTTTTCTCATTGATCCCCTATTCAATTTATAGAAACCATTTTTCTGATATCCGTATATTTCAGCCTTTTTTCTTTCGTTTATTTCTTTTCCTTTCTCTTCTTTTTTTCTCAGTCATTTCTCTCTTTTCATTTGTTGATTTTCTTTTAAAAACACAATGCTCCTTTTTTTTTTGCTTCTCGTCTTTTGTATTTTTCGCATTTTCTTTCATAAATTCCTTTTACTCATTTTTTATTCATTAATTCAACAAATAATTTCTTTCTTTTCCCATTTCCTTGTCTTATCTCCAACTCAATTTATTCCTTAACATCTATGTCTCCATTGTTTTCAACATTATATTTATCTAAAATTACGTGAACCATCCAAAATTGATAGCAATGACGCCAGTGAGTCTCTCTGCAAAGCAAAGATTTTATTTTACAATCTATTGCCGCCAATTTCTAGGAAAACAAAAAAAAAACATAATGTCAAAGGTGATCGGACGAGAACAACTATGACGTCAAAATATTTGATTGGTTGTCTCAGCGACCAATGACGTCATTGAAAGGCAAAAGGCACAATCACAGTAATTGTGTGAAGATTTTTTAAAAAGAAGGGCAGATAATTCATACCCAACTATTTTCTACGGAAATTTGTTTATATTTTAAATGATGTCAATTTTTATTCTGCCCCCCCCCCCGACACACACAATAAAGCTGTGCGGATCTATTACTCCCGAACATACATACATACAAAAATACAAATCACATACAACGCCAACCATCCATTGGTTAATTAATCACCACTACGTTATTATAGGTAATTTACAAGTCGCAGCAATGCGACAATTTTGTAATCGCTCTATTTTTAAGTAGTTAATTTTGTGCACTTTTGGGAGAAACGGGTCACAGAAGCTTTCTTAAATCTCCCCAAAGCTCGCTCGCTGATTGGTCAATGCCAACCAATCAGATCGTTTGCAGGTGAAGAATAATTCTTCCCGCGCAGCGATTTCGAGCCTACAGTCACTTATTTAAGCTAAGGTCTTTTTCATCTCATTAGTGAGATTTCAACTGCCAAAAGAATCCACGATAGTTGAAACCATGCGCCAACTTTCTCACTCACACACACCACTCGTATGCTGAACATAACTTGTACACACTCACATAAACTCTTCTTACACAACAATATCTTTCAAGATAATCATTACAAGAGACTCTTATGAACGTGTGGGATTCACGCTACCCCCACCTTCATTTTGACGCACGCGCGAGTTTTTCACCCCTTCCTCTCACTTTCGGCCGTTGATAGTAGTAAACCGTAGTTCTTAGCCGAGTGAGGAAGATAATTATTTTTCGCGCGCTTTTCTGCTGACGTCACGGCAAATTGGCTTTTTCAAATTAGTCGCCCCGTGGTCGTCTGACCATCGGCCGGGCTGGCTCACTTGTCTCTCGCCGGTAACCCCATATATACTGGCAGAGATACATTTTATTCGGCAAACCTTGCCTAGACCTCATGGCTCGTCGCTTTACCTTAACGCATACGACACGGTCGTCACTTTGCGATGACAGACTTCTCGTCCCGAGGCTAACATCTTTACCGAGCCGCCAACTTCCAGGAACTTTCGAAAACTTTCAACTTGAAGAGCAAGCATTTTTCACATTCTTCGAACTCTGTATTTTCTGAACCTGTTACCAAAAAAAGAATTACATACACTCACAATTATAAACTCTCGCAGTGAGTATTTTCCCCTGCCGTATCTTTATAATTCATTAATAATTGACTGTTCTGAACTTTTCTTCCCGAGGAATTTTTCCCACCTTTGGCCATCTTGAATTTAAATTTTGGCGCGGAACTCTATCTACCTTTTTTGTCAACTACCATATTTCCAGTATCTTACTGAAGGTCTTAACTCAAGGCAATTAAATTTCATTCTCTACAACATTTCCAGTAACCTTACTGAAGACAATCTACTTGGCCTCTTTTTCAACTACATTTTCCAGTACATTTACTGAAGGTCTTCATTGAAGACATATTACTTGTTAAACTCTAATAACATTTATGTTTGTTCTTAACCTTTCGTTGTTTTGCCTGTCTACTTCTTTTCACTTTGTACGTTTGTACGGTGGAAAGAGCACATCTTTATATTTTTCTTTTTTTTTACTTTGTTTGTGGATTCGGTAGTAGTGTGTAGTGTCTGGCACAAGGCCTTATTTTCGTAGGCCTGATCGGCACCGCTATCGGGTCCACAACAAACGTACTTGAACTTTGAAATGCTAAAATAACAGTTAAAGAGAGACAACACTTGGTTAATTCAACCTTTTCTTACTTAAATGCAGGCTTTCTTTCACATCGTTGTTTGATATTGTACATCTTGTTAAATACATATTTTATGTGTAACAGTGTCTTTTGTTTATCCTTTTCTGCGCCAGCCCTGTTTCCTATTCTAAAGTTAAATTAATGAGGTGAAGTCCGCCATATTTCAACCTTTTCTTACTTAAATGCATGCTTTGCTTCACATCCTTGTTTGATATTGTACATCTTGTTAAATACATATTTTATGTGTAACAATGTCTTTTGTTTATCCTTTTCAGTGTCAGCCCTGTTTCCTAATCTAAAGTTAAATTAATGAGGTGAAGCCCGCTACAAATCTTTCATCATCTACTGGCACGGTGGTTTCAGGACTGAAACGTTATTACCACTTAATTGAAGGAACCCCAGCAATACCTCCCGATATAAACAGGCATTGTTGATATTCGGTTACCTTACCTGAATGTCAGAGCCATACCAATGCAAACTTTTTACCATATATTGCTTTACTGATGGAGACATTTTAATATCATTGTTGTATAATTACATACACATATCGTATTTGTTATTATTTTTGTAAAGGTAACTTATATTTATTCGGTTAGTAAGGTAGTCAGTCAAGAGTAAATTGTAAGAATCTGACACGACCATTTTTTCCTCTGTCACATATGGCTTCAGTCTAAAATGGTAGTCACTACGATAGAACACAAGAGGTGGATTCACGCCCTTCGTAAATGATATTATTCCCTAATATAAGTGTTTTGGTCCGGGTTAGGACCAAGGAAGAACAAGACGAACACAAGAGTAGAAATAACGAAGATATATTACACGGAATAATAATACAAGATGTGAAAGGTGTTAGTATGACTGTCAGTCTGGTTTGGAGTGAACTACTATCGGCTCGACTCGATTCGTCCCTCTCTCTTGAGAGGCGTAGTATACATAGTATCAGGAAGAGTTCATTCTGTAGCTATAGGTAAGGACCCTTAACAGAAAGAAAGAAAGAAAGAAAGAAAGAAAGAAAGAAAGAAAGAAAGAAAGAAAGAAAGAAAAGGACAGCTGAAGGAAAAGTGTTTTGGTCCAGGTTAGGACCAAGGAAGAACAAGACGAACACAAGAGTAGAAATAACGAAGATATATTACACGGAATAATAATACAAGATGTGGAAGGTTAGTCAGTCTGGTGGGAGTAAACTACTATTGGCTCGACTCGATTCGTCCCTCTCTCTTGAGAGGCGTAGTTTACATAGTGTCAGGAAGTTCATTCTGTAGTTATAGGTAAGGACCCATAACAGAAAGAAAGAAAGAAAGAAAGAAAGAAAGAAAAGGACAACTGAAGGAAAAGTGTAGAAAGAAAGTGTTTTGGTCCAGGTTAGGACGAAGGAAGAACAACACGAACACAAGAGTAGCAATAACGAAGATATATCACACGGAATAATAATACAAGATGTGGAAGGTGTTAATATGACTGTCAGTTTGGTTTGGAGTGAACTACTATCGGCTCGACTCGTTTCGTCTCTCTCTCTCTCTCTCTCTCTCTCTCTCTCTCTCTCTCTCTCTCTCTCTCTTGAGAGGCGTAGTATACATAGTATCTGTAGTTATAGGTAAGGACCCATAACAATAAGGAACCTCAACCAAACAACGCAGTCGGTTTGCTGATTAGTTCCGCTATCCGAGAACATCAAACATGTCATCCCTGGAAATCGGATGTAACCCATAATCGTTCTGTAAGGTCTTCAAAAACTTCAAACGTTGATCGCGGGCGAACTAGAATGAAAGTAAATTAACAACTGACAGAGCGAAGTTTAGAATATTCGTGAATTCTACGGAGTGTACAGAATTCAGAATATCTCAACTGCCCCTTCATCATCTCTAGGAAAGGATTTCTGACTCTGCATTCCAAAAGTTTGTCACTTCCACTACAGGTTACAATTGCATCCCTGCAGTATCTGCTTAAAAAAATACAAAAAATTGAATCTTCGCTGAAAGGAAGAAAATAGCAGACCGTAGACGAGAATGAAGGGAGATAGATACAAGGGGGAACTGATGGCGATCCCAAAAGAGAACTTTGCAGACTGTTTGAAAATTTTAAGCAACAGTTGGATAAATCTCAAACAGGAATACTTTCGACAGGACTAAAGGGACAATGCCCTAGTTAGAATCATTATTTTGTTAAAATAAATAATTTGATCAGTTCCAGCCAGATTGCTTAAATAAAATCAACACTTCGTTGTAACTATCAGTTTAACGCCTTAAGCGATCAACTGAATATATATATATATATATATATATATATATATATATATATATATATATATATATATATATATATAAAGACATTTTTTATGTCTAACATTCTTTTTATAGATACAAGTATTTAAGTAAATGCTCTGTTTACAATCAACAGTATTAAATAACATTTACCGGCCTGAATGTCCGAGACATTTTCAATTAGGCCGATAAATATTATTTAATACTGTTTATTATAAACAAAGCATTTACTTAAATACTTCTATCTATAAAAATAATGTTAAACATAAACAATATCTTTAAATAATTGTCGGACTTTGTCCATTTCATAATATATATATATATATATATATATATATATATATATATATATATGAAAGTGAACATTGAAGTCAACACTGGTGGCCTGACGATTGCATCTACATGAAACATCCTGTCGCCTCTAAGTGTTGACTTCATTGTTCACTTTTATATTTACACACGCTCTATCTCTGATATTGAGCACTTTATCCCATAAATATAGCACACCTTAAGAGTATATTTCTTCATTTCGGTTGAGCTCTGTGGGAATGAAGCGTGTGTTTGTAAAGCTAATATAGCAAGACTCTTCGGCAGAATTGAGTCACTGTCAGTCACTGTGTGTTTATCTAAATCTAAAAATAAATACTCTAAAATTCACCTTCATCCCTGCCGTGCGCCGACGGCTTAGTGGTAGAATTTCCGACTGACGCCAATTCAGTCGGATTTCGATCCTAGTTAGAGGAAACCGGACGTCTAGCCACACTGATTAGCTGTGATACAGCGAAACAGTCTCTCTGTGAATGACAATAATATATATATATATATATATATAAGAAAATTTAAATAATATAGGTTTAACTTAATTAGCCACTATATTTCCGTAATATTCACTGCCCACTTCAAACGTCGAATGTATAACTAATTCTAAAATTTATATTTCCCCCTCCTCTATAATCTCTTTATCTATATTAATTATAATTTATAAACTGTCCCCTATTCTAAAATCTCCCTTACTCTCTTTTCCATTAATGCCTTACATCCTTTTGTCGATATATTTTAAAGTTATTTTTAAACCCCTTTTATTGCTCCTCTAATTTAAAATTAATATTTCATATAAAACTAAAATAATGTCCTAAGGTTAATATTCGGGTTTAATTTTATAAAACTTCTTCGCTTTAAGACAAATACCTTCCAACTTTCCCTGACCGCTGCGTCGTGCTTTTCGTCTGACTTGAACATTGAAACGGATAAATTCTGTAATAGCTTTAGCTTTCACAGTTAAATTTATCTCCAGTTGGCGCGGCTTGGTGATAGTAGTCGTGGCTCCCGGGGACACACTCCTATGGTTAGAGAGAATCTCAGTTGGGTTCCACGACGGAATAATGTGAGCGGCGCTATATTGAGTCTGATTTGCTACCTCTTCGAGGCCCGTAGAACAGTTGGTAGGGTGTTCGCTTGACAACCTAACTGTCAGGGTTTCAATTCTCGGTAGTGGAGGCGCACTGCTGATGAGTCCCAAATATAGGACGAAACGGAATATTGGTGACGAAGAGGTAGCAAATCAGACTCAATATAGCGCCGCTCACATCATTCCGTGGTGGAATCGTCTAACTCTGGACACGGATGTAGTTTATAGTCTAACTCTGGACACGGATGTAGTTTATCGTCATACGCAGTTATATATATATATATATATATATATATATATATATATATATATATATATATATATATATATATATATATATATATATATATATATATATATATATATATATATATATATATATATATATGTATGTTTGAGCTTCTCTTGCAGTTTTCAAAATAATCTGAAAAGTGCTCTTCCGGGACTGACATCAGCAGTTTTCCTGCCTTCCCGATCTACCGCGTTTCACCCGGATACTTTATTTATGTGTAGAACTTTATATATTATTATTAGTGGATACTCGTTTATAGATTAAACAGTATACGCATTTATATTTTAGAGAATTATTATTAAAGGAAAATTTAAGCTATTCGGCAGGAATCGAACCTGTGAAGTCAAATTACATGCTTTCAAGCGAAATTTCTCTTGCCAATGGTCTCTCGTAGTTTTTCATATGTCACGCAGTTTCGTATCCAAATGTAAACAATTTTTTTCTTTAATAAGATATCTCGAAATTTTCAAGCCGGTAGGGGATTATAAATAAATATGCTGTCTAATACGGGGCACCTACTCAAATACTTGTTATCTAGTAATAATAAGGTTTAAACCGATTCAAATCTGTCGGATCAATAAATCCTTACTAATAAATTCTCTCTATATAGAAACAAAAGTGATAGGCAACAAATTTGTTCTGTGCTGAAAGAAATGTTTTTTCCCAAATATAAAGGGGGTCCCCTAAAGTGACATGATTTAAAATGTGAATATATATGTAACTTCATGTCGTCCCATACAAACGAAATTAAATGCCCTTCGTGTTGAACAATAAAAGATTTATTCATCAAAATTCGAATAAGATATTCAAAGGGATGTAGATTTTATTACCGATTTCACAAAGCTTCAGAAATTCTCAATATGTGAACGACCTGTGACACGACACGCATCAAATCGGTAGTCCAACTCCTGCCAAACAGGTTGTAGCATGTCTTGCGTAACATTTTACAGTGATTCTCTGCTTACGTTTCTCTATGTTTGTAGAAAGAGTGGGATATAAACCAGCCCTTTCACATAGCCCCATAGAAAAAAATCACAAGGATTCAAGTCAAGTGAACGTGGTGGCCATTTCAACAGCACATTGTCATTATCACTGGTACGCGCGTTCCATCTTCCTGGTAGATTCTTAATGACATAAGTCCACACAGTTAACTGAAAATGGTGCTTTCGTTTGATATTTTGTTAGAATTTGGCGTTATTTCAGCGAGAATTGGTTATGTTTTTAGACGACAAAATGATGTCAATTATTGAGGACACCCTGTATAAAATAAAAAAAGGACGGAACGCGATGGGAAAATTCTACTTATTCGGACATGTTGAATACGATGCTCATACAAGATGACTTCCCTCAGATTGGTTTCCAAATTGAAACCAGTCTGCACAACCGAGAAATGAGAATCAATCTGGGAGGTGTCGAAGTTATCGTTGGTTCGCAAAACATGCTTCCTAATCATTATCTAATGACTTAGGTTCAGCAGAAAAAGACTACGAGTGTACGGCTCGAACTCATTACAGTCGAGATCGATTGCGAGAATGTTTTCATAGCAGTTGCTCAGTTCTGACGTTGAATTATTGAGTGGAAATGCAAATGAACGAGAGAGCACTTTGCGAGATACGAAAAAAGAAGGTAAAAAACTTTAATTTAAACAAATAACACTTCGCTTCGGATTCTGTTTGGTCCAAATTTAACTCTATTTTCATTAAAGTCGTCACGAACTCAAAATGGCGCTTTCGTTGATATTCACATCATTCTGGCGAAGACAAACAAAATGACATTGTTTCACCTTTTCGCTTTCCCGATCTTGAGCAGACGGTAAATTCGATGTTCCGAAGAAATTATTTTTATTTCTTGCATTCGTTCAAACTCATTAGCTTTTTTTCTTTTACTTTTTAGAACTTTTCTTTGCCTAAAGGAAGTTTTCTTTTTCATTTTTTTTATTTATTTTATAATTTTGAATGTTTTCGGTTTTTTTTTTCCATTTGTATTTTTTTTTTCTCATGATAATCATTTTCCGATTTTATTTTGGGTTCTCATTCTAACGATCATTTGTTACATCTTTACTTTTTATGGCTTTATTTTCTGTCTTTTTTACTACCTAATTTTTCTTTTTTTATTTATTGGATCCTTTTCTTTCATATTCTCTCTCTTTCTCTTTCTTTCTTTCTTCTCGTCCTTTCTTTTTTTTGTTTGTCCATTGTTTTCTTTCTTTTCTTCTCTTTATATTTCTTTCTTCCTTATTAATCCATTCTTTTCGTACTTTTCCTTTTCTTTCTTTTTCTTCCTTATTTTCTTTTCTTTTTCTTCCTTATTTTCTTTTCTTTTTCTTTCTTTTTCTTTCTTTTTCTTTCTTTTTCTTCTTTATTCTCTTTTCTTTTTCTTTCTTTTTCTTACCTATTTTCTTTTCTTTTTCTTCCTTATTTTCTTTTCCTTTTCTTTCTTTTTCTTCATTCTTTTCTTTTTCTTCCTTCTTTTCTTTTCTTTTTCTTTTTCTTCCCTATTTTCTTTTCTTTTTTCTTTTTCTTACATATTTTCTTTTTTCTTCCTTATTTTCTTTTTCTTCCCTATTTTCTTTTTCTTCCTTATTTTCTTTTCTTTTTTCTTTTTCTTTCTTTTTCTTCCTTATTTTCTTTTCTTTTTCTTTCTTTCTCTTCCTTATTTTCTTTTTCTTTCTTTTTCTTCCCTATTTTCTTTTCTTTTTCTCTCTCTTTCTTCCTTATTTTCTTTTCTTTTTCTTTCTTTTTCTTCCTTATTTTCTTTTCTTTTTCTTTCTTTTTCTTCCTTATTTTCCTTTCTTTTTCTGTCTTTATCATTTTATCTTTCTTCTTTTCTTCATCCGTCCTTATTTTTATTTCTCTTACATTTTTCTCAATTTTTTCATTCTTTTACTATCCTTTTCTCTTTTTTCTTTTCTTTTCATATTTCATTCCTTCGATTTCTTTTACCCCTTTCTCTCTCTTTTGGCTTTTATTTTTCTTACTTTTTGATTCTTCTTCTTCTTCCTCCGTTCTTTTTACCTCATCCGTTTCCTTCTTTTCTTCATTTCTTTTTTTGATTTCTTCTTTCTCATTTAAGTTCTCTATTCGATGCCACTTTTTTTTCAGTGGATTTCGTTCAACGAAATAATTACTTTATTCGCTTCGCTTCGAGAACTTCTTTCGTATTTCCGCCTTCTCCTTTTCAGTTGTTTTCGCTTTAATTCGTGAATAAACATTTCCATACGAAATAAGTCTTCGAGCGATAATGCGAAAACGGCCTCTGTTTAATTCAAAGTGTTGCGTAATCATTAGCATGTGAGAAAATCTTTGTAATACAGAACGCAACATCTACGCTTTATATAACACAACTTTGGGCAGCTCGACGTCGTGTAATGGTTAGGAAGCTTCTCTTGCTAGATCATTTACGACTGAGTTGTGAGTTCGATCCTCACTGGGTGCCCCATACTTTCGGCCTTGTGCCACATCTAAGCTGCGCTTAGAAAATCATTATATAACACAACTATGTTTGATAGCACATAAATCTCCTTAATTTGCATTTAATATCACGGTATTAGACAGACGAACTAAATATCATACAGCATTTTCGCATCTCGTGTAGGATCCCTCGAGACTTGCATGCTGCACCAGCTCTCCACGTAGATTTGATTTCACACCATTATGCAGTCAAGGATATGCGAACATTGTGACTGATATCGGCGGGAAAAGTGACATCGAACCTAGTCTGTTGCGTCCATGTTCGTACTATGCCCTCGGAAATGGTAAGAATCTCTCTCTTCTCAAAAGCTATGATCTACACAGCAACGTATATTTTGCTTTCTAGATTTGACTACCAACTAGTCTAATACAAGGAAAATATTGAATTCCTGACCAATGAAATGACAAAATAAAACCAAAAACACCACTCTCTCTCCAAGAAGTTTATGACAATTCGTAAGTAATAATGAAACATCTATGAAAAAGCCATGATCGCCAATGTCCTGAACAGGCATGTAATTAAAAATAAACTGTAGTTAATGGTTTCATGAGTTCTGTGCCACTCCTGAAGCCTACTTACTGAATCTTCCAGTGTCTGATTACCTAGTTTATGAAACCAGGAGTTGCCGTGTCCGGTGTCATCGTGTCAACAGGAGTAACCTGGTGGGTCTTCTGATTTCAAGGCAAAATTGAACAAGAAAAAACGGTAGTCGTGAATTCAATTAGAAAACATCAAACATTTATATACAATTTATACAATTTGAAAAAAGCTTGTGTTTTGAAAGTTGACGAAGTGTGAATTAAGTATCTTAATGAATTACAGTTCAGGAATGTTCAATTGATGAAGAAATGTTCAAATAGAATAAGAAAGGAAAATTTATCAAAAAGGTAATTTAGGTAGTAAATATGCGAGAATAAAGTAGGATGTGTTTATCTTATTCTTCCAGAGTTGTTTACCTTGGACTGACTTTTGTTTGTCTTTTGTTGAAATTACAATTTCTATTTAGTAGTGTAAATGAACACTTTTTAAGAAAGTTGTAATGGATTTAGAGAGAGAATGATGTTGGTGGTTCAGCCAGCAGTTGACGCACGAAAAGTTTCTTAAGTCAAAATAGTGACACGCGTGAATTCGTGTGGCATCTCTCTGAAGCTAAGTCACTGACTGGTGAATTGGACTGAAATTTGTCCTTTTATTTGTTTTGGGGAACCAAAGTAGGCTCCAGTGAGCTTGGCGAAAAAAATAGATTTTTGAGAATTGATACACATTTTGGTTTTGCAATGTGAGGTGTTGATTGGTTAAAACTGATTCTGATGGAAGAGTGTATTTTTTACGTGGGTGAGTAGAAAATATGGACGATTCGAAAATGAGATTTTAGCGAATGTTGCTTGTCTGATACCGTAGGTAATTTTAACTAAACATATATAGGGTGATAATTAACTCCTCGTTGCCGGGCAAAGCACTTTCTTCAGTGCGATGTCATGCTTTCCATTAGGTATTCGCGATGCACAAGGAACATTATTGACTGAACGATATAAAAAATACCTCCACAATTTCAGAAATTTAAAGATCTTACCCGATACCTACCACCTATCTCACTTTGGTAATGTATCAATCGTTATTTCGAACTACTACGGAGAGGAAGTTGTGGAGAGCCACGATCACCAAACTGCTGAAGAATGACACTGCAGATACAAAATAAACATCATAATTTAATAAATAAAGCATAAATTAATATCATCTACACTTGCAATTTTCTATTACGAACTCAGAAGCATAACACAAACATGAATTAATTTTCGGCCGTCGTACGCTCCGGCCTTCTTCA
>OZ038511.1:8932661-8995161 GCA_964036315.1 Acanthosepion esculentum
TCTGTTAAAACACTTCCCAGATATCTAAATATTTGTATTTGTTTGATTTTGGTATCTCCAATTTGTAATTTGCTTGTTAGATTATTTCATTTCTTCTTGCTTTACTTCACTGCCTTCTGTAAGAGTCACTGTAGTTTTTTTTTCTGTCTGATATCAATACCGTACTATTTGCATACATTAATGCACGTTGTAGTAGAGACTTTGTAGTAACGCCGTTGAACAATACTGGTGTCAGACGCCTTCGAATATCATTCGCACTAATAGTACTTGCTTGATAATACTCCCTCGAATAGTAATCCGTATAGTGAAATAGTAAAGAGAATAGTAGTCTGTTTAGTAATAGAGGATAGAATAGAAATAGGATCCGAATAGTAATAGAGGATAGGCTAGATATGTCGATCGTTTAGACGTTACACTACTTTCTACTGATGCGTTTCCTCTATGGTCACGTGGTCTACATAATTCAATAAGGGGATCGCCTGAGATTGCTCACAGGCGATCTATGTTCAAGCTCAAAAAGTTTATAGGTGTTATATAGGAATAAAGTGTCGCTGGAGAGACTTTATTCCTATATAAAACCTATACATCCTATATAACATCCTATATAACACATATACATCCTATATAACGCCTATACATCCTATATAACATCCTATATAACATCCTATATAACACCTATACATCCTATATAACGCCTATACATCCTATATAACGCCTATACATCCTATATAACATCCTATATAACATCCTATATAACGCTTATACATCCTATATAACACCTATACATCCTATATAACATCCTATATAACGCCTATACATCCTATGTAACACCTATAAACTGGCGCGATTTGAGAGACTAAGAAGTGCTTCCAGGATTCATTATTGGCGGCCATAGTCTTAACAAGATAACGTATGCAGATGACATTGTGTTGATAGCAGACACAGAAAGGAAACTACATAATCTCCTACAGAAGGTAGTGAAAGAAAGCGAGAAGACAGGACAAAAAAAATCATGGCTGCCAGCATCAATCCCGTCTGGTCGTGACCAGTTTGATTAATTTGTTTTGTTTTTTAAATAATTTTGAGTAACTTTTTTTTTCACGTGTAAATAATATTTGATTACTAGTTAATCTGTGTAAGGAAAAATATGTGAAAAGAAAATATTTTCTCTGCGTTCTTATATTTGATGTTATTTTCCATAGGCATCATCAGTTGTTCTTGCTAGCAAAATGAGTATAGAGAGATAGTAGCTGTTGGAAAAGAGATAATGGCGAGATATTTACAATGTTGATATCTACTTCTGTCAACGCGAGGTTTCTTATATCTACTTAACGGATATATAAGCTAATCTTCTTCTGTTTCGTCTTTCGTGGAAGAGGCGGCGTGTAATTTCAGGATAGCTGACTGGATTAACAGATAAGTGGAAAGGTAAGCAAGACAAAAAAAAATGCAAAACATATACACTATTAAAGTTTGTTTTTTTTCCTCAGAAGTCTTAAATTGAAAAGGAGAAGAAAGTAGTGCCGAATGAAGAATATAGAATGGAATATTGCTGCCATGTCTGGGACGATGCTACGAAATCATATGTCGGAGTTAGCTCCTCCTCAGTTTCCTTAATCCTTCAACAGGGGTCTCTCTCCCCTGACTATAAATACTGGCTGATCCTTCGCCTCGATCTCTTTTTTTCGACCCAGGCCATGGGCCGCTACCTCGCACGGAGACGAGGCAAAATCGTTCTTTTTCCACTTACACCAATATGTGACCTCTCATAAATACAGCGTTTCCCAAATTCTGGGAACGCGCTAAGAACAATACACGTACGTACGAACACTCAACACAACACACACACATAACTTCTCCATACAAACACTATGTAACTTTTCATGTCTTTGTGCAACTCGTTATTAATATATATTTGTTTACCCATGTATATCGGTCTTGTTTGTTTTCCTTGGACTTGATGTCCGACCTTCTCATGTAGCTGGACCGGCCAGCAGGAAAGTTTAACCTTCTGATATCTCTTCACATCTTCACCCCCACGGTCCGCTACACATAGCTTTCCAGGCTTGATAGAGTTCAAAGTCTTTTATGGCGTCTTGTCGGCCATGACTTATTTTCAACTATACAGCCTCTTTCCCCGCAGACGCAAGGTTGCAAATGTATCGCTGTTTCCTGTTACAATTTTTGTGTACTATTATATACTAGTGAGCAAACCCAAATGACTTGACTCACTTTATAGTTCCCCAAAAGAAGGTTAACCAATCAGGAGACGTGAAATACGTTTATGTCGTGTATAAAAGCGGCCATTTTGATTACTCTCTCCGAATAACCAGTGCCAACCTGTCAGGCAAAAGAACAGAAGAAAGAACTACGCTCTGCTACTTTATCGGGATATTCAATTCTAACCTGAACTACGCTTCACTACTGTCCTTGAAATATTCACTGCCAACCTCTGAATTCTATACTCAAAGACTACCGTCATCATGAACAACATTTCCATGGCAAATATTCAGACGAGTTTCACTCTTTAGTTGCAGCAGTTCAGATCTTTGCAGGAGAATACCACAATCTTTTTAGAGGAAGGCTTATTCTCCAATCTGAAGCCTCTTTCCCATATAAACAACATTGCAAGTCCATCAATACTCTATCGCTATTTCCATGGCAAATGTTCAGATGATCTTCAGTCTTTAATTCCATCAGTCCAAACCCTTAAAGCTAGGAGATTTACACGGTCTTTTAGGAAATAATTATTTACCAATCTGCAGCATCTTCCCCGCAGACGCAAAGTTGCAAGCCTATTGCTTATATATCACTCTTTCCAGTGTAAATATTCAGATGAGCTTCCACCAGCTCAAGCCTTTACAGCTTGGACATAGTCTTTTTCGGGGGGGAAGACTTATTCTCCAATCAATAGCTTATTTCTCATAGGAGCAATGTTACAAGGTTATCGCTAGTCTATTGTTATTTCGATGGGAAACATTTAGATGAGCACCTTTCTTTAGTCCCACCAGTTCAGACTTATACTGCTACGATATTTAAACAGTCTTTGGGGGGAAAGTCTTATTCTCCAATCTGTAGCCTCTTTCCATGCGGACCCAAAGTTGCAAGCCTATCACTACTCTTTCGCTATTTCTATGTCAAATTTTCAGAACAAATCCACTTTTTGCTCCACTAGTTCAATCTTTCACATCTAGGACTCGCCATTCTAAGTCGATGGAGCCTAATCACCCTCATGTCATCTATATTCTATTCGTAATATGGATGTGTCACTCAGGTATCACGGTGAAACACATTTTAACTGAATCTACAAACTTAGCCCTTGTAAGACAAAAATACTACAAGGAAACCAACCTGAGAAAACTATTTGAAAATATTGATACCGTCACAATAATGTCCTATCTTAAAGAAATAGGTTTTTACCAAAACCCCTAAAATCGATCATCTACAAACGATTTAAATATAAAACGTGCGTTTGCCATAAAAGTATAAATTTATGTACAAAATATCTGTGGTCAAAATATTTAGATTACGACATTGATTAACCAATAAAGGTTAATATATTGCTAACCTAAAACAACCAAAACAGCCAAAGCAATCAGATACACTTTTCCCTGAAGACTACTCTTTTGGGGAATAAATTCCTGCCTGAATTCTTCACTTGATAACTACAATCTTAACCTCTTAAAGTCAAGGACTAATCGCTATTTAGCCTCCTTATCCTTCTACTTCCACCTTCCTCCTCTTACATGATGTAACCCTCTACCATGAGTGGCTCTTGAGACTTTGCATGTAGACGTGTTTATAGAGTCGTTACTGATTTTGTTTCTTTCGAAGAATTTTATTTAAGAATTTTATGACAACGTTTCAGCAGATATACTCTCCGATGTCCTTTAGTTGTATTCAGAAATACTCCTGAAAGTATTTCCTAGGAAACTTCTGAATTCGTAACAAACTCAAGATCTCAATCATTTTTTTCCTCTCTCCGAGTTACATGGACATAAAAATGTAAGAAAATAAAACAATTGTTTGGTTGGAAAGCTGATCATAATGACCTCCACGTTATTCAATCTCCACTGATCTCCGGTTACATAGGAAGTCGCTTTTGATCATGCCCTCCCTAGCATTTACTATTTGTTATCAATAATGTTCAGCCTGTACAAACCCCAAAAGCCACTCAAGGTAGAGGGTTGCAGTGTTCTCAAAATTGGCAGCGTTCTCAAAATTTATTTATTTCGCTAAATTTTACTGGCTGAATAAATTCTTGGCATTTGGTAACCTGCGATGTCAACCGTACATCACTTATGTCCCAAAGTAATAGTTGGGAACTTTTATGTTAATTCAACCTAATAATGTAAAGTTACTTTTGGTAATTATTGATTCACCCCAAGAAATTATAAATTTTAAATCAAAATTTGTTTAGTTTGCCTCGGATGAACTCCAACGTTCAGAATGGAAAATTTCCAAAATCAGAGTTATTCAAATTTCGTAAGTGCGGATGATCTCTGAGGAACTTACAGTGAAAAAAAATTACAATTAGAAAAATTTTAATTATTTACATTATTCGAACTATTGTTCTCATCTTTGTCGCCATATTTATTACAACGTTTCGGCCGTTGTACGCTCTGGCCTTCTTCAGGTGGTTGGCATGTCGAACTCAACCCATTACTTCTATTGCTCAAAGACACATGGCACAGTGGATAAAGGCGTTGGTTAGATCCAGTGACAGGACCCAAAGAGTGTGAGTTCAATACCCGGTTAAGGCAGTAGAGAATTTTCAGCGGGAAAGTTAACAGGAGATAACTGATAACTGATATTCATTAAACATGGCACGTGGAACTAGAACAGTCTAACCCAGTGAGAGAAATAAAGGTTCAGTTCGACATTCCAACTACCTGAAGAAGGTCGGAGCGTACAACGGCCGAAACGTTGTAATAAATATGGCGACAAACATGAGGACAATAGTCCGAGTAATGTACATAATACCTCATCTCAGAAATATAGATAGATAAAAAAAATCACAATTAAAAAAATTTATAATTAAAAAAATCTACAGTTAAAAAAATTTACAATTAAAAAAATTTACAGTTAAAAAAATTTTCAGGTAAAAAAATTTTCAATTAAAAAAATTTCAAGTAAAACATTCACAATTAAAAAAATTTACAATTAAAAAAATTACAATTAAAAAAATTGCCATTAAAAAATATTACAATTAAAAAAATTTACAGTTAAATAATTCAGTCAAAAAAAATTTCAAGTAAAACCTTCACAATTAAAAAAATTACAATTAAAAAAATTGCCATTAAAAAATATTACAAATTAAAAAAAAAAAGAAAAAATCTATCTTTTGCTTGTTTATCGAATGGGCGGCTGTATCGCCCATACTTGAGGCAATGGCAAAAGTTCGACCCATATGGAGTGCAATGGAAGGGCCTCGCTTCGAGGGAATTTGGTGTTTAATTTAAGGAAATATAAATTCTTTTTATTTTGGGGGGAATTAACAGAAAAAAATCAAATAATTTTAGGTTTTCATATCTATATGACAAACTTATTATTTCACCCCATTTTGCTAGAAATCATTTCATTTATGCTGTTCTAATTGATAATTGCTGATAACTTAAGGACACTCCCCCCTTGGCCCATTCTACATAATTTGTGTTAATACTTACTCTTTTGTGATTGTCTATGGAATAAAAGGACATCTGTTTCTAGTTTGCCCATGATGTAAAACCATACGAACACATATTAATGGAGCGTTATGTACAAATACAAGTCTGTTATAAGTTACAGGTAAATTTCTGTTGTATTCAGTTTTGGCTTACCTGACTTAGATCCGCCAAAAACGCTCGTTAGGGTAAGCTCTAAGTCTATGAAAAAGCAGTCATATTCTCTCTCTTTCTCTTTTTAACTCATGCTTCCACGGACGTAGAATAAGAACGCTGCCGATGGGGAACGTTCGCTTCAGTGATCCTCTGTTGACTTTTGAAATCTCGTATACACTAGCATGCACACACGTTTCTATGACACACACTTCTTACACACACACATTTCTTACACACAAAAACATGCACACTCTTATAAATAGTTTTAATTTTTCTCTTCTTTCATTACAATTATGTGCACATGTAATTCCTTTGTTTAATAATGTGTATTGTCGTTTGTTTTATAGTCATTGTTTTGTATTTTTACCCGGACTCACACATGAGTCCGCCAGTATTGTTTGCGGGATAAATGTTCCAGGAGCCTATAAATATTTACTATAAAATGTCGATACACATACCAACCAAAGAGGTGATACCCGCAACATAAGAGTGATTTATTAAGCCCCAAACGTACAAGTGTCCCGCAATCACGGTAATTTAAGTTTACCCAATACATGGCCCAAGAGGCACTCAAGATAGAATGTTACTGAGAGAGATTGTTGTAAGGGGGGAGAAATGCGGAATCAAGATGTGCATAGTATGTAGGATAGATATCGATTGAACCAAGACATAAGAAGACGAAGATTGTAGTTATAAGCGAATCAATCTCTCGGGAGTTTTTTTTTATATCATTTCACCCCAAGCAAGGCGCTAAAGCCAATAAGGCACAAGGGTTTGCCGAATGTTATAGAATATGAGAAAAACTATTACGAAGGAGAGAGGACAATAAAAGAACAAGAATTAAGAAGACAGAAGATAACGACTGACATTGCATTTAAATATCCCCACAAGCAAGGCGCTAAAGCCACTAAGACTCATAGGGGTTACTGAATGTTACAGAATATGAGAAAAACTACTACTAAGGAGAGCGGACAAGAATTAAGAAGACAGAAGATAAATATTGATATTGTATTTAAATTTTCTCCTCAAGCAAGATACTAAAGCCACTAAGACGCATAGGGGTTACTTAGTGTTACAGTATATAAGAAAAACTACTACTAAGGAGAAAGGACAATGAAAGGACAAGAATTAAGTAGACAGAAGATAAAGATTGATATTGCATTTAAATTTCCCTCTCACGCGAGACAATAAAGCCCCTAAGACGCAAAAGGGGTTTCTGGGTTAATATAACGATTGACGTTGGATTTAGATTTTTGAAGATCAAAGTTGAATTTACCGTAATATACAAATATAACGGATGCAATTAAGTCCCCCATTAGGTGTGTTGTTACTTCACGTTTTCTACGAGAGTCTCCTGAAAACGATACGCTTGACTTCATTACAAGCACCCAGTGAGAACCACAC
This sequence comes from Acanthosepion esculentum, assembly GCA_964036315.1. Lineage (NCBI taxonomy): Eukaryota > Metazoa > Mollusca > Cephalopoda > Sepiida > Sepiidae > Acanthosepion > Acanthosepion esculentum. Next base: position 8,939,885 of record OZ038511.1, read on the forward strand.
TTACAACACTAGTGAATTGAAATGTAAGATTAGATTTAAAACTTCAATCCTTATAAGAAAACTGTAATTGATCATATATTCTTTTCATTCTGGTGACCAATGTCTTCAAATATGGAATTAAATTTAAATCGGGAATTACATCTAAATAGGGAATTAAATTTAATTAGGGAATTAAATCTAAATAGGGAATTAAACTTAAATAGGGAATTAAATTTAAATAGGGAATTAAATTTAATAGAGAATTAAATCTAAATAAGGAATTACATCTAAATAGAGAATTAAATTTAAATAAGGAATTAATTCTAAAATGGGAATTAAATTTAAATAGGGAATTAAATTTAAATAAAGAATTAATTCTAAAAATGGAATTAATTCTAAATATGGAATTAAATCTAAATAGGGAATTAAATTTAATTAGGGAATTAAATCTAAATAGGGAATTAAATTTAAATATGGAATTAAATTTAAATGGGGAATTATATTTAATAGGGAATTAAATCTAAATAAGGAATTACATCTAAATAGAGAATTAAATTTAAATAGGGAATTAATTCTAAAATGGGAATTAAATTTAAATAGGGAATTAAATCTAAATAGAGAATTAATTGTAAATATGGAATTAAATCTAAATAGAGAATTAAATTTAATTAGGGAATTAAATTTAAATAGGGAATTAAATTTAAATAGGAAATTAAATCTAAATAGGGAATTAAATCTAAATATGGAATTACATCTAAATAGAGAATTAAATTTAAATAGGGAATTAAATTTAATTAGGGAATTAAATCAAAATAGAGAATTAAATTTAAATAGGAAATTAAATTTAAATAGGGAATTAGATTTAAATAGGGAATTAAATCTAAATAGGGAATTAATTCTAAAATGGAATTAAATTTAAATAGGGAAATAAATCTAAATAGGGAATTAAAGCCACCAGTTCTTCCTTATGAAGCCAATCTGCGTCACCAATGAGCAGGTGATTATTTTTGCACTACCTGAACGATGAATTGAACCCCTGCAATCAGAAGACATTTACGAACTCTTTTAATCCTAAGACAAATGTGCATGGTGGCGATAGAAACGTTACCTGCATGTGCATCCAAATAAATATAATATTAAGTCGTCACGACTCTTGTACAAGCCGTACATAGAATTGCTTCATGTGCCAGGATGTTGGTAAATTGAATATATGCTGTCCGTAGATGGAAAAACGGCTGTGTATTTGCCAATGTCCACCTGTGGCGATGAGTACCGTGCGTCTGCTCACGAAAACTATTTAGAGAAGGAACAACGGTAAGAAAAGACTGATCACTCTATAAAAGGCAAATAATAAAACGCGAGACCACATAGCAAAGATCATTTCCACCCAAGAGCAATGAATGTCTGGTGTTCAGATTGATGAAAGAAGACCGAACGGAAGTGTCCAGAAGAAACGGAAGTGTCTAGAATATATCAAAGTGCATCAGAGACGCCAACTATCGGCAGAAGGGTCAATACAATGTGAAAAGCCTTTAATAGTAGATTTAATGTTCAGAATATTATCTCAGGAGTGGAAACCCTTACGAAACTTGAAAAAAAAAACTCGTGAATTTTTCCTTCAATTTTTATAAGTAGTCCTAAAAATCCTTGATCAGCCTTCAATACCCACATATTGTTTTTGTTCGGACTCACCCCATACAAGGCAGTAATGTCACTAAAACAAAAGGGGTTACAGGGTGTCGAAGAATTAGGAACAGAAACATTAACGATGACAAGATATAGAAGGTAGTAATCAAGTGGACAGTAGATAGCGATTGATATTGCATTTAAATTTTTTCAGATTAAACTGGGCTGGAAAGCAAGGAGCAAGAAGGGAGTTCCACAAACGAGACGTTCGAGGGGAAAAAAACTGTTAACATAGAATTTACGGTGACATCGAGATAGCTCAACTCTAAATTGATGAGATCTCGGCGCCAGTCTAGTACTGCGCTTAAATTTTTAAAAAAAACTCTAAGGTACCATGGCAAAAAGATCATCTGAACAATTACTGTGAAAGTATTTATAGCAAAGATACAGAAAGGTAAATTTATGGCGGTGGGTAAGTGAGTGTAGCCGAGCTGCCAGATCAGGACCAATGATACTGCTGATTCGTCTTTGGATCTTATCAAGGGGCCCAAGGTAAATAGCGGGGATACGAGACCATATGTGGTAGAAATATAATAAACAATGACAAATGGTAGACTTATGTATATGTAAGATAGATTCCGGAGAAAATAAAATTGTCTCTCACGACACAAAGAACCAACTTTCCTTAATCCTCTTCTCTTTTGTCTGTTCTACAGGAGACATTCCATCTGAGAATATATATATATATATATATATATATATATATATATATATATATATATATATATATATATATATACAAGACTCTTCGATAAAAACGAATCGAGTTCTCTCAATCACTGACGTGTTTATCTAAAAATAAGTACGTTTAAATTCACCTTCATCCCTTCCGTACGCCAATGGCTTAGGGGTAAATTCTCCGATGAGCTTCGATCTCGGCTTCAGACAATCGGATGTCCAGCCACACAGATAAGATGTGAAAAAGCGAAACAGTCTCTCTATGGATGACAATATGTATATATATATATTCTCCACACACACACACACACACACACACACACACACACACACACATACATATATATATATATATATATATATATATATATATATATATATATATATATATATATATATTCTTTACACACACACACACACACACATATATATATATATGTATATATGTATATATATAAGAAATTGTTAGGAGGATTTGAGATAATCATAACTCAGTAATTCTTCGAGTTTTAGAAGAAACTTCAACAGAATGGAGAAAGCACTGGACGGCCGTTTCGTCCTATATTTGGGACTCATCAGCAGTGCGCATCCACTACCAGGAATTGAAACCCGGACAGTTACGTTATTAAGGAAACCTCATATAGGACGAAACGGCCGTCCAGTGCTTTCTGCATTCTGTTGAGGTTTCTTCTGAAACTCGATGAATTTCTTAATTATGATTATCTCAAATCCTCCTAACAATTTCTTGTATATCCTTGCTTGAACCGGCTTCTAATGCTCTGGATGGAGCGGCTTGGTGATAGTAGTCGTGGCTCTGGGAGGCACAATCCTTGGTTTAAGGAACTTGGATGAGTTCCACCACGGAATATGTGAATGAGCGGCGCTATGTCGAGTTTAATTCATTACCTCTTCGTCACCGGGACCCGTGGCACTGTTGGTATGACGTGTGCTTAATAACGTAACTCTCCGGGTTTCAATTCTCGGTAGTGGATGCGCACTGCTGATGAGTCCCAAATATAGGACGAAACGGCCGTCCAGTGCTATTTGCATTCTGTTGAGGTTTCTTCTAAAACTCGATGAATTACTTATATATATATTATCACGTTAAAGCCCAAGGTAGAATTTTGTATTTATTATAAAAACTCAGATAACAATCTGACATTAATTATAGGCTTATATATATATAAAAGACTTTATTTGATACAATTTTATATAGATCGATTATTAATTGTAGGTTTCTACCTCTAACACTTTACTGCCCACCGTTCCAATTTTGGATACATAGGTATTGATGTAATTGATTGTATTGATTGGTATTGTTTCATTGGTTGTAATCGATGGGTATCGCTAGGTTAAGCAGCCTTTAGCCTAATCCCTTGCCCTCCTGTCAATTCCATCATGTGGTGACAGACCTATATTTAATAATTTTTCCTTTTTTTATATGCTGCGCACGGACGTAGTAGTAACCACCACTTAAAATAGTGTGTTTGAAGCGTGTGTTTTGTTATAATTTTATTTTTCCTAACGTGAAACTATTTTCGCCGGATCTTTCTTTGATTCTTTTTTTTTACTCTAAACACTGTAAAATTTGTTTAGAAACAGAATGTTAACTATATAAGTTCTTCTTTTTAGTCGATATTATCCGGATTAAAAAATTCCGAAAAAATATTAAATAAAGTCGAAATTTATATATTTCTTCTTTGTTCCATGTCACTTCAGATATTGGGTGATCATGGCTCTTCACAACTTCCTTTCCCTTGCAATATATAAGTAACATTTGGCATTTTAGCGTAACGCCCACACCACGGTTGAGCAGTATGCGCCATCACTTAACCCACTGTTCAGTTTAACTTCGATATGCCCTGTGAGTATCAAATTCGCCATGCCCTTCTACCTCAGTAGGAGTCCATGAAATATCAGCTGTTTATTTCTGATTCTGAGTCTAAGTGGCCATTTCGTTCTCACTTTTCGTTAAGATCTTCCCGTTTCTAACGGGATCCGCCTAAAGTATTTTCAGCAGAGAAATTGTAAAAAGTCAGTGCGTATTATACACGAATGATTCTTTCCAGAATTTCATAGCTAAAATTTAATAGTCGGTATTACAGTAGTCGACGACTATTAGGCGAACCAGTTTACCCCGGGTGGGTGATGGATCCAAAGATTTTGTTCTCGTGCCCCCATATCACTCACTTTTTTTAGAATTTCCACCCTATTTTACCAATTTCTGGGCTATCTACTTCACGATAGACAGAAAAAACAGCGATTATCAGGTGGGTTCTAATTTGTTTTAATAATTACCCTCCCCCTTTTTCACACGTTTTACTTTGATTTTGATGATTAAACAGCCCAAATTTTGCGAAATTTTAAAACCTCGGCTGTTTCCCACCTAATCCAATTGTACTCGTAATAATTACACATGATTACTTTATATTTCTACTTCGTGTGCAATCAAAGTGTTCCTATAATAATGGACTAATTAACAGGAATTCAATCACTGCAAACAGATACCACGGGTGGGGTATAAATAGGGGTACTTTTCTCTGGTTGATCATGTTCAATTTGACTGTCCAACAGTAGACATCAAGAATCTCTGATAAATAAACAAATATAAATAGCGATAAGTAATTAGGGGTCGCAATCGGAAATTGCAAGAGGAAGTACTTTTGAGGACGGTTAAAATTTATTGTATAAAAAATCCGCTGTTAAACATTGAAATAATTTGGAAATTTTTGGTAATTTGCTTTCTAAGCCCCGTGCTAAGTATCTAATAAAAATTTCCCGAATTGTTATATTTACGTGTAAATTAACATGCTTAATTTGAAAATAACAAATAAATTTTGATACAATCTACCTTTTTTGGAGTGATCCACAATAAAATTCATTATTGGCGTTGTTTGCATATATTTGTTGCGGGATAGACATGCACTTGTCTCGATTATGCAACCAACGCCAATAATGGCTGCCGTGCTGCAGACGACAAAGTGACGAATGAGTTCGAACTTTTATTGTCGATAATTTCAAAATGGTAAATTTTATAAAAATTTATTTCTTATTTTCGAATTAGGCATGTAAATTTAAAATAAAAGATCACTTTTCGGGAAATTTTTATTAAATACTTTAAAAAAGCAAATTACCCGAATTTTCTTATGGAATCATTGGTATAAATTCGTGTAATTTCTTAGGTTCTTTTCCAGTCATTATCTACGGTATATATCGCGAAATAGGGGCCCCAAATCAGGTAGCTGTTTAACCTCCTACTATCACCCCCCACACGATCATCTATCGCGATTCACTTGCAGCGCGTGTAAGCCATCTTGGACTCCAAGGCCTGCGCTATAGCGGTGGACTACGGAATACACAAACAATTACGATACCAGGTAGCCGTAGCTTTTTCACCAAAAGGTCGTCTAAGATTTGTGTGTGTGTGTGTGTGTGTTTGTGTGTGTGTGTGTGTTTTCTTTGGGTTTTATCTCCCGTGTATTTATTAACCTTTTCTTTTTTTTTTTTTTTGGCTAATTAAATTTCATGGCCATTCCCGTAATGGTGTTAATTAACCACCAAAATATAAAAAAAATTATATCGGATTCTCACAGAATAAGGATATTTTTTTTGTTTGTTTTTTTTTTTTGTCTTTTTTCTTTTGTTTTTTTTGGGGGGGGAGGGGGGTCAAAACCGTGAGAGAAATCCGTTTTCCGCAGTTAAGAATAATAGAATTTTGAGCGGATAAGTGTTAAAGCTCTGATGGAAGTGAACATTTCTGAATAAACATTGCGCTGTTCCAGTCAAAACTCCGCAAATAATAACATCTTGCTGCTTCTAAGGGAAAGTGCATAAAACGTGGTTCCCATTTTGAAAAACAGTGAAAGTTACGTCACAATCAAATTAGAGACACGGCCTTATTCCCATTCATAATCCGAAAGAAATTAAGGATAAAAGCTGATGAGATTGATTAAATAATAAAATAGAATTAATCTGGATTTAAAATGAAAAGGAAATAGAATTAACAGAAAAATCAAAGTTGCCTCCTTACTTTAAAATCTGATTATAGATTTAAAAGACATTGGAATTTGATTAATTTATCCAATGCCTTTTTTAGTTTCACGAATTATTAAAAACAGAAAACCATGAGATTGGGAAGTACTTTTATCTTTTTTCGGAATGAAAATCAACTCATGAACATGAATATATATATAAATATACACACATACATATATATATATATATATATATATATATATATATATATATATATATATATATATATATATATATATATATATATATAATTGTAATATAAATCACATAGAGTGCTGGTATTAATAAAATAGTGCTCGGTGTAATACAACAGAGCTATTAAGTATATATTAATAAATATATATATTATCCCCCACCGCTAACACGACTTGGAGTTTCATGTACAACGGTATCTTCAGGTGCTGTGTCAGAACATACTCAGCACATGAAGATTGCGTTTTGGATGATGTTGATGTCGGCAAAAAACCGTTAACTCATGTCTATGGTTTAATAAATTTTCATTATTTAGAAACTTAATAATGTGTAGTTTTTCATGTAGGCATAAAGGTCATCCCAGTTTTTACAACTTCTTGTTCTATATATTATTTTCCATTTTATTTTTGGTGTTTTATTCATTTCTTTTAAATGCCAAAAATATTTGGATAGGGATGTCTGATTTCTATTTCTAATATTGCTGAAGGAGCTTTTGTGTTGTCTCCATCTAATTTTAAATTCATTTTTTGTGGAACCAATGTATATCCTTTCAGTGTCATTACTCTCAATGGATGAGATAGTGCATTGGTATACCACAGATATTGTCCGGCATTTATTTTCTGACGGGCAGTTTCAGGGTTTCTACAATCACATAATTTTTCATTATTTTTGTCTAATTTTAGTTTTAGTTTAGGATTTTTATTAACACTGTTTTGGCATGAGTGTTTTTCCAGGATTTTATTATTGTTTTTTTGTGATTCTTTCTAGATTTTCAGTGCTACTGTAAGTTAATTTTAAATGTGTTTTTATTAAAGATTTTGCTAAGTCTGCTATTAGTAGGAAAGTGTTTTTCAATTAAAGTTAGGAACTTATATCCTAGATTAATACTAACCATTTGGTTGAACGGAGGTGTATACCAGATGATCTTTCTTTTCCTGTTTTTCTTCTGGTTAGTACTATTGTTTCTATAATTTATGTTAGCGTTTTTGTATCCGCTATGTTTTAGAACGGTGTTATAAAAATTACTGATTCTTTTCTCTATTGATGTAGGTATATGCTTAATTATAGATGGAGGGTGGTTTGATTTAGGGTGTACATAAAAGTGATTAGCGTTAGGTTTAGGATGTTAAAGATATAGTTTTTCGGTATGTTATCTTTTTATCATAGATGTATATATATGTTACTTCGAAAGTTTTTATTAGTGGGTACATGCATTTGACTAGACCTTTCGCTTATTTTATTTCGTCTACCGACCTGCGTACACTGGGAAATTAAATAAAGAAAATATGCACCCCAGCAGCAGCATTCGAACCTGTTTCTAACCCGTTGTGCTTTTGCCGGTCGACTACGGCGTGCTTCACAATCAGGGAATGTTTTACTTTGCTTTTAAAGTAAATTCACTCGTTCAAAATGTTTCTCCAAATGCATATCTTCTCAGTTTGGTATTCAAAACGTAAACAAAGCAATTACTAAAGAATTAATGGATTTTATTTTTAATCCGACACACATACATAGCTGAACACGCGAAGGCTCGGAATAAACGCTCCTACTAATATTCAAAACCATATAAATAATACATCCCAAACAATCAAAACATGAAAAGAATCTAACAACACTAAAAAAAACACCACTCGAAAATAGCTAAGGAATTGGCCGAAAAAGCTTGGGACAAGGGGCGCTATGGTCAGTTTTGTACTCCCTCCTTCATTCCCACCAAACATTAAAAATGTAAGAACACTGGAAAAATTAAATAAACCTTAACAAACTTTTCCTTGTCCGTCATATTTAATGAAACGGTGCTACCCAAATATTCATTATATATTTAAAGATATTTTTGAAGGTACAAAATGTTATCACAGAAATAAAAGTGTGAATCTTGATATTACTAGACATATAAAAATCGGCCGAAGCAACCGGTTTCGCTCCCGCTCTTCAGGCTTCCAACGGGAGATTTAATTTAAATTAAAAAACACAGAAAATGTACAATGAAAATGAAATGTGGAGGAGAAAAAAAATTATGAACACAAGGAGCTAGAGACAAATGACAGCGAGTCCCAACAAACACTTCACAAAGAAGGCTTGCGGGACCCGATGTAAAGTGCCTCCAGCACCTTGAGGTGAAATAAAGAGTGTGACCGGGACAACACACTGAACCGGTCAACACTAAAGTTAGCTGCACACCCTCTGCTATTTACCAGGTGCTCAGATATGGCGGAAACATAGGTAATTGGGACAAGTCCATTCAACGGCAAGGTGCGATTCCTGATCTTGGTCGGAACGTGCGGTTTATTTCTCATGTCCAGGCGTTGTGTCGTCCTCCCTATATAGTCAGCACCGCAACCACAAACGAATTTGTAAATAACAAAATTAATTTGATGGGGAGGGAGAACGTCCTTACATACAGAACGAATCATAGGCATATATATATATATATATATTAAGTCATGTTTCATTGAATAATTTAGACAAGCTTTGGCTACTTATTTTCAGTTGGATCCTTTCATATTCACGGACAAGCTTTTTGGTGTCATTATCAAAGGAAGAGAAAACTCGTCGCATGTTATACATGTTATTTTATTCTGAATACTTTCGACATAGCACAATGTCATCATCAGGATGTTGTTTATTTCAATACAGAAATATGACTAAATTTATCCATTTTGTTAGGGACATTGATAAATCTTAATAGCTGCAAGCAAGACATATACAATAAACTAAAACACACAACTACACCTGATCAATTGGAAGAAAATACACAGAAACTTGCAAAAATTAATACATCAGAAACTCAACATCGGTTAAAAATTAAAACAAAAACTGAATGCAATATACAAAGGATTTTGTTGTTCTAATTTAATGCGTCTTCCTCGAGTGATGCCAGACTTACAACGTATTTTTCGAAATCACTCTACCAGTAAAAATAATCAGTTCTATGAAAAAGCCAAGTGCGTTTCACATGATGTAAAAACTATTGATATTATAACAGGTGGTCACCATCTAATCTTTAACAATTTGACGAAACTGGGCTCCCGCTTGTCAGTTGCGTTCGCATTCGCACAAATCCCCGTGAGAAAAGCAAGAGCCCAAATGTATGGGTTAAACAGTAGAGCAATTTGAACTCTCCTTCTTGGTTACTCGTACGTCCAAAACAAAAAAAAAACAACTCTGAATTCAAAACCGTGGAAAGGGCTAAGGTCAACCAATCCCTCACTATATTCAAATGGCGTAATTGTTATCGACGCTTAAAGTTGATTCGGCGAGCCGGATTGAAATCCTGCATTGACTGTTGCGCTCACTTTTGCACGAATGTCCGTCGGAAAATTATGGATCCATCTAGTAACGTTTTACTATCATGGATTAGATCTTGACCTTTCAGAGATCTTGATCAACGAGCATTCTCATAAGGAGGCTCCATGCCATGAACATCTATATCAGTCGTCTCCAACCGAGTTTGGGCCATGCCCCACTTTGGTCTTTCTAACATTCTGGTGCCCCCCTTTAATATTTCATTCTTACATATTCAACATTTTACTGCAGTTCACGTGAAGGAAGCTTAACTTGGACTCTAAACAAGCCCCCAAAGACCATGGCGTTCATGAAAGAGGAAAAGTAAAAAACAAAAAGACAGTTAAATATATATATAGTTTCAGAGCATATGATAGAAAAATGAAAAGCAGAAATATAAAATATTTGAAAGCTTATTCTGTAATATAATTTGATCATTTTAATGATGAAGTAATAATGCAAAATGAAATTTGAGCTCATCACAAAAAGACAGTTAGTGAGATACTTATCCATCAACCCTGCTACAGATAGATTTTCTATTAGGCATCAATTTAATCAGTTTAAGAATGAAGACGTCAATGATAACAACAAATTAATGTTAATAACTGGTTCTCGAATTTCCCCCTTATTCTGTTAGTATTGTAAGCCGAAGGGTGTACATCCTACGTATGTCACACGAAAATATTACCATGCCCCACCGGTGGGCCATGTGACTCACGTTGGGAACCTTTGATCAAACATCAAGTGGAACTCATATATACGATCCGTCGCTAAGATCTTGGAAAAATGGTCGGTTTCTTGTAGCGCTTAAGGAAACATCTGATGTCTCCTTCTGCTACGGTCTATATTCAGATCAAACCAAAAATGGACCATTGCTGTCATATCTGGGCCAGAACTGCCCAAACTTCACTTGCCTGTCTTCAGTTCAAAACGTCTACGCGGACTTGTGGGTGATGAATTATAACTCATTCTTCAATCCCATTCCCATAGGCAAAATGTCGTAAGGTTATCGCTACTCTATTAAAGTAGCAAATTTTCTGATGAGACATATCACCTAGTTCCACCAGTCTTGATGCGTACACGGGGACGAATCTTCCTCATTTCTGTCGTATTCCGTTAGTAAGGAAGAAGTTTAAATCAGACTGCTTCTTCACAAGAACTGCTACTTTGTGCAACAGATTCACACGAAGATTTTTTCTCGATCACAACAATCTTAACTTCTTCAAGTCTCTGCATAGCCGGTATCTTTCCTACATAACATCATAATATGCACATCATACCTCCATTTTTTACATTAAGAAATCACTCAGTGACGCTCTACCTTCAGTGGCACTTGGGCCTTGTATTGGACGAACATTAGTAAAAGAAAATGCAGCAAAGAGGAACAAAGAGCAGTAATCCAATTTCTCTGGTCGGAAGGTGTTTTGGGAGATTGGGTGACAGAGCACTACCGCGTAGAGATGTGTATCAGGTGATCGACAAGTTTAAAAGTGGCGGGACAAGCGTGACTCACGAAGAACGAACAGGACACCCGTCAGCCTTCTAAACTGACGAAAAGATTCAGCAAGCTTAAAATATAGTAATGGTGAACCGGCGAGTTATCATCGATGAGGTAGCATGTTCACTGCAGATTCTGAACTTTGTTCCTCCTTGATGCAGACTTCTAGCGGAGCGACCATGTTTGCACTGTAACAGCAGCAAGAAAACTGGTACGATCAAGCTCAAACTTCGATCACATGACCACAATAGTATCAACTATAAGCACGCATGAAGACAGTGTGTCAAACCTAAAAATATATTATGGCGAATGTACAGATAATATTTTTCTTTAACCTCGTATATATATATATATATATATATATATATATATATATTTCCCTGACGATCCGCTTAGGTGAAACCTTGTTATGTCTGTCTGGCTCTCTAGGTTTAACTAGGTCTGCTCTGCTAATTGTATTGAGCACTTTATTTAGTTAGTTGCGTACTCATATCAGGGTTTTTTTGAGGCGTGGGGCTTTGGACCTGCATGCTGAACGATTGTTTTCGACAGGCGTTCATGTTCTCGGCTCTTTCTTTTTTTTAAACCTTTTTTTCCGTCGATATTGATTTGATCATTTGCAAATCAAGAAACCGAAGGTTTTCCGAAACGAGTCTAGTTACTTATACTTACAAGATTACTACTACTAATAATATTATATATATATATATATATATATATATATATATGTGTGTGTGTGTGTGTGTGTGTGTGTGTGTGTATGTGTGCGTGTGTGTATAACAAAGAGCTCTGATCCAAATCTGAAGTGAATATAGTACCTCATTGATTACTATAACAATCTCTCAATCTTGCTCAATTTTCTTGTCAATGGTGGAGGTTGGGGAGCGTCCTGTTCCTTCTTTTCATGCATCACACTCCCCCCCCTTTTAAACTTCTCCATCCACTTGTATCCACTTCTTCATGGTAGTGCATTGTTGCCGTATTGTGCATGACACACACGTGACATTTTCTGACCAGAGAAATCGAATCATTGCTCTTTGTTCCTCCTTGATGAACACTGCGAGTGAAGCGGCCATGTTTACACTGTAACTGCAGCAAGCTCAAACTTTGATCATATGGCCATAATAGTATCAACTACAAGCACGTGTGAGCAAAATGCAGTGTGATATACCTAAAAATGTGTTTTGGTGAAAATACGGATAATGTTTTACTAACCCTCATATTGTTGATAACTATAAATAATGTTTCAGTAAACTATTTTTTGCTCTTTTGAAAAAGTAGTCAAGATCTTTCAGACTCAAACTGGTTTACCGAACAAACCTGGACTAATGATTTGTTTATATTGCTTAGCTGTGTGTTCTGCCAAAAAGGCCCACTCTCTCCATCAAAATAGCATCACCTGTATATGCGCATGCATTATGCTATGTGTCAGATGCTAAAAGGATCACAAGTCAAATTTAGAATGACATGCTTCACCTACCACTTACTGTAACACCCACACAAATAGTAACATATATTTTAGACATGTGATCCGTAAAACTGAACAGGGAGTTTAGTTTTTCTTTTCACTTGAAGGGTCGTGGCTATATGATTTCTTTACTCAGACATTTACAGAAAATCAGCAAAGTTCTAAGAAATAGAATTCAAACCTTTGAAAAACAGAACTATGATCATGACATCTTCTGACAAGAGAAATCGAATCACTGTTATTTGCTGCACACTTCTAGCGGAGCGGCTATGTCTACACTGTAACAGCAGTAAGAAAACCGCTGCGATCGAGCTCAAACTTTGATCATGTGACCACAATTGTATCAACTATAAGCACACATGAAGGCAGTGTGACAAACCTAAAGATATCTTATGGCAAAAGGGCGGTCAGTTTTTGTCTTACCCTCGTATATTAATTGCGTAACTATTTCCACGATTTTGCATGAATCTGCAGAAAACTTAGCTATTACAATGTTCAGTGCCTGTATTCCATTTTATTGGCTTCTCTTTTAGGTAAACACCATGTCGTGGCCGATCGTCTATCTGACATGGGGAAGAGTCATCACATTTTGATGCTGCCCAAATCTCCGCATGGAGGTTTCAAGAAACTCTGTAGAAAACGGGGTTATTACAATGTTCAGTGTCTGTATTCCATTTTCTTGGCTTATCTTTTAGGTAAACATTATGTCGTGGCCGATCGTCTATCTGACACGGGGAAGAGTCATCACATTTTGATGCTGCCCAAATCTCTGCATGGAGGTTTCAAGAAACTCTGTACAAAACAGGGTTATTACAATGTTCAGTGTCTGTATTCTATTTTCTTGGCTTCTATTTTAGGTAAACATTATGTCGTGGCCGATCGTCTATCTGACACGGGGAAGAGTCATTACATTTTGATGCTCCCCAAATATCTGCATGGAGGTTTCAAGAAAGTTAAACTTGCGTTTGATTCTGCCTCAGCTAACAATGAGCAATGACTATCGTCCGGTTTACACTCCTCCCCAGTCTGTTGAACAGGAGTAGATGTATCCCTCTCTAGATTAAGATCGTGTTTCCAGTTCCTTCCAAAAGTTTTCTCCTTCACACTCAGTAGCTAGTCTAACTTATCAATAATTTTGTTTGTTTATTTAGCGACACATCAACACATTATGGGTCATTTAATACCGAAATTTAAATTAGTAATTTCTCTGCCAAAGAAAGAGATGCATTTTTGGTCATTTAAAAAATATATAATTCTGGCATTTTCACTATTAATTTTCTCATACTTTCATAGTATTTTTTACCCCAGTTTAGGGATTAGCTATTTGTCCATAGCTGGAACCCTAACCGGTATTAACACCCTGGGTCAGGGTGGATCTGGGAACAAAAAAAATTAAAAGGTGATTCCACACTCCTCAAAATTTCTTGATCAGAGGTCTTGCTGCCAGATGTAGTTCATCGTCTTACCCAGGATGATATCTATAAGTCCCAACGAAAATTGTGCTTTCGTTAAATATATATGTTGTGCGTGTGCGCACATGTGTTATGTTTGTGGTTTGTGTATGTGTGTGTATGTGCGTCGGTTTGTGTGTGTGTATGTATGTGTGTCTGTTTGTGTGTGTGTCTGTATGTGTGTGTATGTGTGTGTGTAAGTGTGTGTATGTGTGTGTGTGTATCATTATGCAAATGCAAATAACTGCGGCTGTTCACTGATCCATATCCACCTCAATTACTGGAAGCGAAATTATTTTCACTCAACAAACCATGAAATATCGTAAACATTTCTGGTGACGGCGCCTAAAAATTAAACCGATTAAAAAGATACAAAGCAAAAAAAAATTAAAATAAAAAACAGATGAACAAGAAACTCTAAACTGAAAACGAAAAATCTAAAAAGAAATGCGATTTTCTTTTCATAAATTCACACCCAAAAAAGAAAATCGTTTATTTTATATATTTTTTATTTATTTATTCGAGAAGACCATCTCATTTTTCATATCAATTAATTACACCCTCTGCTGGAACAGTTTTTTTTTTCCTTCAGTTAAACTTGTGTGGAAAAACGGTTATATAAAATGTACAAAGGGAAAAACGAATGTTATGAAATATCAAAGTCAAGGAACTCTAACGATTCAAGCAAAAATGGTTCCCACCGGTCAAGTTTCTTTTGTGAATATTCAAAAAAATAAACAAAGCGTCCGGGAATCACTATTAACCTCTTCTGCCTGAAGAAACCTTACCGCTGGAAACCATGGTAGCGTGAGTGTTTAGTATTCCTTGACTTTGATATATATATATATATATATATATATATATATATATATATAGAGAGAGAGAGAGAGAGAGAGAGAGAGAGAGAGAGAGAGAGGGGAGTAAGAGAGAGAGAGGGAATAGAGAATTTTTATGTTTGTATATCTCGGAAAGTGTTGGGTCCGTCGGGACAATTTGATGAAATTTCAATTGCCGTTATGCTTGTGGGCCAGTACAGCCTCGTTAATTGTCTGATAACACAGACTCTATTTTTCTCGATTGCAAAGTACTCGCAGAGCCATGAATCCCACCCCAGTTGTTCATCTCGCGGTTCTGGACAAAATCCAAAGAAGGATCTGCAATGTAATCGGACCTGAACTGGCATCTCGACTCCAGTCACTCTCTCACAGACGTGATGCGGCTTCCCTCTGTCTTTTCTACAAATATTTGCATGGCAACAGTTCTGTCGAGCTTTTCTTCCTGGGGCCCTGACTATCTACATTTAAGCATGCTACTAGACTGGCTTATAGGTCCCACCCTTTTACCGTTGAAATAGTTAAATATTACCGCCACTTCTACGCCAACAGCTTCTTTTCTTGCACTTCCTGCCCGTGAAACTCCCTTTCAGTTACTAGCTTAAAATAGATTTTTATAGTAAAAATACCAGCAATACATTTTTGAAAAAAAATTATTACTCTACAAAAATCGCCTTTACAAAAATACGTCAGTGAAACCTGATCTACAAACAGATTTTTTACAAAGAATACATATTTTATTCATACAAACCTATCCTAGAAATATTGTTGTCATGAAATAAACCAATGAGGTTTAAGCGTCTCCGAGCCCTCGTGGGTGACGAATTATTCTCCACCCATTAAACCCTCCGCCAAAAGGCGGGATGTAGCAAACCTCACGCTGCTCTCTGACTACTTCCATGGAAAGTGCTCGGACAAAGTTCATTCCCTAGTACCGCCAAGGAAAACCTTCACGGCAAGAACATATCATGCCACTTACATAGTAGCAAATCACCCACATTCCCTCCATCGGTGAGAAGTAAGTTCCACTCGAGAAGTTTCTTCCCGCGAACTCTACCCTGTGGAATCGACTCCCAACAATCCTCGATCGCTACAATTTTAACCTATTCAAGGTTAGGGTTAATAATCGTTATGTCCTTTACCGATACACAAAACCCTAATGTAACCGTCTACCTCGAGTGGCCCCCGGGCCTTGTAAGTCTCACTGTAAAATAATCAAAAAAGCAAACTGATATCTGGTAATTCACCGTAAATACCGAACATGGCAACTTAAATGATCGAATTTCAAACCGAGAATGACAATAAAAAGATAAGATATGCATTGCTGTAATTGTGAGGATTTTTGACATCCCACGACAGTTTCGCGTGTATACCGGAAATACCTGATGGAAGGCATTACCGCTCGCCGTGGACAGCACAGAAACTGACCTGGTGTCTCTAATTATTGTAACCAGTTAAACTTCGATAAAACTGGATCTAATACATTCCACGTTCTATTCCAGAGGTAAATAGTTGGAAGATAAAATTCGTAGCAGTATCAAGATATTTGCATCGGTATACAACGTGAAGTGGCATAAAAATCTAAATTAACGAAATATAGTAAATATTTCCAACCATTTATAGTTTATTGAGGTTTGGATGCAGCTGGGTTCCCTTCCCAAATCGAACCCGTAGGCCTCGACCGTGGTGATGAAAAGCGGCCGAATGGCACTACCATCTTCCCTTTTAAAATGGGTAAGTCGTTGATTTGGGATGCGACCTGTGCAGATACATTTACGGCCGGTAATTTGATCGGGTCCGCAGTTGAGCCGGGGTTCGTCGCCTAAGACGCAGAGATAAAGAAAATAGCTAAATATTCTTCTGTTGCTGATAGATTTTTTTCACTTTTGTGGCAGTGGAGACTTCAGGGGTTATTGGCCCTCGTTCGATGGCGTTCCTTCGGAGGATTGGCGCGATTGCGTCTCGATTAAGGAACGAGCCTGGCGAAACGGAGTGGCTCTTGCAGCGTGTCTCACTGGCGACGGTTCGGGGTAATGCTTTCTCCATCATAGCGGCTGGCAGAGGATAGAAAAAATTGTTCATAGTTACGTTGTTCTGGAATTGTCATCATTGGTCGACTGAACTTGCTTTGTTTCAGTGACTTTTGTTTTGTCATTATTAATGTCTTTATACCCATTATTATTTTTTAAAAATCGGCTTCCAAAAAAAAAAAAGTTTATTGAGCAATGTGCAAAATTCTTTCTGATCTCACTCTGATTATAAATATAGCATTTATTGTTTCAATGCTATTAACGAACCCGCACGGCTCTTGTCTTATTTCCGGTCTGCGAGCTCTATGCATCAGAATTCAGATAAGTTTTGTTATTTGGCTCATTAGGGTGATTGCACGATTCATTTGCATCTGTCATATTAGACAGTGCTATAAAAATAGATCAAATTAGAATCTTCCGTCATATCACCAGTGTTGTATAATTCATTTATTATGTCTGTGTTCTTGTTTGTACTGAAATATAATCTAACGCTGCCAGTATCTCGATTGCAATTCCGTCTGGCCCCGCCGCTTTATTTCTGTACAATTTGCCCAATGCTGATTCCACTTCAGATTTTAGAAAATGCAGTGCAAATGCAGAAGGATATGTAATTGCGTTTTATACATTATGAAATAGCGTTTCGTAAAGTACACCACAAAGAACTGTTGGAACTGCTAGGAAACCTTGACATATTTCGGAGGGGTTTTAGAATATTCCAGAACATATGTAAAGTAGAAAGATATGTAAGACAAGGATCTGTCTTCTCGCCAGACTTATTACAAACTATAGAGTGAATTGAGCCTGAGAAAATTAGATGTCCTACCGGGATTCATTATTGGCTACCACAGTCTTAACAACATAAGATATGCAGATGACATGTTGTTGATAGCAGACACAGAAAGGAAACTACAAAAAGCGCTATTTACATTATTCGGACTATTGTCCTCACCTTTGTCGCCATATTTATTACAAAGTTTCGGCCGTTGTACGCTCCGCCCTTCTTCAGGTGGTTGGAATATCGAACTGAACCCTTTATTACGCTCACTGGGGTAGACTGTTCTAGTTCCATTGTGCCATGTTTAATGGATGTCAGTTATCACTTATGTCATGTTAATTCCCCTTTCCAAGTTTTCTCCACTGTCTTAAGAGGGTATTGAACTCATAATCTTTGGATCCTGTCACTGTATCTAACCAAAGCCTTTATGCACTGTGCCATGTGTCCTTAACATGGCACGTGGAACTAGAACGGTCTACCCCAGTGAGCGAAATAAAGGGTTCAGTTCGACATTCCAACCACTTGAAGAAGGCCGGAGCGTACATAGACCAAAACTTTATAATAAATATGGCGACAAAGATGAGGACAATAGTCCGGATAATGTAAATAATGTACATAATACCTCATCTCTGAAATATAGACAGATAGTGAAGGGCTGAAACTTTGTAATAAATATGGCGACAAAGATGAGGACAATAGTCCGAATAATGTAAATAGTGTACATAATACCTCATCACAGAAATATAGACAGATACTGAAAGGCCGAAACGTTGTAATAAATATACCGACAAAGATGAGGACAATAGTCCGAATAATGTAAATAATGTACATAATACCTCATCTCAGAAATTTTAACAGATACTGAAAGGCCGAAACGTTGTAAGAAAATATGGCGACAAAGATGAGGACAATAGTCCGAATAATGTAAATAGTGTACATAATACCTCATCTCAGAAATATAGACAGATACTGAAAGGCCGAAACGTTGTAATAAATGTGGCGACAAAGATGAGGACAATAGTCCGAATAATGTAAATAGTGTACATAATACCTCATCTCAGAAATATAGACAGATACTGAAAGGCCGAAACGTTGTAATAATTATGGCGACAAAAATGAGGACAATAGTCTGAATAATGTAAATAGTGTACATAATACCTCATCTCAGAAATACAGACAGATACAACAAGCCTTACAGAATGCAATGAAGGAAAATGAGAAGAAAGGACTAAACATCTATTGCAAGAAGTCAAAATGCATGGCTGTTAGCTAAAGGAACAACCCAAAATGTAAATTATAAACTGAAGTTACGAATAAAACAAAAAAAAGAATTTAAATATCTTGAAATTGTTTTCGCACAGGAAAATAAAAATCCAAAAGTTCATTGAGATAGCGAAAGATGCCTTCCAAAAGCTAAACAAAATATTAAGAAACAGAAAAATTTCGTTAGAAACAACGTCCACCTTTATGTGAGTCAATCACCTCACAAATGAACACGAGACTCGAAGCAACAGAAATTATGTTCTACAGGAGGATGCTGAGAATATCATGGACCGAACATGTGAATAACGACGAAATTTTAGAGAAAATCGAAAAATACAGACACATTTAATTTAACATCTGAAAGAGATATTTGAAATGCCTACGGAATATAATGAGGAAAGAAGGCTTGGATTATTCAATATTCACAGGACAGATTGCCTGACGATTGCTACATACATGAAACTCCTAGTAGCATAGAGCTGCGAGAATAAATATATATTTATTCTTAGTATAAATTTTAGCTCTAAAATTATACATGGTGCAGTGTTTTATTATTACACCCGACACTCACAATGCACTATCTTATACATACACACGCGCATCCGCACTTATATATGTTGGTGTGTTGAGGTTTCAGACTAGATGAATCACTTAAATATAATTATCAAAATTCTGCTAATAATTTCAAATGTATATCATTGCTTGAACTGGCTTCTAATGCCCTGGAGTGGGCTGCTTGGTGATAGTAGTCGTGGCTCCAGGGGACACAGTCCTATGGTTAAAGTGAATCTCAGTAGAGTTCCACCACGGAATATGTGAGTGAGCGGCGCTATATTGAGTCTGATTTACTACTTCTTCGTCACCGAGGCCCGTTGAACAGTTGGTACGGTGTTTGCTTGACAACCTAACTGTCAGGGTTTCTAATTCTCGGTAGTGGATGCGCACTGCTGATGTAGTCCCAAATATAGAACGAAACGGCCGTCCAGTGCATTCTGTTGAGGTTTCAGACTCGATGAATCACTTAAATATAATTATCAAATTCTCCTAATAATTTCGAATATATATTTTTTCTTTTTTTTTGCTTTTCACCCCAAGCAAAGCTGGAAGGCACTAGCACTCAAGGGGTTACAGAAGGTTTGGAAGAAGAGCAGATAGGAGTGGTAAAGGAGAGGATGTGGAGAAAGATAGTGGAGAAAGATAGTGGAGAAAGATAGTGGATCCATCAAGGCAAGGGGGTTACAGAAGATTTGGAGCGAGAGCAGATAGGAATGAAAGGGGAAAGGATGTGGAGAAGGGAAGTGGATAAATCAAGGTAACTGGAGATGTCGATTGACGTTACACTTAAATAGTTGCAGATTATATTTTTCAGGGAAACAGGAATAAGGAAGGGAGTTCCACAGGCGAGATGAGCGAGACATGAAGCTATTGGAGTAGAAGAGACGTCTACATCTAACAGTTTCAACGGTGAAAGGGTGGGAACGATATAAAATAAAGATATAGTTTGAAGGTACAATATATTTATGGGTTAAAGTACTCAATATCGAGGATAGGGAGTATGTGAATATAAAAATGGATACTGGTATTAATACCCAGCGGCGGCGAATATTTGTTCCATGTTTATATATATATATATATATATATATATATATATATATATATATATATATATATATATATATATATATATATATAGTTAAAAATAATAATAGTTAAAAATAATAATTCTAGTTAAAATAATTATAGTTAAAAATAATAATTCACCTCCTAGAACAAAATTAAATAGAGCAAATATTATTTACGAATTCAAATGTCCATTAAGGAATTGTATTCCTCAAGAATCAACTTTCGTAAATAATTATATAGGCCACACTACAAATCGTTTAACACGCAGATTAACCCTACACCTTTCTGACAATAGCTCAATTAGATCTCATTTAAATATTCATGGAGACCTACCGGACACTATTCGGAATATACTTGTCGACAACACTAATATAATAGCATCATCCACTTGCAAAAAAAGGCTAAAAATAATGGAAGCCTTACTTATAAAATTAAACAAACCAACCCTTAATAATATTAACTTTGAACATGGACATAATATCTTGATCGTGTTTTGAAACAAAAAAAAAAAAAAATCACTTTATAAAACACACACAAACTATTTCTAATTCTAACAGTTGAAATATAATCCTTGATAATGGCTAAAAGTATAGCCGAAAGCGCTCGGAAAAGAACATTCGGACAATTTTTATATAATTTATCCTCTGAAAAGAAAAACTTTATTAGATCGCACGAGAAATTATATAAAAAACTAAACAAAAGCACCTTGTCAGTCGTTTTTAATGAAATGTGCTTGAAAGAAGGATTGCTGCCTAAATACACAAATATATATATATATATATATATATATATATATATATATATATATATATATATATATATATATGTATGTATGTATAAAGAGAAAGAGAGGGGGAGAGAATTTCTAACAGTGCTGTTTCAAAATTCTATTCAATGCGGACTTAGATGACTTCATTACAAGTACAGATGTCCTTAAAAGTAATAGTAGCTCAAGCGTTGAGTTTATACTGCAAAAGTACAGTTTTCACTTCGCCTGCCATATGTCGCATATGGAAAACTGTCGTCGTAAAAAATACTTTTAATGTATAATAACCTGCCACTCTCGGTGTAACAAAAAGTAACCATTGTAGATATATACAAGGACACTTTTTAACGCATAAACGGTGGGAGACACTAAACAAAATGTCGACGACAATCAGATAAAAATCCGATAAAAATTAATTTTTTCAGGGTATTTTGTATTATTATTTTCGCTTTGATTATACACAAATCTTTAACTCTTTACAAATATAATATTAACAAAGAAAAATGGAAAGAAAAATATGTGGTTTTTCTAAGTTTAATATGTCATTTTTTTCACAGTATATTATTCTTTATAGCATTACTTTGCAGTAAGATACCCCTCAGAGGATTATTTACACAATATTGTACTCCTAAAAGCAATCTTTCAAGATACGTTATTCCTTAAAGCATTACTTTCCAGTATGATACTCCTCAAAGCATTATTTACACAGTATAGCACTCTTTAAAGCAATCTTTCAAGATCCGATATTCCGTAAAGCATTACCTAGCAGTATGATACTCCTCAAAACAGTATTTACACAATATACTATTCCTTAAAGCAATCTTTCAAGATCCGTATTTCGCAAAGCTTTACTTTGAGGTATGATACTCCTCAAAGCAGTATTTACATAATATAGTACTCTTTAAAGCAATCTTTCAAGCTACGATATTCCTAAAAGCAGTACTTTGCAGTATGCTACTCCTCAAACCATCATTTACACAATGTATTAATTCTTAAAGCAATATTTCAAGATATAGTATTCTTCAATGCATTAATTTACAGTGATGGGCACGTGGTTAGAACGTTCGCATTCTGACCATGAGACCCGGGTTCAAAAATCTCACCATGGTCGATTTGTCAGGAAGGAGCCTTTCCCATGTTATCGAACTTTGAAAAGTGCCTAAAAACTATACCACGGGTTGACCCAAGCCTTCTGAGTGAATTTGGGTTGACGAAATCATTGGCGGATGTTGTGACCGTGGTTTTAAGCGTGCTGTCCTTGTTCAAGTTGTTGATAACGCTAGATAACACGCTCTCTCCCAGAAAGTGTAACGAAAGCTTTCTCAGCATAGTTGTATTATAAACTACAAGTTGGTTCTGTGTGTGTTGAATAAAAATAAATGCGCCTGAGCAAGCATCTGCAATAGGGATTGGCTAGCCGCCCTAGTAGACTGGTATCCTCCAATACGAGTGGCCAGCTATACAATTTACAGTACCATACTCTTCAAACGATCATTTCACAATATAGTACTCCTTAAAGCTATCTTTCAAGACAAGGTATTCCTTAAAGCATTACTTTACAATATACTTCTCAAGGCATTATTTCACAATATGCTACTCCTTAAGGCTTATTTTAAGATATGGCACTCTTTAAAGAATTATTTCGGAGTATGTAACTTCCGAAAGCATTCTTCGAGAGTATGGTAATCCTTAAATTATTCTTTCCAGATATGGTACTTGTTAAAGACTTCGCAATTTTTCTGTTAATTCACCTCAAATAATGTAAAGTTACTAATCGCAAATATTAATTCACTCCAAGAAATTATAAATTTTAAATCAAAGTTTGTTATTTATTAAGTTTTTGGCACTCTTTTGAAATTATAAATTTTTGATCAAAATCAGTTTAGCTTGCCTCACAACTACTCCAGCCCACAGAATGAAAAATTACCAAAATCAGGGAATTATTCTCATTTCGTAAGTGTGGATGATATCCCGGGTACTTACAAGGAATTTTACTGTTATGGTCCAAGGTTAGGACCAAGGAAGAACAACACGAACACAAGAAAGAAAGAAAGAAAGAAAGAAAGAAAGAAAGAAAGAAAGAAAAGGACAGCTGAAGGAAAAGTGTAGAAAGAAAGTGTTTTGGTCCAGGTTAGGACCAAGGAAGAACAACACGAACACAAGAGTAGAAATAGCGAAGATATATTACACGGAATAATAATACAAGATGTGGAAGGGAAGTGGATAGATCAAGGCAACTGGAGATGTCGATTGACGCTACACTTAAACCGTTGGAGATTGTATTTGTCAGGGAAACAGGAATAAGGAAGGGAGTTCCACAGGCGAGATGAGCGAGACATGAAGCTATTGGAGTAGAAGAGACGTATACATCTAACAGTTTCAACGGTGAAGGGGTGGGGACGGGATACCAGCCTCGTAGGACGTTTAAATTCATGAGGCCTAGGAACCAGCGAAAGCAGCTCATCTGAGCAATTACCGTGAAAGTATTTGTAAAAAAGACAGCGAGGCAACGTCGCGTCTGTGAGAGAGCGACTGCAGACGAGATGACAGATCAGGGCCAATTACATTGCATATCCGTCTCTGGATCTTATCAAGAACCCTGAGGCAAACAGCAGGGGATCCAGACCATATATGGCAGCAATACTCCATGCAAGGGCGAATGGTCGATTTATAGATTTGGAGGATCGATTCCGGGGAGAAAAAATTCCTGGCTCGACACAGGGAGCCAACTTTCCTAAAATGAATGTGATATTTTGGCATCGTTGACTGCTATTGAACATCAAAAAATTCAAACACGGAAACATTGTAACGTAAAATCACCCCGTCGTTTTTTCAATTTTGAAGGAAACTCAATCTTGAAAAGAGCACCGCTGTTAAACCTAAGATTTCGCCAGTTACCAGACCCTTCATCTACAGCCACTGCAAAGAACTTCCATGTCCCAAGTTGGCTTTTTTAGCCGGTAGTGAGCTAATCGTGAACAAGATGTGAAACGCCCTTCTAAATTTTCCTTTGCCAAACGACAAGTTGTGTGTGTTTGTATAAAGAACTAAGTAAGTTTAATCACTAGCTAAACCAAAGCTCTTGGAACATAGGAACTGTATGTCGTCTAAAATTACCGAACATATTCTCAAATTAAAAAGTTGTTTCAAATAAAAAAGGCTTTGTAAACTAAGTAATTGAATGGAATTTCTTGAAGTGGGAAAATAAAAACACATGCTGCAGAATTAAATTGACCGAAAAATAAATATATAGTGTTTTTTCATATATATATATATATACAAATTTAAATTAAATTGTTGATTGAATAATGATTTATGCACACACACACACACACACACACATATATATATATATATATATTAAAAGAAAACGGTTAAATTCTAAAGCTTCTTGTAGTATTATATGTAAATGAGATACTGCTATAAAAGCAGTATACCACACCGAATGCCAGTCGAGCTATAATAAGTTCACTTGACAACGGTTATTCCAGAAAGTACTCTCCTTCATAAGAATATGGCGTCGCGTTGGTTGAACCGGAGTACGGAGAAACTTGGATTAGATGTTTAACAGCGTTGGCTAGGGTGAAGAAACTGAAAAAAAAAAGAGAGTCTCCGGAAGAGAGAATGAAATTAATGACTTACTTTTGGCTTCGGTAAAATGTGAAGCCATAAAGAAAATATCCATTATGGTGTACCCCGAAATACTGGAAGACATGAGGAAATTTCAACCATTATAAAAAGAAACATGTGACCAAAAAAAAAATGATTGTTATTGCAGAAAGAACAAAAATTCTGGAAAATAGAAAGAACCCAAATGAAACCGTAATTCAATATTTACACAGATTGAAAGAAGCATTAAGATATTGCGAATTTTAAAAACTTGGTTCGAGAGATATGTCTATAGAAGATGAATTGATTCTGCTAAGATTAATTGAAAGCATTTATGATGTTGCATACAAACGTAAGATCCTAGAACGGCTAGAAGCGAATGATATGACTTTAGAAACAAGTGTAGAATTCTTGCAGCAATTAGAATTAATTAATGAATTTAATAATTCTAAAAACAATGTGGAAAAATACAACAAATCTGAAATCCTAATTAAGTACAAATATTGCGACAAAGAACAGGAAAGAAACAAAAACAAATGTCCAGCCATAGGAAAATTATGTTCAAAGACAAAAAGGCCCCACAAAAAGTCAAGGCATCAGTTAAATGTAGAGAAATGCATAATAATGGAGATATTATAATACTTCCACAAAATTTAAGAAAATAATTACTAAAACGTGTACACCATTATGTACATTGTGGTATAACAGAGACACAAATGAGATTAAAATTACAAGCGTGGTGGCCGGGATAGTCCCGAGATATAGAATATGTATAAAGATGCCCAAAATGTGATAAAATAAAAAAAAAATCGGCAAAACAAAATTCATTCGTGGCCTAAAGAAAAAGAACCATGGGCTCGGGTACATATGAATCCTGCCTATATTAAAGGCATGGGGTTCTTTTTAATTTTAGTGAAGTCATTTGCAGGATGACTCGGAAGTAATTAAAGTTGCTGACATAAAAGCCACAACTGTAAAACAAATATTAAGAACAATATTTTCAAAGTATGGAGACCTAAAATTTTGCGAGGAAGGTTTGTGCTCGTGGTTACAACGTATTGAATGTGTTCCGTATAAAACACCACCATGCCACCCACAATCGAATGGAATCGCAGAAAGTATGGCCAGATTGCAAAAATGGGACTAAAAGCATTTTTCATATCTAATGATAATATAGAGTGTTACTTACCAAGATTAATGTTAAGCTATAAGAGAATTCCTCATGCCGGTAGACTACGAAGTCACTCCGTATGGTAGAAGGATGGAGCTCAAATAACAATGTCATTTTCAAAAAGTGAAAGTGTATGGTATAAAAAAGACAAAGAATCTAATCCAGAGAAGGCGAAGTTTGTAGTATAGAAAGGATACAAAACTGCAATACTAACGAAAAATGTACAAAATGGACAAAATGGACAAAATATACAAAATGCACAAAATGGACAAAATGTACAAAATGGACAAAATGTACA
This sequence comes from Acanthosepion esculentum, assembly GCA_964036315.1. Lineage (NCBI taxonomy): Eukaryota > Metazoa > Mollusca > Cephalopoda > Sepiida > Sepiidae > Acanthosepion > Acanthosepion esculentum. The sequence continues at coordinate 8,966,525 of OZ038511.1, forward strand.
AAATGGACAAAATATACAAAATGTACAAAATGGACAAAATGGACAAAATGGACAAAATGGACAAAATGTACAAAATGGACAAAATATACAAAATGTACAAAATGGACAAAATGGACAAAATGTACAAAATGTACAAAATGGACAAAATATACAAAATGTACAAAATATACAAAATGGACAAAATGGACAAAATGGACAAAATATACAAAATGTACAAAATGGACAAAATGGAGAAAATGTACAAAATGGACAAAATGTACAAAATGTACTGGACAATGAGGATCAATTCAGAATCAAAATGGAACCTGAGAATATAAAAATGAAGGAAGAACCTGAAGGTGAAGAACATGAAGGGGAGGAGGAGGGGACTAATGAATTCAGACGTGAAACTGAATAATCTATGAATGATAATGACTAGAAATCTGACGAAGCCTTGGAATAGGAAAATTCACTCAGAACGTAAGTCTCCCTCTAAGAAGAAATCCAGATACACACCAAGAAAGACAGAAATAAGTAAAAAATGAACGAAGGGTATGAGGCAATTTCTGTTCAGGGAGGTGTAGTATTGTAGATAAATAAGAAACTGCTATAAAAGCAGTACGCCACAACGAATGTCAGTCGTGTTCTCATCTGTTGATATGACAACGTCTGTTCCTGAGATTGATCTACTTTATAACCCTTTTATTATTTAAAATATATAATACGTAATAATATAATAATTATATTATAAAATAATCCAAAACATTTACTCACTTTCATTTAATAGTCAATAAATAACATCACTTAGCATCCTGCATAGTTACCTTGTCTTTCATAGCCTTATGGATATCTATGAGCTTTCTTCTATATAATAAATGCCAATGTCAGTGTATCACACTTCTTTTAATTAAAGGGATACAACTCTCTAACTTTCAATAACTTATGTTAAAGAAATTTTGGATTCCCAAGTTCTCATCAATGCAATTGTTTTCAATGATTTTTTGCGTGATTTTTTGCGACGAATTTTTTGTACGATAAAAGTTTTTATAACTTGGAAATAAATTTGGGAATAATTGAAATGAATTGCGAGAGTCACTAATGAAATAAAAATAATTGTTTGTACAGAAAGTAAGAATCTACGTACATCAAATTGTCTTTAAATTAAGTGGTGGCAGAAGAATTATCGATGAACTTTTAAAAGGTAAGCTTAAATATTAATGCGATACTTAAATGCAGCGATAAATTTTGAGTTCTTCTGTAGTTTATTGTTGCCTATCGCATCCGGTAGCAGTATGCTTCGTCAAAAGAAACCTCCGCTAACAGAGGACCAGATTGAAATCAAAAGAGCCACGGTTGAAGCTAGGAAAAGGAAACCCCGTACAAATGGGAACCCAGATCAAACGGCAGTCAGGAGAGATTCCAATGTTGTGAATATGCAAAGACTCTCAAACTCCTGAACAATTCACAGGCGAATGAAGAACCCTCCGCAGGAGCTAGCTTAAATGCCACCCGATGGGCTAGTAAATATATAAATGAATCTAGTAAATGTATAAATTCTGAAATATAAATTCTAAACACTGACGACATTTTTATTTCTGCATATAAATACTTGTTGCAAAATAATAAGACGAAACGCGTCGGCTAAGATTTCCTTTCCTTTACATATATATATATATATATATATATATATATATATATATGTATGTGTGTGTGTGTGTGTGTGTGTGTGTGTGTGTGTGTGTGTGTGTGTGTGTAAAGGGAGTCCCAAAATAATGTACGCACTCTTTAAATATTAATAGTTAATAATACATTACCGTGATGTGAGAACTTATATGGATGAAGATATGCCAAACAGATGGATTGGAAGAAGAGGGAGTGTTGAATCCCCACCTACATCACCAGATTTGACACCCTTGGATTTCTTTTTGTGGGGGTTTCTAAAACACAAAGTTTACAGCAGGAAACCTGAAACAATTGCTGGAATGAGAGTAGTAACTGAAGAAGAATGTCCTCAAATACCAGCGGAAATGATACTGGACGTTTTTAGGTCTATTTCTTCTAGATATGAAAAGTGTATTGAACAGAACGGTAAACCAGTTTGAGCACTTGATGTGAACTCATCATTATATGAACATTCTGCCATTGCCCCAAGTAGCTTTTATCTTATTTAAGTTAATTTTCTATGTTTTTTTCCTCTCAAATTCTTTAAATGTGTATTCTTTCTCTTGAATTAATCTTATTTACAAGTCAAAATATATATACGATTCAAAGAGTGTATACATTATTTTGGGATATTCTGTATATATATATATATATATATATATATATATATATATATATATATATATATGAAGAAATATAGTCTTAAAGTGTGCTATATTTATGGGATAAAGTGCCCAATATCAGAGATAGAGCGTGTGTAAATATAAAAGTGAACATCGAAGTCAACACTTAGAGGTGACAGTCTGTTTCATGCTAGAAGCAATCGTAGCCTGACGATTGAATCTAGCATGAAACAGACTGTCGCCTCTAAGTGTTGACTTCTATGTTCACTTTATATATATATATATATATATATATATATATATATATATATATATATATATATATATATATATATTAATGTATATTTGGATAACAACCTTTCTTTCATGCATTTTTCATTGAAAACGGCCGATAAGGAAGACTTAATTAATCTTGTATTGGGTCTTTTGAGCAATCTAACATTTTCCGTTTTTAAGGAATATAGGAATTGTTTATAGTTATAAATGTTCCGGCCGCTTTCGTCTATTCCTCTATCCATTATCAAGGATGTGCTTTGGATGGTGAAATTCCGTGTGACTGCTATAATAAACTAAATAAAAGAAGAATTAAAACTACCCTTTTCAGTGAAATATTCATATATATAATTGATAGAAGTTATTGAGGGGATTTCTATAAACAAATCAAAGTGATTCATCGAGTCTAGAAGAATCCCCACTAGAATGCCGAAAGCACTGGATGGCCGTTTTGTCCTATATTTGGGACTCCTCAGCAGTGCGCATCCATTACCGAGAATCAAAGACGGACCGTTACGATAAGACGCAAGCGTCATCCCAAGTGTAGCAACGGGCCTCGGTGTGGAACAAGCAACTAACTAGATTCTCACAAATTCCGTGGTGTAACTCATCCAATAATTTCTATCGTTTGTATATCCTTGTTTTAACCAACCAGCTTCTAATGCTCTGGGAGGAGCGGCTTGGGGAAAGAAGACGGTGATCTTTCACAATCCAATGGTAAAAGTATACGTGAATGAGTTACATCACGGAATTTGTGAGACCAGCGCCATATCAGTCTGTATGAGGCACATTGACAGCTGAGAGGTTACTCTTTAGCTTGTCTTTATACCTGAGTCATATATATATATATATATATCAGTAATTATACTCATCTGGGCAAGCCTTACGTGTTTTAGCTTGTAAATGAACAAACCAATACCCAAGGAAAAATAAGGGATAAAAAAAGAAAGAACTAAGAACATGTAATTGAGATGGAAACAACCGTCCAGAATCCAAGGTCACAGTCCAAATAAAAAAAAAAACCAAAACGAGTAAAGCAAAAGTAACCAGGTGCTCAATAAACAAAGTAGAGCAAATCTAACTATGAACCTAAAGAGCCAGGCAAACCTACCTAGGTTTCACCTACGCGAATGGAGAAAAAAATATGAATTTCCATTCGTTATAATAATTTAATTTATACGCTTATATATATATTTTTGTAACTCAGAAAATAAACTTGATAAGTCCTGGGACGAAAGCGATTGTTCTGTTTTAGCTTTTTTAAAAATGCCATATAAATTTTGCTTTTTCCTAGCTATTGTTAAATTTTGTATCATATAAAACTTATATATATATATATATATATATATATATATATATATATATATATATATATATATTTGTGTATTTAGGCAGCAATCCTTCTTTCATGCACATTTCATTAAAAACGACTGACAAGGTGCTTTTATTTAGTTTTTTATATAATTTCTCGTGCGATCTAATAAAGTTTTTCTTTTCAGAGGATAAATTATATAAAAACTGTCCGAATGTTCTTTTTATCCGAGCGCTTTCGGCTATACATTTAGCCATTTTCAAGGATTATATTTCAACTGTTAGAATTAGAAATAGAAATAGTTTGTTATATGTATGTTTTATAAAGTGATTCATTTTTTATATATATATATATATACTACCAAGTTATAAAACATACGACTGAGTAGTGAGTTCGATCTTAAATGAGTGCCCCCTATTGTCGGCCTAGTGCCGCATCTAAGCAAAACCGCCAATTTATGCATGGTTTTATCGATTATGAACGCATCTATGAGGTTTACTGGTGATCAAAGCATATCGAGCATCTTTTTAAAAGTTTAGTGTCTGTAGAATTTGTCAAAATTGTTACAATATATAATGGCCGGTTCCTGGTTCTCCAAGCAAGGATGGTCATCTAAACCCTATTAGATTTGTTCAACACCCACACAGCCCACCTGTGGTTTATACTGCAACCTGGAATTACGGCTAAAACACATTGAAACACCGCTACTCTTACACTTACCGAAGTTAAACAAAGTCGAGCCTAAGTCAGTACCTAGATGGGTGACCGCTTGGGAATACCAGGTGCTGTAAGCTTGGCTGTCCGAAAAGTGTAATAGATAACAGTTCAGAACTGGAAGTCGGAGAGCCGAGTTCCAATTCCAGTCGGGTTCGTTATATACACATATGCGAAATTACCCTTCGAAAATGTATAAATGCATATATATTCCCTCCCTCAGCTATGATTTATGTAATACAGTGTAACCCGGATATAAGAGAGTTATCGGGGCCGGGAAGAAGTCTCTTATATCCGTGTTTCTCTTATATCCGGGTTTGGTATATTTTGTTTAGGTAAGTATGGCTCTAATTTGGAACCAGAGAATCTCTCTCTTATATCCGGGTTTCTCTTATATCAGGGTCTCTCATATCCGGGTTACACTGTAGTACTTGTATCTGTAAATCATTATTGTCTCTAAAAACTTCTTAAAATCTAAAAATATTTTCTGGCTTTAAATAACCTGCAAAAGGTTGATAAGCGAAATCGATCAATATACTTCATTTGTGAAAGTCTAACTTTAGGAGGACAGTGCATAATCTGGCACCAGTTGTTTAAACAACGGGTGTACACTCAAACCCTCGGTCACGATGATTTGTGACTTCATGCTTACGAACAGTTGGTCGACACAATTGAACTCACAATACATTGATCAACCCGTGGAATGGTTTTCGGCACTTTAAAATCAAGGAGGTGGCCACATTTCTGCCAATTCGGCCATCGTGAGATTCGAACGTTTTGACAACTAGTCCACCATTACGGCGCACACATATATTTATGTGCGTAAAAATTCAGATATAACTGAAAATATATCTGTTGAAAGACTAGGAAGAAAGACAAAGGAACACTTTTCTTAGTCGATGCGTTTATAAATTTGCCTTGCTAAAATCCCTCATAGGACGATACACGACGGTTGAAAAAAGATTATATATATATATATATATATATATATATATATATATATATATATATATATATATGTGTGTGTATATATAAATCTGTTTCATGCTAGACGCAATCGTCAGGCCACGAAACGATTGCGTCTATCATGAAACAGACTGTCGCCTCTAAGTGTTGACTTCAATGTTCACTTTTACATTTACACACGCTCTATCTCTGATATTGAGCACTTTATCCCATAAATATAGCACACCTTAAGACTATATTTCTTAATAATTATATATATATATATATATATATATATATATATATATATATATATATATATATATAGTTAAGTAACGAAAATCTTGGTAATCCGTATGGATAATCCCAAGGATGATGAAATCCAGAAAGCACAATGTTAAGTCAGAGCGAATAATTTAATTTAAAAAACCCTGACCTCTTTAATATTCCATTGTTATAATTTATGTTACCTTATATAAGCTTAATACTGCCCTTCAAAAGTGTAGATTTTAAATTCATTTTTTCACCCTTTAAAGTGAAGTCTGAAGATCCAGAGAAAAATAAAATCTCTGGTGAAATAAATTATAACAATGGAACATTAAAGTGGTCTGTTTTTTCTTTAAATTATATATATATATAATTATATATATATATATATATATATATATATATATATATATATATATATATATATATATATATATATATATATATATATATATATATATATCATGGCACCAACCAAACATTATTTGTGGTTAAATTTGGTCATCTTAATTATACCTGTCACATCCAGGTGAATCATACATGACATTTTAAGGTGCTTTTTTACAAATAAACAGACTACCAAAGATTTTAATTAAAATCCTGCCAAAGACATTTCTTATCTGTGTTATTTAATGATCGTAGAATGACGATCTGAGATAACATAAAAAGTAAGAAATAAGGTGAAAGACATACTAGTAAAGAAGGACTAACAATATTTCACGTAAAACTCTATAGACTATTACATCAAATATTATGAGAGTAACAAAAAAAAACAAGAGATAAAAGAATTACTGATTAAAAAGGAATGGTAATTTAAAATCATTCATCGAAAAATATCGACAGATATATCTCTAAGACAACTAGATATAAAGTACTGGGACACCCTACATTGCAAATAATAATTATTCTATAATTGACTGACTTAACAAAAGTCTCCCTTGCTCACAAGCGTCCTGGGTAAGACGATAAATTACGTTCGACAGCAAGGCCCCTGATCAAATGGTTTTGAAGAGCATGGAAGGACCTCTTAATCGCTGGTGTTCACAGGTTGACCGTGACCCGGGGCTTTAGCTCCTGTTAGGCTCCCAGCTATGGGCAAATAGTTAACCCCCAAACTAGGGTCAAAACACTGTGAAAGTGTAAAAATAGGTCTTAATACCAGAAATACCTTTTGCAAAAAAATTATTACCAGCAATACATTTTTGGAGGAAAAAGATATTATTTATTATTATACATTATTACCAGCAATACATTTTTTTTAAATATTACCAGCAATACATTTCTGGAAAAATATTACCAGCAATACATTTTTTTTTAAATATTACCAGCAATACATTTCTGGAAAAATATTACCAGCAATACATTTTTGGAAAAATATTACCAGCAATACATTTTTGGAAAAATATTACCAGCAATACATTTTTGGAAAAATATTACCAGCAATACATTTTTGGAAAAATATTACCAGCAATACATTTTTGGAAAAATATTACCAGCAATACATTTTTGAAAAAATATTACCAGCAATACATTTTTGAAAAAATATTACCAGCAATACATTTTTGGAAAAATATTACCAGCAATACATTTTTGGAAAAATATTACCAGCAATACATTTTTGGAAAAATATTACCAGCAATACATTTTTGAAAAAATATTACCAGCAATACATTTTTGGAAAAATATTACCAGCAATACATTTTTGGAAAAATATTACCAGCAATACATTTTTGGAAAAATATTACCAGCAATACATTTTTGGAAAAATATTACCAGCAATACATTTTTGAAAAAATATTACCAGCAATACATTTTTGGAAAAATATTACCAGCAATACATTTTTGAAAAAATATTACAAGCAAACACATTTTTGGAAAAATATTACCAGCAATACATTTTTGGAAAAATATTACCAGCAATAAACATTTTGTCGACATTAAGTAACCCATTGAGGTTGATATGTCGTAAAACAAAACGAACCAAACGAAACTTGCTGACAAAATGACCTTGCTACAACATTTATACAACGTGACGTTCAGGATGTAAAGGCAAATTTCTATGAACTCAGTACACCGGGTCGGCTCGTCTTTTAGCTTTACATAAACAGAAAATGGATAATAAATTCTGGGGAGAAATTAAAATGTGCAATGATCATTTTAATTCGTGATTCTCAATAAGGAAAGATGCCAAAATAATTGTTATACTTTCGTTGCGGATTTGATCGGCCCACAACAAAGAAAAACGCGAAAATGTGTTTCAAGAAATATAAAATAAATATATTCTAGTAGCAAACTTTATACATATCCATGTATAGGAAGTAGTGACTAACTTCTTTACCCATTTATTAGACAAATAAATGGCCTCCGTTTTATGTTCAAGCCTCCTGCTGCTTTTACTATTTCTTTTTACCCTTCTTTCTATATCTCTGAGATGAGGTATTATGATTACTTGCATTATTTACATTATTCGAACTTTCCTTTCTTTCTTTCTTTTCTTTCTTCTTTCTTTCTTTCTTTAAATTTATTTTCTTCTTTATTTATAAATTTCATAAATTTTCTTTCTTTTTTGATTGCTTTTGTTCTCTATTTGTAATTTTCTTTCACTTCTTTATTTTTCTTTCTTTCTTTCTTTCAATGCATGTTGTCCTTTATTCATAATTTATATTCCCACTTTCCTTTTCTTTTTCTACTTTGTCTTTCTTTCTTTCTTTAATACTTTCTTTCTTTCTTTCGATTCATTTAGTTCCATATTCATATTTTCACCCTTTCTTTCTTTCTTTCTTTCTTCCTTCAAATCATTTTGTTCTTTATTATTAGGGTTTCCATTATTTTTAATCTTGTTTTTTACATGGATGAGGTTAACATGCTTGTATTTTCTGCTTTCTACTTTCTACTTCGAAAGAGCATTTTGACTGTTTTTAGAGACTTTGTGTCCAGAAAAGAAAACACTTGTACGAAACACAAAAAAATAAATAAAATTTTAATCAGTCGTCTTTTACGATATATATATATATATATATATATATATATATATATATATATATATATATATATATATAAAAGTGGACATGGAAGTCAGCACTTAGAGGCGACAGTCTGTTTCATGCTAGTGCAATCGTCAGGCGACTAGTGCTGTTATTTTTCTCGGCTATTTATATAAGGGTCAGTGGTGCATTATGGGTAGTCTATTTTGGCGGTTACTTTTACCGGAAGTATCTATATTTAACAAGGCCAAGAAAGACTACGAAACAGCCCTAAAAGATAGCGGATTCCCAGCAACACTCACATACTCACCACAGAACACAAAAAAGACCAACAGAAAAAGAAATATCATATGGTTCAACCCACCGTACAGCAAAAACGTAAAAACAAACTTAGGAAAAATATTCTTCAAGCTTTTACACAAACACTTCCCGGAATCAAGCACCCTACACAAAATATTCAACAAAAACACAGTAAAAATCAGCTACAGTTGCACCGATAACATGGCACAAATAATAAAAAAGCACAACAGAAAAATTATTAACAAACCACACGAACAAATTAAACCCACGTGCAACTGCAGAATAAAAAACGAATGTCCCTTAAACGGTAATTGTTTACAAAACAACGTAATCTACCAAGCCACGACAAAATCAGCAGATAATGAAGAAAAAGTATATATAGGAGTAACCGAAGGACCATGGAAACAAAGAAATTATGTACACAAATTGTCTTTCACAAATAGTAAATATGCGAACAGCACAATGCTTTCTAAGTATATCTGGGAAATAAAAAACAAAACGCACACCACACCAAAAATATCTTGGAAAATAAGGAAAAAATCATCAGCCTACAACAACCTATCAAAAACCTGCAAACTTTGCTTGGAGGAAAAAAATAGCTATCATTACCTTCCCAGATGAAAATAAATTATTAAATAAAAGATCCGAGCTAATCTCAAAATGTAGACATGAAAACAAATTTTTACTACGTAACTTAAAATAGAAAAATAAATAAATATATAAACAAACAACAATAAAATAAGCAAAATAAATTACTCCAAACAAATCATAAAACCACACCTGTTAGAATATACGAAACAAAATCAAAACAAAAGAACGGACGAAAGTTATAACTGTTATACAAATAAAATAAAAAAAAATAAAAAAAAAAAAAAAAAACCATTAATAAAAGATAATATACTACGTTACTTAAAAACCGAAAGCCAAAAAGATATAGTGTAACAAATAAATAACAACAAGTATAATAAATCGATCTAAATACATCCAAATATATAAATAAACTAACAACGGATTACGATAAACTAGCCGTTTAAAAAACAAAACAAAACAAAAACAAATAACAAACCTAAATAGATAAATTAAAAACTGTTCCCACCTAAATAATAGTCAGAAAAAACCACAAATTCAACAAACAGATTTAATCAATGACAAATAAACAAATATATAAGATAAAAAATAAAAATGAAAATAAATAAAAACAAGCAAAACAATTTGACCCAAATAAATAAGCGAACAAGCGATTTCCGGTAATGACGGCCATTATAGACTACCAACAATAAGCTATATAAACAAATGTTTACTACGTTAACCAAAAACACCGAGCAAAATAAAAGAATAAATAAATAAATATATGAGATAAAAAATAAAAATAAAAATAAAAAAACGAAGAAAAAACAAGCAAAACAATTTGACATAAATAAATAAACAAATAAGCCACTTCCGGTAAAAGTAACCGCCAAAATAGACTACCCATAATGCACCACTGACCCTTATATAAATAGCCGAGAAAAATAACAGCACTAGTCGCCTGACGATTGCACTAGCATGAAACAGACTGTCGCCTCTAAGTGCTGACTTCCATGTCCACTTTTATATTTACACACGCTCTATCTCTGATATTGAGCACTTTACCCCATAAATATAGCACACTTTAAGACTATATTTCTGCATATATATATATATATATATATATATATATATATATCATCAAACACTAAGTATTATCTCACTCTCCCTTTCTCTCACACTCTCTGTCTCTGACTCTCTGTCTCTCTATCTCTGTCTGTCTCTCTCTCTCTCTCTCTGTCTCTTTCTGTATCTGTCTTTCTCTCTCTCTATATATATATGTATGTATCCTGTAATAAAGTCCATGACAATTCGGGAATGTAACGAACAGAATCCTTGATTTTTTTCCCCTCTCCGAATTTTTACAGATGAATATTAAATTAAGTTTTAATTGATTAAAACGATATTCAATCAATCAGTCCTGGTTTTCTTTTGTTTTTCCTTTTTTAGAAGAAATCCTTAAGAAAATGATTCCGATAATAATTTCCCTCTCAACCGTTTGTCTTCTTCTTCTTCTTCTTTACCGTTTTTCTAATGATTATATTCTTCTCATTGACTTTACTACAGTTGGCATCATTTCTACACGCAGAGTTAAGCGATGTTGGAAAAAAAGAACGCCGCCTCTAATCTGACGACCGTCTTTGACTTCCTTTGTCATAATTTTCGAAATCACTTAATCAGATAAGGATTAAAACACTAAAGAATTGGCGTGAGGCTTCATGGGAAAAAAATCTCCTATCCTCCCCATACTAGTATCTTAACTCTTTTCCCTTCTATTTGGAGATTTTTATTCTTTTTATTCCATTTTATTCTTCGTTTTCTTCTTCTTTTTTATCAACACCTGTTTCATTACGCAGTTCTTCGTTCAGTTTCTTCTTCTTCTTCTTCATCCTTTTCTTCTTTTTCTTCCTTTTCTTCTTTTTTTACTACTAATTATTGTTCTTTTATTCTTTTTTTCTTTCTTTCTTTTTCTTTCTTTTTCTTTTTCGCACTATCTTTACTTCTCATAATTCTCCTTTTTTCTTCCTATTTATATTTCCCCTCCCTTCATTTTCCTTATACACATCGTTCTTCTTCTTCTTCTTCTTCTTCTTCTTCTTCTTCTTCTTCTTCTTCTTCTTCTTCTTCTTTTTCTTCTTCTTCTTCAAATATTTATTCTACTTGTTATTCTTCTTATTCCCATAGCTTTTCTCTTCATTCTCATTCTTAATATTTTTTCCTTTTTCTTAATCCATTTCTTCTTTTTCCTTTTCTTCTTCTTCTTTTTCCTTTTCTTCTTTTTCCTTTTCTTCTTTTTCCTTTTCTTCTTTTTCCTTTTCTTCTTCTTTTCCTTTTCTACTACTAATTATTGTCATTTTATTCTTCTTTTTTCCTCTTTCTTTCTTTCTTTCTTTTTCTTTTTCTTTCTCTTTTTCTTTTTGCACACTATCTTTATTTCTCATAATTTTCCTTCTTATTCATATTTGCTCTTTCTTGATTTTTTTCTATATTCATCCTTCTTTTTCTTCTTCTTTTTCTCTTTTCTTCTTCTTTTTTCTTCTTCTTCTGTGTCTTCAAATATTCATTCTACTTATCATTATTATTATTATTATTATCATAGTTTTTCTCTTCATTCTTATTCTTAATATTTTTCTTCTTCCTTTAATTCTTCTTCTTCTTCTTCTTCACTTTCTTCTTCTTCTTCTACTGCTTTCTACTAATTTTTCTTCTTCTCTCGACCTCTCTTTTTATTTCTTCCATATTTCTTCTTCAATTCCTTTGTTTCATGATTCTTCCCTTCATACTTCTAGATTATTCTTTTTCTTATTCTCTTTCTTCTTCGATTTCTTCTTCTCTTCCTTCTTCGCTTTCTTCTACTTGTTCCCTCCCCCTCCTCCCGAAACCCCTCCCCTACCCCTCCGCATCATCATCATCATCATCATCATCATCATCATCATCATCATCATCATCATCACCTTTATACCAATTTAACCCCTGACAGTTCTCTCTCACCCCTAACATCTCAGTTCCCTTTTTCTTCTCTCGCCTTTTTCTTTTAATCTTCCCCCCCACCTTCCATCAAATTTCTTTGGTTTTTCATCAGCTGCCCACTATCTTAATCTACCGGATAGCCGTTTACACTCATAAAATCTAAATGTTGTTGCGTCGTCACGACTTTCATAAACTTCGCCTGACCATGACACTCGGTTGGGAAGCAACAAGAGAAAGGGCGGAGGGGGAGAGGTGGGGGGGTGGTTCTTCAGTCAAAAGGCAGGGAAGAAAACAAATGGAATTGCGAATGCTTGCAACGGATTTAATAATAAAGACTGTACAGCCTCCACCATCCTAGGCGTGTGCTGGCATAAATTAGCAGAGAAACATCGATAGATAGATAGATAGATAGATAGATAGATAGATAGATAGATAGATAGATAGATAGGAAGAGACTGTAACAGACATATTAACAGATTCAGATAGATATGAACAGACTGTGACAGATAGATAGATAGATAGATACATACATACATACATACGTACATACATACATACATATGAACAAACTGTGACAGAGATATTATCAGATAGACAGAGAGTGATTTAATAATGCGAAATAGATAGATGTGAACAGACTGAGATAGAAAGAAAGAAACAAACAAACAATAGAAGAAAGAATGTGAGTCAGAGAAGATGAAGATATACAGACAGATAGATAGATAGATAGATAGATAGATAGATAGATAGATAGATAGATAGATAGATAGATAGATAGATATGAACAGACTGTGACAGAGATATTATCAGATAGAAAGAGAGAGAGAGATAACTTTTGAAATAGATATGAACAGACTGTGACAGATAGATAGATAGATAGATAGATAGATAGATAGATAGATAGATAGATAGATATGAACAGACTGTGACAGAGATATTATCAGATAGAAAGAGAGAGAGATATATATATAACAATATGAAATAGATATGAACAGACTGTGACAGATAGATAGCTAGCTAGCTAGATAGATAAAGAAACAAACAAGCAACACAAGAAAGAATGTGAATCAGAGAAGATTAAGATTGATAGAAAGATAATAAAAATATAGAAAATTGGACTGGCAGAATAATAACTCCCTAGAAACCTGAATAAAATATCGGGAGAAAAACCACCTTTCTTATTTCACGAGTAAAAACGGCTTTAATCTCTGCTTCGCGTCCAGCAATGGTCTTCTAATTTTATCAACCTCGTTCCTTTTTGCTGGTTCGAGTGAGCGGGAAATCAAGCACTAGAAGTGGCCATCTTTATTGCTGTCGAATAAGGCATCTTAAGCTGGTCACAGACGAAAATCTTGAACGCCTTAACTGCTACTTGATTTGCCGCCTTCAATAATTGGGCTTAGCCGTTTAAGTCATGTTTAAATCTATTAGCGGTTGGGTGGGGTTGGAATTTGGATGGAAAAGAGATTACGAGCATATTGAAATAAAAGAAACAGACTCAAATAGAAAATGGCGGATTTGAGTGGCAGTAAGGAGTAGGATTTGAAAGAAAACTGTTGTAGTTATGGTTGAAGAAAAAGGAGGAGGAAAACGAGAACAAAGAAGAAACATGTTGCCTTTCTGTCACTGTACAGCCTTTATGAATCTTAACGAATTACGAATATGGTTAAAAGTAGTGAGAAGAAGAAGAAGAATAACAACAACAACAAGAAAGAAAGAAGAAGAAGAAAAAGGAGACGACGAAGAAGAAAGAATAAGAAGAAAAAGGAGTCGAAGAAAAAGAAGAAATAGTAGAAGAGAGAAGAAGAAGAAAAAGGAGACGAAGAAGAAGAAGAAGAAGAAGAAGAAGAAGAACAAAGAAAGAAAGAAAGAAAGAATGACGCTTAACGAATTACGAATATGGTTAAAAGTAGTGAGAAGAAGAAGAAGAGAAGAAGAAGAAGAAGAAGAAGAAGAAGAAAGAAAAAAAGAATAAGAAAAAAGGAGACGACGAAGAAGAAAGAATAAGAAGAAAAAGGAGTCGAAGAAAAAGAAGAAATAGAAGAAGAAAAAGGAGACGAAGAAGAAGAAAGAAAGAATAAGAAGAAAAAGAAGAAGAAAACGAAGAAAAGAAGAAGAATAAAAAGAAGACGAAGAAGAAGACGATGACGACGAAGAAGAAAAAGAAGAAGAAGAAATAGAATAAGAAAAAGAAGACGAAGAAAAAGAAGAAGAAGAAGAAGAAGAAGAAGAAGAAGAAAAAGAAGGAGAATAGTAAAAGAAGAAGAAGAAGAAGAAGAAGAAAAAGAAGAAGAAGAAGTGGAGAAACATGGCGTGCCTTTCTATTAATTCACGCCAAGAAAAAAAAGAATTTATATTTATTAAAGTTCACATGAAATTCTTCCCGAGTAGGTGCTCTTCCATTGCATTACGGTTGGGTTGACTTTTGAGATCGTGCCAAATGTGGGCGATTCGGGTTCAGCGCTAAGTGTAGTACCTGCTTTCGCGCTCACCCCGATAAACAAAACAGATTTTTTTTCTCGGATTTTACATTGCAAAAATTTCCTTGTCAGTACTTCAAATATCATCGGCGCTTCCCAAATCTGGGGTAATTTTTCATTCTGGTGGTTTGAGGCAAGGTAAATGTATTTTTTCAAAAGAATACCAAAAATTTAATCAGAAAACGAACTTTGATTTAAAATTTACAATTTCTTGAGCCCTGGGTTCCGGAACAAGTTTAACCCTTCTGCCTGAGCTCCTGAATCGTAAATAATTGGTATGTAATGTTTCACGGTTGATATAAAAAATAGTTATAAATGGTAGATATAAAAAATTACAAGAGCTTACCAACTGTTCAACCAGTGGCTGGGAATGAAGTCATTTTTCTCAACCACTGTTCAACCGGTGGCTAGACATTACGCCAGTTTTCTCTACTACCGGTAAAGCGGTGGTCAGTGCTCAAAGTGTTAGTATTTGCGATAAGAAACTTTACATTATTTGGGGTAAATTAGCAGAAAAGATCGAACGTCGTTATGACTTTGCTAGTCATATGAAAAACTGTGACCAAGCAGTCATACTTAAGTTGCCTCTATAGCTGTCTAAATAAAGTATTTTCATTATTTTAAATTGTAGTTCTTGGGAATGTTTTCAGGATTTATATTCTCCTATCTTCAACTTAAAGAAAAGGAATTAGAAGCAAAATAGTATATTCAACGTAGTTCTTCATACTCTTAAAACTTTGTTTTTCCACTTATTCTTCCATTATTTAACTTATTGGATTTCGGGAACTTTTTCAGATGACATATTCTTCGTGCTTCAAATTAAATAACAGGGATTTAAAAAAATGTTGGCACTATTTATATCGTTCCGAGCGTGTTGCTCTCATCTCTATTGTCGTGTTAACGACGTTTCGGCTGTTGTACACTTCGAGCTTCTTCCGCTGACATACGTTGGAATTTCGAACCGAACGCTTTATTTAGTCCAAGGTGGGGGTAGATTGTTCTAATTCCACGTGCCATGCCTTTTTGTGGATAACTCCGTTTCAGTTAATTCCGTTTAGTATCTCAATAATCCAAGTTTTTGTTCACCTCTGTTGTGGCCAGGTATTGAACTCACAACTTTTTGGGGACAAGTCACTTTCCGGATTACTCAACGAAGGCTTTTATCCACTGGGCCATGTGTCCTGAAGAAGGTCAGAGCGTACAATGACCGAAACGTCATGAATATGGCAATAAAGATGAAGACATCAATCCGAATAGTGAAGATAGTTACGATACCTCATCTCAGAAATCCTGAAGAAGGCCGAAGCGTACACTGGCTGAAATGTCGGGAATGTGGCAATAAAGTTGAGGACAAGAGCCCGTACATTGTAAATTGTTATACTACGTCGTCACAGGAAAAGATGAGGACAACAGTCCGAACTATGTAAATAGTGTAAATAGCTACAATACTTTATGTTGGAAATATAGACTGATTCTGAAGAAGTTCGGAACGTACAATGTCCGAAAGTGTATATGGCAATAAAGATATAGGGCAACAGTCCCAACGATGTAAATAGTGTAAATAGTTACAATACTTAATCTTGGAAATTGTTTTATACTGTACATATGAACACTAATGGGTATGTCCCAATCCTCATAAATACATTGGACACTATTGTATGTGAGGGTAATATGCTGTCTAAGTAGTCCATCACTAGCAGTGGTTTACCTAGTTTACGCCGCTGGCGAGTATTGTATTTTGTTGATGTTATAAAGATTACCCTTTCATTTCCAACCTCCGTTTTGATTATTCCTCATTTAGTAACCTTTTCTGGGCTACAGCAGTTAGATGGATAGATAGATAGATAGATAGATAGATAGATAGATAGATAGATAGATAGATAGATAGATACCGTTCCTATGAACACTAATGTCTATGCCCCAATCCTCATAAATACATTGGACGCTATTCTAAGTGGGGGTAATATTCTGTATAAGTAATCCACCACTAGCACTGATGTCGCTGGTGAGTATTGTATTTCGTTGATATTATAAAGATTACCATTTCATTTCCAACCTCTATTTTGGTTATTCTTCATTCAGTTATCATTTCTAGGTTACAAGAGAAATATATTCTGATTCAAAAGAAGGCAGGAGCGTACAATGGCCGAAACTTCGTGAATATGGCAATATATATTATTAGTTATGCTCCTACCATCATATTTTTCCTATTTTATTTTAAAACTTTTTAGGTTTTGGAACGATTTCAATCAAAAAATTCTTCTCATTTGAAATTAAATAAAAATGAAATATTGTTATCCTTACCATACACCGTTCCACATGAAGTTGTTATATGCTTATTCGTAATCCTAAAACCTTATTTATTCCTATCACTTTTTGATTATTTAGAATTTGGGCGTTTTGGGATGTTTTCAAATGTTAGTCAAGTTAAAGAACATGAATTAAAAACGAAATAACATTTTCACATGAGACTCAGAATTCTACGCATTATCACGACCGAAAGGTAAATCCTCAATCATACTCTTACCACCTTACTTTTTTTTCTTTGTAGACTGTTATCTTTTTCTACTCTCTCAATCTTTGGTCCGTCCTGAGTATGACGATAAACTACATCCGCGCCCAGGGTAAGACGATAAACTACATCCAACAGCAAGGCCTCTGATTAGGAGGCTTTGAGGAGCGTGGAATCACCTCTTAATTGCTGGTGTTCCCAGGTCCACCCTGACCCCGTGTGGTAGCACCTATTAGGGTCCCAGCTATGGGCAAATAGTTAACCCCGAAACCGAGGTAAAAAGCTTTGTACAAGTGTAAACATAGGTTTTAATACCAGAAATACTTTGTAAAACATTATTACCAGAAATAAATTTTTGAAGAAAAAAATATTACCAGCAATACGTTTTGAAAAAAAAAACTATTACCAGCTATGTTTTTGAAAAAATAATATTACCAGCTATACGTTTTTGAAAAAAATAATATTACCAGATATACATTTTTGCGGTAAAAAAAAATTAACAGAAATAGATTTTTGACAAAATAAAAATATTACCAGAAAATAAAAGTTGTCGGCATTAAATGACCCATTGAGGTTGATGTGCCGTAAAACAAAACAAACCAAACCAAACCAATCTCTCTTTTGTAGTAGAACTACATTGCAAACTCGAGATAAAAGTGATAATGATTCCTGTATTTCTTCTGTCTCGTATCTAAATTTCTACAAAATTACAATAAAGTTGTTTTTGATTAATTGTTTTTTTAATCAAAAACAACTTTATAGTAATTTTGTAGAATTTAGATACGAGAGAGAAGAAATACAGGAATCATTATATTTACGAAACCCGACCAATAATTGTGCGGGCCAAAATGGCGTCGATAGTATCTTGAGCTGTTTTTTTTTAAATAGCGACGTCGAGGGTTTTTAGCATAACACATATTTTATCATTTACTTTGATTATTCTTTTCATATCTTTGAAGTTTTTCTTTTTTATCAGATGCATTTTTATCAAATCCATTTTCGCACCTTTAAAAGAGAAATGGGCGGGATTGAAATAAAGAAATACAAAGAAGAATAAGTGAATGCGCTGGAGGAAAGAAAGAATTAAATAACTAAAAGAATGAAAGAAAGAATTTTTGAAAAGAAAAAATAACATACACAAATAAAGAAAAAAGAAATGAATAAACAAAGCCGTAGAAAGAAAGAAAGAAAGAAAGAAAGAAAGAAAAAGAAAGAAAGAAAAGGAAAGAAAGAAACAAGAAAGAAAGAAGAAATAATCAAATAGATGATAAGAAAGAAAAAGTAAATAATGAATATTTAAATGATCGAAAGCGAGAAAGAAAGAAAATTAAAAAAGAAATAAAGAAAGAAAGAAAGAAAGATAAAAAAAGAAAAATGAAAGAAGGAAAGCAACGAATAATTAATTAAATAAATGATCCACAAGAAAGAAAGAAAGAAAGAAAGAAAGATAAAAAAGAAAAAAAAAGAAGGAAATCAACGAATAATTAATTAAATAAATGATCCACTAGAAAGAAAGAAAGAAAGAAAGAAAGAAAGAATAATCAAATAGATGATAAGAAAGAAAAATAAATTATGAATATTCAAATGATCCAAAGCGAGAAAGAATGATAAAAAGGAAAGAAAGAAAGATAAACAAAATGAAAAAGAAAGAAGGAAAGCAACGAATAATTAATTAAATAAATGATCCACTAGAAAGAAAGAAAGAAAGAAAGAAAGAAAGAATAATCAAATAGATGATAAGAAAGAAAAATAAATTATGAATATTCAAATGATCCAAAGCGAGAAAGAAAGATAAAAAGGAAAGAAAGAAAGAAAGATAAACAAAATGAAAAAGAAAGAAGGAAAGAAACGAATAATTAATTAAATAAATGATCCACTAGAAAGGAAGAAAGAAAGAAAGAAAGAAAGAAAGGAAGAAAGAAAGAAAGGAAGAAAGAAAGAATAAATAATCAAATAGATGATAAGAAATAAAAAGTAAATAATGAATATGTAAATGATCCAATAGCGAGAAAAGAAAGAAAGAAAGAAAGAAAGAAAGAAAGAAAGAAAGAAAGAAAGAAAGAAAAGTAAATAATTAACTAAATAAATGATCCACTAGAAAGAAAGAAATTATTATCATATTCATTTTCGCACATTTCATGGAGAAATGGGTGGGATTGAAATAAAGAAATAAAAAAAGAATAGGTGAATGTACTGGAGGAAAGAAAGAATTAAATAACTAAAAGAATGAAAGAAAGAATTTTTGAAAAGAAAAAATAACAAACAAATGAAGAAAGAGGCAATGAATAAACAAAGTCGTAGAAAGAGAGAAAGGAAAAGAAAGAAAGATAAAAAAGAAAGAAAGATAAAAAGAAAGTATAATAAAAAGAAAGAAAGAAGGAGAGACGGAGAAAAAGAAGGGCCAGACAACTGAGAAAGAAAAATAACAAGAAAAACGAAATAGAAGACGAAAAGGTTTCTATATAAAGTTCCGAATGAATAAAAAATGACAAGAGAAAACCAGGAAGCAAATAACAGAAAGATTCTCAATAATTGTTGTTAAAGTGTCAAGAAAGAACGAAAGAAAAATAGATGTTTTGTGAATGACAATGAAAGGAAGAAAATAAAGGAAGCCGGACGTAACACGTAAGATCCGTTGAAGGGACTAACAGACAAAATCTCTTAAATCGCTGGCACTTTACAAATGTCACGTCTTCTTGTCGAATTCCATCCAGTGATCAAACACGAAGTCAAAAAGCCTGAACCAATTTTCAATCAAGCAGGCATTCAGCACATTCTATATTACACTTCTCTCGTCTTTGGATTATTGCTTAGATGGCGCAGACAAGTAAAGCCAATCCGTGTCTTCTTCTTCGAAACAATCGACAACAAGGGTATACTAGAATTAATTATATTTAGAAGTCAATTAAAAAAAAACATAAGTGCTTTAATTCAAAATATATGGAAATTTATTCAAAACATAAAAATTTCAGCAAGAGCCTACGCAGATTCATTCAAAGTCTTGCTAAACTGTTGAGAGAATAGGCTGCGCTAGAGATAGTTTCACTCAACGCCTCAACTTGCTACAAAACCAAAACATTGAGCTGAAAACTCAAATCATGTTCATCATCATCATCCTTCGACCGCCCCGTGGTTGGTCGGAACTCCATTAACAACCCCTTTCCACACCGCCCGGTCCTGATTTGTTGTCCACAGATCCCCAATGTCCAACCTTCATTCCCGAGCCATGGTGTATAGAAAAGACAACTTTCAAGTGAAGACACCTCCAGAAGGATACCATTAATGAAACAATGAGACGACCTCCCTGTCCGCTCGGTTGCAGTGGTATCACTACTATTTAATCCATTGTGGGGGTTAAGATAGATTCCAGAAAGAATAAACATGTAATGGATAACGGCAATGGCAGATCAAAAAGTTCATCGTCATCTTCACCTTTCGACCTCCCCGTGGTTGATGGGAACTCCATTAACAACCCCTTTCCACACTGCTCGGTCCTTATTTGTTGTCCACAGATCCCCAATGTCCAACCCTTATTCCTGAGCCATGGTGTATAGAAAAGACAACTTTCGCGTGAAGTCACCTCCAGAAGGATGCCATAAAGGAAAGAATGAGACGACCTCCCTGTCCCCTGGGTAGCAGTGGTATCACTACTATTTAATCCATTGTGGTGGGTTAAGATAGATTCCAGAAAGAATAAACATGTAAGGGATAACGACAATGGCAGATCAAAACGTTCATCATAATCTTCATCCTTCGACCTCCCCGTGGTTGGTGGGAACTCCATTAACAACCCCTTTCCACACTGTTCGGTCCTTATTTGCTGTCCACAGATCCCCAATGTCCAACCCTTATTCCTGAGCCATGGTGTCTAGAAATGACAGCTTTCGCGAGAAGACACCTCCAGAAGGATGCCATAAAAGAAAGGATTAGACGTCCTCCCTGTCCGCTAGGTAGCAGTGGTATCACTATTTGGGTTAAAGTGTTGCATCGTGAATTTGGTGATATAGTAATTCTTAGTTGTTCAAGAGCACACTGTGGCTGTATTCATAGTTGTTGTTATTAAATGTTGTCTTTTTCTTTACTAAAAATTCTTCAATTATTTAATCATTTCTGCCCGTGGGTACGTGCTCCGAAAGCGCCACGTTTAAAACCGGCCTTGTGCCACGTCCTGCCTTGTAGGGAGGTACCGGGTAAATATCGAGGAGTTAACGATTAACTGTTTATTACATTAGTTTGTGTTCCCAACCGGGGACAGTATTATTATCCGGAATAAACTACATTTTATTTTCTATATGTGTGCGAGCCTTTCCTATCTATGCCACAACAATAACTAATATTATTAAGAGATAGAGAAAAAAAAATAAGTTGTAATGGAATAAAATGATCAAAAATTAAGTACACGAATTTAGTTTGGCCACGAACGACTGTATTAAACAAAATATAGACACTGCTAGCTGTCATGACAGTCAGTTATGTACCAAGCGTGAGAAACGCTTAGGCGATCATGTATCTTTCGATACATAACTGACGAGGCAGATTTTTTCCTGCAGTAGAATACCGTTTCTTTCTGCGGTAGACCAGTTGCCATCCAAGGCTATAGAACCCGGTCTGTGCTGCTATCTACTCATCGAAGAAGAGGATTCATCCCTTTACGAAGGCTATTAGCTCGTACGGCAAACGGCAATCGCTTTTGTTTGAGCTTAAGAGAGATTGGTCCCAGTTCTCCGTAAATTGTGTTAAACCTTGCATGGGATCTCCAACCGGATGCACTGGATTTTTCTAAGTAGATTTGCATATAATCTATCCAATCGTCTTTCAAGAGGAACAGATAATTTTCAAGTTTCTTATCCATACAGTAGGACTGGTTTAATCAGTGTTCGAAAGTATCTGTCTATATTTCTTAGATGAGGTATCATGTACATTATTTACATTATTCGGACTATTGACCTCATTTTTTCGCCATATTCATTACAACGTTTCGGCCTTTCAGTATCTGTCTATATTTCTGAGATGAGGTATCATGTACATTATTTATATTATTCGGACTATTCTCCTCATCTTTGTCGCCATATTTATTGCAACACTCTGGCCTTCTTCAGGTAGTTGGAATGTCGAACTGAACCCTTCATTTCGTAGACTGTTCTAGTTCCACGTGCCATGTTTAATTGACGTCAGTTATCAGTTATCTCCTGTTAATTCCCCTCACCATGTTCTCCACTGCCTTAGCCGGGTATTGAACTCACACTCTTTTTGGGTCCTGTCACTGGATCTAACTAACGCCTTTATCTACTGTGCTATATGTCCTTGAGGACATCTGTGTATAATAAATAGACAATAGTCCGAATAATGTAAATAATGTAGTGTTCGAAATGTTTGTCTTTTATTGAGGATGGAAGGTTCCAGCGCCAAATCTTGTGAAGTTTGTTACACGCATCCAATGCAAGAGCTTTGCGGATGTTGAAGTCTTTTGGGGAAACTTTTAGGCGATTCATGATAGTTCTTCCAGTAGTTCATACAAAAGGTAGGACGCCAACCCAACATCCGGGTGTTTTTATTGAGACACCATCTTTAAAAAGACTGCCACTGATCTACTGACAAACTTTGAACTATTTACAAGGACCATTTAACGTTGTTATTCTGTTTTGACAAAGCTTCTTTTTTTTTGTTGGGTTTATTTTTCGTTGTCAGTTTTTACTTTATTTTACCTACGGCCGAATTTATTTTTATTTTTGCATTCTTAGGTTTTTGCAGCGAACTTGTTTTTCTGATTTCAAAATTTTTAAATTTTGTATTTTGTTTTGCATTTTATTTTCGTTTTCTTTCGTTTGTGCTTTTTACCTTCTTTTGAACTTGGTGGCCTAAAGAACAAAAACATTTTCTGGATGTTAAAAAAGAAACCTTGCAAGATGGCCGACCAAAATCGGTCCATCAGAAAAAAAAATATTTGAAACTGCCAATAAGGTAGATCCCCTATTTACATTATTCGGACTAATGTCCTCATCTTTTCACCATATTTATTACAACGTTTCGGCCGTTGTACGCTCCGACCTTTTTCAGATGGTTGGAATGTCGAACTGAACCCTTTATTTCGCTCACTGATATAGACTGTTCTAGTTCCACGTGCCATGTTTAATGGATGTCAGTTATCAGTTATCTCCTGTTAATTCCCCTCTGCAAGTTCTCCACTGACTTAACCGGGTATTATCCACTGTGCCATGTGTCCTTGAGGACACATGGCACAGTAGATAAAGACGTTGGTTAGATCCAGTGACCGGAACCAAAGAGTGTGAGTTCAATACCCGGTTAAGTCAGTGGAGAACTTGGAGAGGGGAATTAACAGGAGATAACTGATAACTGACATCCATTAAACATGGCACGTGGAACTAGAACAGTCTACTCCAGTGAGCGAAATTCCAGTGGTTGGAATGACATTCCAACCACCTGAAGAATGCCGGAGCGTACAACGGCCGAAACGTTGTAATAAATATGGTGATAAAGATGAGGACAATAGTCCGAATAATGTAAATAGTGTACATAATACCTCATCTCAGAAATATAGACAGATACCGAAGCCAGATCCACTAGACAAAAATGAGGCTCTCCCCCACCAAAAACATACTCAAACAGAAAGTGTTTGTCTAAAGTTGGACCCTATAAAGGAAAAGATAATTTATCCACCTCCGTTTTAGAAATGATTTAAAGGAAAAGGACAAGATCATTATCATAGCGGTCGACGAAGTCGGAACTGTAGCGATTAGAGAATTACCCTCTGTTTGGAGACAGGTTTGAGATGATGTGGATGATATACTGTCATTTCTAAAAGTGGTCGGCCTTGACAAGCAAATATAAAACAGGATAGAATAACGATAAAACAAAGTTTTTATAATATTAAAAAATAAATAAAAGAATTAGCTACGAAGCCAGACATTTGATAAAAAAACTCTATTTGCAGAAATAAAACAAGGAAACCGGATATGTAGAGAATAGTTATTACCCACAATTCTTTATTTAAAGAAATAATAATACTACCAAAGTAATTGTCTCTCGGCAGGGCCCTCTGTGCAAAAGTGTTAATGAAACTTGATTTACAAAGTGATTTTGTTACAACGAATACTTCCTTCTTCATATGTAATATATATATATATATATATATATATATATATATATATATATGAAAAATTTCAACCTGTACAAAAAGACAATATTTTTAAAAGTAAAAGACAATAGGAAAACTGTAACAGTTGCCGACACCGTTTTGTCCGATGTGGACTTTCTCAAGGCAAAAAACGAAATGAATTTATTAAGCAAAGTGATTAATAATAACAAAACAAAATGTCCTTAGCAACTGAAAGAATTTAGAGAATGCTATTTTCATACTGTGAACTGGAAATTACGTCAATTAATGTGACGTGTGGAGATATTGTTTTTATTGCTGTGTTGACGGATTCAACTATTTTCTTTTGATTTCACGATACTCTTGTGTACGTTTGATTAGGTGAGTAGTAATTCTGTTAAGAAAGGTGAAGTAGGGAAAAAGCCTGGGCGTAGATTAATATTTGGGTAATTGAAGTAATTTTAATAGGCCCAATATACTTCGATCCGTCGCAGAGCAAAGAGCCACAATTTTCTTGCACTTCTACCTAAAAAAAAATACTTTGCATCTCTTGTAACTCTATCCGTCGCAAAGTAAAGAGTCACCATTTTCTTGCATTTCTACCCCCCCCCCCCGCCCCAAAAAAACATATTTGAACCTCTTGTACCTCCATCCGTCGCACAGTAAAGAGTCACCATTTTCTTGCACTTGTACCTAAAAAAACTACTTTGAACCTTTTGTACCTCCATCCGTCGCAGAATAAAGAGTCACCATTTCATGCAATTCTACATAAAAAAACTATTTTGCATCTCTTGTACCTCCATCCGTCGTACGACAAAGAGTCACCATTTTCTTGCACTTCTACCTAAAAAAAAACTACTTTGAACCTCTTGCACCTCCATCTGTCGCACGAACTTAGATTCATCTTGGACAAGTCTGGCACCCTGGAACTATTTGGTCTTTCTTTTTATCAGTTGTTCTTTAAATGTAGCGTGCTGTGTGATTTTAACACGGTTCCTTGGGCCTTTCAACATCGTTGTATCCAGGTTAAAACATCTAAAGTTTAGACAGATATATGTCAGATACATACATATGAAAAAGAACATTTATTTTAGACAGTACTGAGCTTCTAAAAATCCGAAGAGACTTGAGGCGACAGAAATGCTGTTCTACAGTAGGAAGCTGACTATAATTTGGACTGAATATGTGAGTAACGACAGAGTTTTAAGGAAAATTAAACCAAAAATAATACTTCTACTTAGAATCAGAAAATGACGATTGAAATTTCTCAGGCCCATAATGAGGAAAGAGAGCATAGAGAAACTGACAAACATAGGGTATATTGAAGAACAAAGAAAAGTACCGAATACTCTGCCTAACGAGCTGGACCAAATGGTTGGCAGAACAGGGATTAGGTGGGATAACAAAAAAAAATACCTTACTAAGATCTACAAAGAGAATTTGTAGTGTGTCATGATCGCACATGTCCTGAAGCGATATGGAAGAGGAAAAACCTCTGTAATCTTACATTAAGCATCGGGCTTTTATTCCCAACATTTTACATATATATATATATATATATATATATATATATATATATATATATATATATATATATATATATATATTTATTTATTTATTTATTTATATATATTTATATCATTGCTTGAACCGGCTTCTAATGCTCAAGTTTGTGCAGCTTGGTGATAGTAGTCGTGGCTCCGGGGGCACCGTCCTATGGTTAGAGAGAATCTCAGTTGAGTTCCAACACGGAATTTGTGAGCGAGCGGCGCTATATTGAGTCTGATTTGCTACCTCTTCTACCGAGGCCCGTTGAACAGTTGGTATGACGTTTGCTTGATAACCTAACTGTCCGGGTTTCAATTCTCGGCAAAGGATGTGCACTGCTGATGTGTCCAAAATATAGTGCTTTCTGCATTCTGTTGAGGTTTCCGACTCGATGAATTACTTAATTATGTGTATGTGTATATATATATATATATATATATATATATATATCTATATATATATATATATATATATATATATATATATATATATATATATACACACATACACATAATTAAGTAATGGGATCGCCCCCCCTCCATCAAGAAGTCACCTTTCTGATAAATCGCCCATTGTGAGATTCGACATATACACACACACACATATATATATATATATATATATCAAGAAGTCACCTTTCTGATAAATCGCCCATTGTGAGATTCGACATATATACACACACACACACACACACACATATATATATATATATATATATATATATACACACACATATATATATATATATGTGTGTGTGTGTGTGTGTGTGTGTGTATATGTCGAATCTCACAATGGGCGATTTATCAGAAAGGTGACTTCTTGATATATATATATATATATATATATATGTGTGTGTGTGTGTGTGTATATGTCGAATCTCACAATGGGCGATTTATCAGAAAGGTGACTTCTTGATGGAGGGGGGCGATCCCAGCGTGCACCACCTTTGGAAAGTGCCTAAAAAAAAACATATCACGGATTGATCGAAGCCTTGTGAGTGAAAATTGGATAAACGTAATCCTTGAGGTCCGTCGATGGTTGTGCTAGCACGAAGTCACAAGTCATTATGACCGAGACTTTCAGCGTGCTACCCTTGTTCAGACTGTTGATCACGCTAGCTAACGCGCTCTCTCCCAGAACTAAGGTCCGCTCAGTATAGTTGCACTATAAGCAGCATGTGGGCTATTGAGAGTGTTGAGCAAACACAAATGTGCCTGAGCTGTCTTCTGCAATAGGGATTAGCTAGGCGCCCTAGTGGACTGGCATGCTACTTTATTTATATATTGTGGATCAAATTTTAAATATGGTTGTTTTCTAAGCATAGATTAGATGTGACACAAGGCCGAAAGCGTGTAGCACTAATTTTTATAGCGAGGCAAGCTTAGTAACCATTACACCACGTCGAGGTGCCCTAATTTACTAAGCGTAGCTTAGAGGTTGCACAAGGCTGTAGGTATGGAGAACCTAGTGATGATCGAACTCACTATTCTGTCATAATTGATCTAGCGAGACAATCTTGCTAACCATTCCACCACGTTAAAGAGCCAAAAGGAATCATAGATATGATCGTTAGTGAATTTGCTATGCTTATATTTTGAGATTCTTCAACGAATTTGAATTCTGCGGAATATGTGAATGAGCAGTGCTAAGTCGAGTTTAATTCGTTACTTCTTCGACGACGTGGCCCCTGGTACAGTTGGTATGACGTTTGCTTAATAACGTAACTGTCCGGGTTTCAATTCCTGGTAGTGGATGCGTCACTGCTGATGAGTCCCAAATATGGAACGAAACGGCAGTCCAGTGCTTTCTGCATTCTGTTTGAGGTTTCTTCTAAAAACTCGATATATATATATATATATATATATAATCCTAAGGAGCTAGGCAAACCTACCTAGGTTTAATCTAAACGGATTGTCAGGGTAAAACTGGCCGGTTTTACCTGAAGATCCGTAAAGGTGAAACCTTAGTAGGTTTGCCTGGCTCCTTAAGATTGATTTAGTATTGAACATTTTACGTTTAGTCATTTACTCGTTTTTTGGGGGGGGTGTTTCGTTGGGCTTCGTGCTGAAGCACTTGACGAGAGGATTCGTACGGTGTTATGTTCTTGCTTCTTTCTTTTTTTTTGTTTCCAATTTCTTACAACGAACATCAATTTGTTATATTACAAGTTGAGCCAACCGAGGTTTTTCAAAACGAATATTACCATTAATATATATATATACATATATATATATATATGCATATACATACATATATATATATATATATATATATATATATATATATATATATATATATATATATATAAGAATAATTAGGTAGCCACCTAAAAATCCATAGTCAGTAATAAATTTATTTCGATGAATATAACCATATTTCTGCCATCA
>OZ038511.1:8997661-9000161 GCA_964036315.1 Acanthosepion esculentum
CTTTTTCAAAAAGATTCCGTTAAAGGCATTCTTTAAATAATAAAAAAAAGGTCTACAGCCTTAGTCCTTGGAAAGGTATGCATTCATTTTCATTTTTTCTTTCTAAAAGCTTCTCAATGTACAACATTATCTTTCGGATTTTCTATAGTTAAGAAGAAATAAGCGTGTGTTCCCTTTCAGTCATCATGGTGAATACATTTTGTATGCGAAAACGCAGTTACTGTGATCGCTTTCTGATATCACTGTCTAATGTAACGTGAATGCGCTTTGTTGTCTTACGGCCATTTTGTTGTATCGTAAGCTCACTTCATGTATAGGCAATGCCATGCATATTTGAAAACAATGTCACATGTGTCGATATAAGCATTCGAAACTTGTCCAAAATTGAAATGTAATAATCTTCGTCGCATTCGAATGAAAAAGGACTGGAGAAAATTCCAAGCTAAAAGTTATTTGTAACCAATAAATAGAGATGAAGATTTCTTGTAACGGCCTCATTGTTGAATTGTTTACATTTTAAAACACGCGTTTCTTTCAATGTGACCTGGCAAAGACAATACTACACAGAGTGGCGATTCTGGAACTGCGGGCCGGGCAGTTGGGGTCAGAGATTTTCATGCCGGGGAGCTAGGGGGAAAATTCAAGCAACGTCTTTATTTTCATACTACACCACTGTCGTATACACAACT
This sequence comes from Acanthosepion esculentum, assembly GCA_964036315.1. Taxonomy (NCBI): domain Eukaryota; kingdom Metazoa; phylum Mollusca; class Cephalopoda; order Sepiida; family Sepiidae; genus Acanthosepion; species Acanthosepion esculentum. The sequence continues at coordinate 8,998,351 of OZ038511.1, forward strand.
TAGAAATGAGTTTTAGTATAAGTATGTTACTTCACTAAATTAAACGGAATAACTTATCATTCATTGTAGTGGAGTTCTAATCTATTCTTGTTCTCTTTTCCACTCGGAAGCTGTTGGACTACAAGAGAGGTTAACTTCAAAACAAAATCAAAGGGTTAATACTAACGTCACTACTAGCAGAATAGTGTAATTTGTCTGATCTGATTTTTTCCTCTACAAAACTTAGAAAAGTAGTGTGGGGGCAACGGGGGGGGGCAGCTAAAAATGGGGGGCCCTTCTGGTCCCCCCGTAGAATTGCCACTGAATACACATCCTTTAATCAGTTTTTCCTTTATTTACACAATTTGCACTCTGATTAGAGTCCACATGTTGTTTTTTTTATCACAATATTTCGGTTCTTCCTCAGTTATAAATCAATCAAGGAAACCTGCAGGAAATTCTGATTATGTGAACATTGTTCGAAAATAATTATTCAAAAAACATTTATTCGAACAAGCTTCCAGCGTCTGGACCCAAGAATTACTTCCTATCCCACTAGACACATCAAAACAAAAAAGCTGGGATAAAATAAAATGCGAGGCCACTTTTACTAATTTGAGGCTCTCTCTGGATCAGCATCGCCTCGCCTGTCTACTATCTGCTTCACAACCGAGTAGTGGCGCCTGGCTCAACGCAGTGCCCTCTTCATCTACCGGTACCCTTTTAGATGATGAGTGCACTCGGGTCGGAGTCGCGATCCGTCTTGGACTCAAATTATGTGAGCGTCACAGATGCAGATGTGGAGCCTCCATCGATGAGTTTGGTTTGCATCCTCTCTCCTGTCGTCGTAGTGCCGGCCGCTTCCCACGGCATGCAGCAATTAACGACATCATCAAAAGAGGTTTGGATGCAGCTGGGTTCCCTTCTCAAATCGAACCCCTAGGCCTCGACCGTGGTGATGGAAAGCGGCCGGATGGCATTACCATCTTCCCTTTTAAAATGGGTAAGTCGTTAATTTGGGATGCGACCTGTGCGGATACATTTTCGGTCGGTAATTTGATCAGGTCCGCGGTTGAGCCGGGGTTCGTCGCCCGAGACGCAGAGATAAAAAAAATAGCTAAATATTCTTCTCTTGCTGATAGATTTTTTTTTACTCCTGTGGCAGTGGAGACTTCAGGGGTTATTGGCCCTCGTTCGATGGCGTTCCTTCGGAGGATTGGCGTGATTGCGTCTCGATTAAGGAACGAGCCTCGCGAAACGGAGTGGCTCTTGCAGCGTGTCTCACTGGCGATGGTTCGAGGTAATGCTTTCTCCATCATAGCGGCTGGCAGAGGACAGAAAAAATTGTTTATAGTTACGTTGTTCTGGAATTGTCATCATTGGTCGACTGAACTTGCTTTGTTTCAATGACTTTTGTTTTATTATTATTAGTTACTTTGTTCAATAAATACGTTTGCTTTATTCGAATAATAAATTCTTTGAATGAAAATTAAACGAAAAAAACAATTATACTAAATGATAATTATTCAATTTTTTTTATTACAATAAAAAATGTAAAACTTAAAAAAGTAAAAACACAAATGATAATTACTTGAAATTACATTTTAGGAATTGTTTTGTTAAGTTATTAATGTTGTATAGAAAATCTAGATGGTCTGAGAATATGCGTTTGATTCTTGGAAATGAGCTGTATACGATAGATTTTTTTTAATTTAAGGGGATGACAGCTGTTAAAGTGTAGGAATTTATGCTGGTTAGTGGGTTTGTTGTATAGACTGGTAGAAAGTGTATGTTTGTTTAATTTTATCATAACGTCTAAGATTGGGACGGAT
>OZ038511.1:9010161-9115161 GCA_964036315.1 Acanthosepion esculentum
CTCTTTATTAAAAAATCTTTCAAAAATATATATATGTCTGAAACTATATTTGAGGAATATTATCTGATTTAAAGTTTAACTAATCTGATTTGAAACAAATATTACTTTTAGTTTAGGATATCACAAAAATACAGATGTGGGAGTTTTTGATTCGGGGTTAACAGCTCCAATGATAACTTGACAGCCGGAAGTTTATCTAATTTTTTTCTACGGGATTACTTGAGGAATATAACGTGAGCGCCTTTTTTATATAATTTTTAATTAGTCTGTAATCTTAGGAAAATAGAAAATATTCTCCGTAATCTAAAGTTCTTTTGAGTTGTAGGTAATTTGGTTTTAAATTTATTATAGTTACCGCGCTTATTTTCCGAAAATGACGCGTATGGACGTCCGTATTTAGAGAAATTTGTACGTTTATACAAAAACACAAAAAGATAATAATTATTTTAAAAATATTGGGTATCGCTGAATTGTAGTAAGCTTTTCCATTTGTGTTTAGTAAATATAGTTTTACATAATAACACTATCACCTAACCTGTACAAGTTAAGGTAGGATTTAAAAGATTTAAAACTTTATGAATTATTTTCATTAAAATTTTTAAAAAAATTAAAACAATTCTTGTAAAAATAAATTATTCATCGAAATCTTTTCTTAAGATAAAAGTGTCCATAATATATCTTATTCATAAATGTAATTAAAAGCTTTTCTAATCAAATAATGTCTTATTTTGAGTGCATTTCTTTATTTTATGATTCAGATCAGATTTTCGCTAACTGGGTGTCCTGTTTTAGAAAAAAAATGATTTGAAATCTCCAAAGACTTCTGCTTATAACTAATATAACCATTAAGTCGTGCAAAATTTGATTTCTCGAAATTTTATAAAATTAAATAAGTGGGGTTAACAGTTGTAAAAAGACGTTTTTGCCAAGATTTTCGAAAAAGGAAACATTTCTAAAATAATTTCATTCATTTGTAAATTAGCCCTAAGACTTTCATTAAATTCGAGAATTACAAGAATTTCCTAATAAATTTCCTACGCTAATTTATCGTCATCCTCTGACAGAAGTAAAACAAAATTTTGAACAAAAATTTCGATCGTTTTAAAAAGGATAAAAATATGATTTGATAATCAAAAATTATTTGGCCTTTCCTCTTAACAATAACATAATGTTGACGATAAAACTTTGTTTTTATAAAGTTTGGGGTAATGTTCAGCGAATCTTTAGAAGTACCTAGTTTGAAATAATGGAAATATGAGGAAGAGATGAAATATCCAGAAAAGAGAGTTACTAAGAAATGAGGAAAACCTGGAACAATTAGAAAACTTGCCGTCTGTTGATCTCCCACAAGGGTCAGATACAATTCATTAAAACTCGATGATAAGAAACAATTATTTCAAATAGACAGGATAGTAAGAAGTAAATGTTTTTTTTATATGAAGATATCCAATAGGGAAAACTATATCCAGAGAAAATACAGTTAATTGGCCTAAATAGAATACAAATAGGCTGAATTATGTCTGTTTCTATTGTCTGTTATATAAGAATACATATATATATATATATCGCAACAATATTCTTCACATAACCGATGGTTAGTTCTTTAGCATTTGTATCGCCTTTTCTGATATCATTCGGTGCAGAAATATTGCATTCCTTGTTCCAGTGTCTTCAACGAAATAAAGCTAATTCTGCTACGCACTCTATTCACTGGAATTCGGATGGTAACTTTCATTATGTCGCCCATTAGTCTTATTGTTTGAAGGAGACTTCATTCGTTTGCACCTATCTTTTTAGACAGTCATATGAACATGGATAATGGCTTCAAACGAATTAATATTATTCATCTTAAAGAAACCTAACTACAGGTTGAGAATCCTTTATCCAAAATTCTTTAAACCAGAAGTGTGTCAGTTTTCAGATTTATTCGGATTTTGGAATACAGGCTATTTAATTTGTTATAGCATCTATAAAATAGGGCAGCTTGGAAATGTAACCCAAGCATAAACACGATATCCCTTTACATTTCATAACACAGCTTCCACTTATACCCTGATGGTAGTTTTATATAAATGACATATACTCTGAAGTTAGTTTTATATAAATGACATATACTCTGAAGTTAGTTTTATATAAATGACATATACCCTGAACGTAGTTTATATAAATAACATACCCTGAACGTAGTTTTATATAAATGACATATACCCTGAACGTAGTTTATATAAATAACATACCCTGAACGTAGTTTTATATAAATGACATATACCCTGAACGTAGTTTATATAAATAACATATACCCTGAAGTTAATTTTATATAAATGACATATACCCTGAAGGTAGTTTTATATAAATGACATATACACTGAAGTTAGTCTTATATAAATGACATATACCCTGAAGGTAGTTTAATATAAATGACATATACACTGAAGCTAGTTTTATATAAATGACATATACCCTGAAGGTAATTTTATATAAATGACATAAACACTGAAGTTAGTTTTATATGAATGATATATACCCTGAAAATAGTTCTATATAAATAACAAAAGCCCTGAAGGTAGTTTTATATAAATGAAATATACTCTGAAGTTAGTTTTATATAAATGACATATACACTGAAGGTGGTATTATATAAATGACATATAAACTGAAGGTAGTTTTATATAAATGACATATTCTGAAGTTTGTTTTATATAAATGACATATACTCTGAATGTAGGTTTATATAAAATTTAATAAATTTTGTGTAAATACAAACACCGGTAATGATGTTAGTTATCTAATGCTCACACAAATTACTGATTATTACTTACAAAAAATATATAAATGCAGTACTTTAAATAATATCTTTAATGAACACAAAACACCTGTTAAGTAATCCTCGAATGAAGGTGTTGCTATGAGGATCGCTGACGAATAATTGGCGCCAACGTAGGTGGGCTGGGGAACTTCCACCCAGAACAGATGGGGTCACTTACAACAGTGGTACATAACCTAGGATCCTTACCAATGCTTTCTGAAACTTTCCATTTGTGGCAAGTCATGTCAGATACGGATTTTGGAATTTCGGATGAAGGATACCGAATCTGTAGTTAGTTTCATCACACCTCAGCCGCCATAAGTCACTGAAATAAGTCGGAATCACTAATGTTTCAAAATTGGTTACTTATTTTCGATGAAGCTAAAATGAGTTGTCAAATTTAAAAAGATGTTGTCACTATGTATATTTGTATCGTCTTGTCATGATGAAGAATAAGTCGGGGTGGCCAGGTCGAGTTTTCTTCCCTTGCCTGGAGAGTGAGTTATGTGCCATGCGTGATAGACGCTTAGGCGATCATGTTTCTTTCGATTCATGACTGACGAGGCAGATTTTTTTCCCGTAGTAGGTTGCCATTTCTTTCTGTGGTAGACCAGTTGCCATCCAAGGATATAGAACCCGGTCTGTTCTGTTATTTACCCATACCTGGAGGCAGAAGATGATTCATACCTTTCCCAAGGGTATTAGCACCTAAGTGAATGTAATGGATTCGACTGGAATCAATGGGTAGTAACCAGATAAAACGTTAATCATTTAGATAAACAAACCTCTATGCAACTTTTTACTTTTTCAGTCAGGCAGTTATGCGTTATGCATGATACACGCTTAGGCGATCATGTATCTTTTTATCTAAGGTCTGTCCTGCTATTTACCCATATCTAGGGGGGGGGAGAAGAGGATTCATACCTTTCCAAATTAGCGCGTAAGTGTATGGATTCGGCTGGAATTCGAACTGGGCTGTCCATTTTCTCATTCCGAGGCTTTATCCATTACTCCAGCGTGTCTGGAGAAGAACTAGGAAATAATTTGCTGACATTAACATTGATACGCAATAAAAACTACGCCATTGCTACGAAAAAAAATAGTCCTGGAGATTAATGATGGGGTACGTCACACAAGTAAGAAGCCGACGCTGTACAATAAAAAAAAAAAACAATGTATTTCAAAAGATAAGAAAAAAAAACACATCAGAAAACTTCCACCAGCGACAAGAACACTAACTGGGCGCACAGATAACTAGAAAATAATGAAGCTGTGGACTTTCCATTCTTCTTCATTATGTGACATGCCGTTCAGAATATAGGCGATCATGGCTCTCCACAAATTCCTGTCCCTTGCGTTAAATAATAGTCTAGCAGTTAAAATAATAGTCTATTTAAAAAAAAAAAACTCTATTTTCCTCTGTCTCTTTCAATTTGATCTTGAGATCAGATGGGAGACAAACAAAAGAAGTTCTTTTGGATTGGTTAAAACTAGCGTAGGAAGGTTAGAGAGAGAGAGAAAGTTATTTCATGGAGTAAGTTTTTACATGTCGAAGAGATCAGATGTAGTTATTTCGTGTCCCGGGGAACTTGCTACCTTGCTTAGGATTGGTTTTCCTGTTCCTTCTCCTAAAGTTTTCTCATTTTCTTTCACCAACTTGCGTCTTAGGGGTATTATCACATTGCTCGAGGTTGTGTGAAATAATAGTTTCAGACTATTACTTTTTCCTGGCAGTGTATTTGGCTCAGACCTGATATACATAGATAGATAGATAGATAGATAGATAGATAGATAGATAGATAGATAGATAGATAGATATGAACAGACTTAGATAGATAGATATGAACAGACTTAGATAGATGGATAGATAGATAGATAGATAGATAGATAGATAGATAGATAGATAGATAGATAGATAGATATGATTAGACATAAATAGATACGAATAGACTGAGATAGATAGATATAAATACACTAAGATAGATAGATAGATAGATAGATAGATAGATAGATAGATAGATATGAACAGACTTAGATATATAGATAGATAGATATAAACAGACTTAGATAGATATGAACATACTTAGATAGATAGATAGATAGATAGATAGATATGAACAGACTGAGTAGATACGAATAGACTGTGATAGATAGATATGAATACACTAAGATAGATAGATAGATAGATAGATAGATAGATATGAATAGACTGAGGCTGTACCTCAAAGTTAGATGGTAAACAAAATAGGGATGAACCGAACGTGGGAATGTTAGAGAGACATAAAGTGTTTTCGAGGAGTTAAGTTTTACACGTCGAAGCGATCAAACCTGGTTATTTCGTGTCTCTGGGAGCCTGCTCCCCAGTAGCGTTGATAGAGCGACCCCACTGGCTAGTTAAATAATGTACACGTCAACGTGTTTAATGAAGTAATTATTTAAAATGCCTTTTGTTGAAGTTCCCATTTTATCTCCGAACTAAAAGAACAACTAGCGGTCACCTGGACTGGAAGAGGAGAGAGATCAGAATGTGATCGAATCAAGACCGTCAACCGTCAACACATCCCCAGAACGGATAGGGGGTATAGATCCCTTGTAACGTTTAATGAAGGTTTTTCTTTTTGTCATTTCTCTTGAACCCTATCCCGCCATCAATTTAATCAAGCTCACTCATTACTTTATTCATGCGCTGTTTCTTTTGTCTCCCTTGTTTTCAATCTGTCCTGTGAGTATCAGATTTTTCAAGCCCTCTTTCCTCGTTATGTGCCCTAGAAATTTCAGCTGTCTCTTCCTCATGTTAAGTACAGGTCTCCTTTTGTTTCCATTTTCTCTAAAACTTCTTCGTTGCTCACATGTTCATTACCATTATCATTGCTATTACGGATCTAGAACATTGGTCTAAGGAATATTGGTCTAATGAATATTGGTCTAAGGAATGTTAGTTTAAGAATATTGGTGTAAGAAATATTGGTCTAAGAATATTGGTCTAATGAATGTTGGTCTAATGAATATTGGTCTAAGAATATTAGTCTAAGGAATATTGGTCTAAGAATATTGGTCTAAGGAATATTGGTCTAAGAATATTGGTCTAAGAAATATTGGTCTAAGAATATTGGTCTAAGGAATATTGGTCTAAGAATATTGGTCTAATGAATGTTGGTCTAAGAATATTGGTCTAAGAATATTGGTCTAATGAATATTGGTCTAAGGAATGTTAGTTTAAGAATATTGGTCTAATGAATGTTGGTCTAAGAATATTGGTCTAATGAATGTTGGTCTAAGAATATTGGTCTAAGAATATTGGTCTAAGAAATATTGTTCTAAGAATATTGGTCTAAGGAATATTGGTCTAAAAATATTGGTCTAAGGAATATTAGTTTAAGAATATTGGTCTAATGAATGTTGGTCTAAGAATATTGGTCTAAGAATATTGGTCTAATGAATATTGGTCTAAGAATATTGGTCTAAGGAATGTTAGTTTAAGAATATTGGTCTAAGAATATTGGTCTAATGAATATTGGTCTAAGAATATTGGTCTAAGGAATATTGGTCTAAGGAATATTGGTCTAATGAATGTTGGTCTAAGCATATTGGTCTAATGAATATTGGTCTAAGAATATTGGTCTAAGGAATATTGGTCTAAGAATATTGGTCTAAGGAATATTGGTCTAAGAATATTGGTCTAAGGAATATTGGTCTAAGAATATTGGTCTAAGGAATATTGGTCGAAGAATATTGGTCTAAGGAATACTCGTCTAGAGAATTATGGTCTAATGTGGGCTGTATTAATATACAAGCAATGCAAACCAATGAAAGTTTATAAACCACATGGATGATCAGTAACTAATGTTTGCTATAAGTGTCTTAAATATTAGTCTGTAATATATATATCAATAAAATAGAGTATTCTGTACCTTAATAAAATGTTAATTCATTAAAAAATATTATTATAGGCCAATGGTTCTTATAGGGTATTCCATTGACCAATGTCCTTAGAGGGTATTCCTTACACAAATGTCCTTAGACAGGTTTCCCTTAGACTAGAAGTCGGCAACTTTCGGGCCACATCCGAACCGCGAAGGATTTTTGTCCGGCCCGGCGAAGGTATTTTTCCGGTCCGTCAGCTTAACACCTGGACACTAATTATCTCATTCATTTGTGGAGCAAATGGCAGACAAATATCAGTTGGAATTAATCGACTTACAATGCGACGAATTCTTTAAATCAAAATTTGATTCTGAATCCATTGGTGACTTCTACAAGAAATAAAACCCGTTGATTAATGCGAAAAAGATGGTATCATATGCTTGTGAACAACTTTTTTCTAAAATGAAATATGCTAAAAGACGGTTAAGAACAAGATTGGGTGATGACCACGTGGAAGATGTTTTGTTCTTATCATCGACAAATATTTTTTCACCTTTTATGGAGAAGTTAACATTAAGCAGAAACATGCGTCGCGTTAAATAATTTGGCATTCTTCACTGTATTTCGTTTGTTGCGGGACTTTATATGCATTGAGCGATAAACATGTGTGTCTCCTGAAATGCCGACAACAAACATTCGGAATATGAGTCCACGTAAAGAAATATACGAAACAACAAGGACCGATATACATGTACAAAGAAATGATAATGTATTAACAACAAAAGGGTTACAAGTGACAAAGACAATAATGTGTGTAACAAATAAATGGGGAAACTTTTTTTGGTGTCCAAAATATGTGAAGTGAGTGAATGTGCCTACGTACGTATGTGTGTGTATGTATTTTTCGTGCATTTCCCAAAAGGGAACGCGTTTTTCCGTGAGAGATTTACATGTTGGCAGATAAGATCAGAAGAAAATGATAAAAAAATTATCGCAGTGTATTTATAGTTCCGGGGAACGTCTCCTAGGAGCAGTTTCGAAATTTAGGAGGAGGTAACCTGACAGGTTTGTAGTAAGGAATTTGCATTTTTTGTTGTTTTTGTCACTTGTTATTCCTGCAGTAAAATAAAGAAACTTACTTAAAGAACATTAACTTTGTTGTTTTTTCTCTAAACTTCCAGAACAAGGCAGCTTTCTGGACGGATCTGCCGAGGCTCGAGACAGTTTATTACAGTACATATGATATCATGGCCCTCCTCCGAAACAGTCGAAGGCTTTCTGGCCCACTCTCTCCAAAAAGATGCCTTAGACCAATATTCTTCAGAAGAATGTTCCTAAACCCTTACCATTACCATTAAGAATTAACTCCACAACAAATTTTCTCTTAAATCCATCATATATCGGCGTGTAGGGTTTTGTGATATCACTGTCTCACCGATTTTACAAGCATCCGAATTATACGTTTACTAGCAGTTTCAATATGTTTTTGAATCTGTCTTCACAGCAGAGAAATCATTGGGAAACCTGACCTCGGCTAGACACGCAAAGCCGGCTAATGGTTCCGAGACAAAGCCGCTATCATTTCGCTCAGAGGCCAACTCTCTGCGAGACGGCTTATACTTCGATGTATCCGCACAGATGTGTTTTTTTGGTAGCGAGTGTGTGGGGGTCTGCTTGGTTTTAAATTCAAGTGGCCATACATTCTGGCGATTCCATTATATCGAAAGATCATAAGAAGCGAGTCCCATATCACAAAGAACGCGGCGTAGGTCCCCGGGGGAACAGAGTCGGAGATTTCAGACAGTATTTTTAGCGAGCAACATGTCTACTCGTTTGCCGGACTCACAGATCTATCGAGATTAGATTAGCTTAAAAGAAAAATCGCGGGAAAAGCATTGCATGTGGCGTGTGCTGCCGGAGAGTGGAGAGCTTTTCTCTGAGAAGTAAACGGGGGAAGGAAAAGGAAAAACAAAGAGGAAGGGACGGTAAACAGCAAAGGAGAGAACAGGGAAGAGGGGAGGGAGAGGGTGAAAGAGGAGGGAGGGAAATCTAGGGGAATTGAGAAGAGAGTGAAGACGTGAAAGAAATGGGGATTGTGTGTGAGAGAGTTGGGAGAGAAATGGAGAATTGTACGAGGTAGAGTGTGGGGGGAGGGGGGAGCAGCAGGAAAGAGGGAGGAGAAAAGAATTCAAATTTAGTTGTGAAGGAATGATTTCGAACAGAGTGGTTGACAAAGTGAAGACATAAATTTCAGGCCAAAAAAAAATGTCAGAAAATAGAGTGAGGGAGAAATTCAGTAGAGATTGAAACAGATAGATAGATAGATAGATAGATAGATAGATAGATAGATAGATAGATAGATAGATAGATATAGCGTGCGATAGATAGATAGATAGATAGATAGATAGATAGATAGATAGATAGATAGATAGATAGATAGATAGATAGATATAATCCAATGATAGATAGATAGATAGATAGATATGAATAGACTGAGATAGATAGATAGATAGATAGATAGATAGATAGATAGATAATGAACCGAGATAGATAGATAGATAGATAGATAGATAGATAGATAGATAATGAACCGAGATAGATAGATAGATAGATAGATAGATAGATAATGAACCGAGATAGATAGATAGATAGATAGATAGATAGATAGATAGATAGATAGATAATGAACCGAGATAGATAGAAAGATAGATAATGAACCGAGATAGATAGATAGATAGATAGATAGATAGATTTGAACAGACTTAGATAGATAGATAGATAGATAGATAGATAGATAGATAGATAGATATAATTCAATTGTAGATAGATAGATAGATAGATATAATCCAATTATAGATAGATAGATAGATAGATAGATATGAATAGACCTAGATAGATAGATAGATAGATAAATAGATAGATAGATAGATAGATAGAAAGGAACCGACTAAAATAGATTAACGGACAGATAAAAAGCCACAGATTAAAATAGATAAACATAGATAAATATAGAGATGGTTTTATGGGCCAAGTGAGTAGAACAATATACATGGAGACACATATATCCATACACACAAACGTATATATATATATATATATATATATATATATATATATATATATATATATATATATATATATATATATATTTTTAAAGCGTATCACCCCAAAGAAAGGCTGGAGGCCACTATCACGCAAGGGGTTACAGAAGGGTTGGAGGAAGAGTAGATAGGAGTGGTAAAGGAGAGGATGTGGAGAAAGAGAAAGACAGTGGGTCGATCAAGGCAAGGGGGTTACAGAAGATTTGGAGCGAGAGCAGATAGGAATGAAAGATGAAAGGATGAGGAGAAGGTAAGTGGATAGATCAAGGCAACTGGAGATGTCGATTGACACTACACTTAAACCGTTGGAGATTGTATTTGTCAGGGAAACAGTAATAGGGAAGGGAGTTCTATAGGCGAGATGTGCGAGACATGAAGCTATTGGAGTAGAAGAGACGTCTACATCTAACAGTTTCAACGGTGTAGGGGTGGGAACGGGATGCCAGCCTCGTAGGACGTTTAAATTCACGAGGCCTAGAGACAAGCGAAAGCAGCTCCTCGGAGCAATTACCGTGAAAGTACTTGTAAAAAAGGCAGATCGCGTCTGTGAGAGAGCGACTGCAGACGAGATGACAGATCAGGGCCAATCACATTGCATATCCGTCTCTGGATCTATATATATATATATATATATATATATATATATATATATATATATATATATATATATACATGTTCTTTTGTTTTCGTATACTTTTATTGTCCTCTCTCCTTAATAGAAGTTTTTCTCATATTTTCTGACACTCAGTACCCTCTTGCGCCTTAGTGACTTTTTTGCCTTGCTTGGGGTGAACTTATAAAATGCGTAAAGAAAGAGATTAAATAAATATGTATATGAATGACGATACTAGAAAGACAAATTAGGCAAAATATTTAAGATGCATATACATAAAAAAAGAGACAGTTTTTTGGGGAGGGGTTAAGATTTTCACCCCTAAGCAAGACTGGAAGGGGTTACAAAAGATTTGGAGCGAGAGCAGATAGGAGCGATAGAGGAAAGGAAGTGGAGAAGGATAGTGGATAGATCAAGGCAACTGGAGATGTCGATTGACATTACATTTGAATACTTGTAGATTATAGTTGTCAGGGAAACAGTAATAAAGAAGGGATTTCCATAGGCGAAAGTTGCGAGATATGAAGCTATTGGAGTAGAAGAGACGTCTACATTTAACAGTTTCAACAGTGAAAGGGTGGGAGCGGGATGCCAGCCTCGTAGGTCTCATGGAGTGTGGGAACCAGCGAAAGCAGCTCATCGAAGCAATTACCGTGAAAGTATTTGTAAAAAAAAAGACAGAGAGAGGCGACGGCGCGTCTGTGAGAGAGCGACTGCAGACGAGATGACAGATCAGGGCCAATTACATTGCATACCCGTCTCTGGAACTTATCAAGAACCCCGATAAATAAGGTAATATTATTGAAAACATGATTAATACGAAATATATGAAAAGACATAATATGCAAACACGGGCACACACGCACACACACTACAGTTCAAAAGTTTGACACCACTCCTATAATTAATATGAGATGAACTTGACAGAAGTGTAAAAAAATGAAAAAGATCTCTTAGAACAATTGAAAAAAGAATGGAAATCAAGTAATCAAGTGTACGGATTTTTTTTAAAAAGAGCAAAATTTAATCATAAAATGCTTTTTTCTTTTTGTAATAATAAAATCTTTAATAAAAACAATCATAAAAATCACACTTTTCTTTAAACATGTATAATAATTTTCTCTTATTTAAAATACCAAACAACTACTTTTTGGTCTATTTAAAAAATTACCATGGGTGACCTTAAACTTTTGAACTGTAGTGTGAGTATATATATATATATATATATGGGGTGAGAAATTTTGTTAGAAACCTAGCGATGTTATGGGGGGCTGAGCCTATGCCCGAAATAATGGGCCTTAGAGGGATGTCAGGTTTATGGGTTTTGGGGAGCCCGTAGATTTTAGGGATGGTGGGGTGGTAATTGATAAGGGAAAGCCAAATCTTATCTTCATTATGAATCAGACTCTCATAGGACTTATTGAATTCTTTAAGATTTTTATAAGAGTCTGATTCATAATGAAGATAAGATTTGGCTTTCCCTTATCAATTACCACCCCACCATCCCTAAAATCTACGGGCTCCCCAAAACCCATAAACCTGACATCCCTCTAAGGCCCATTATTTCGGGCATAGGCTCAGCCCCCCATAACATATATATATATATATATATATACAAACACACACTAACACACACACACATATATATATATATATATATATATATATATATATATATATATATATATATATATATATATATATATATATATATATATGGGTAATTGTTTTGTTTTTTTTAATATATAAGCATCGCAACACCGGAATTCCTCTGTTTCAAAACTGAAACTTCAATTCAAATTCAGTCAGAAAAATTTAACTTAAAAAACAGAGTTCCGTTTCATTATGAATCGATGCTAAGAATAACTTTTTAGATATTGATTTACTTAATTTATAAGTCCAGACAAATTTGACAGTTTGGGGTTAAGGAAAATTACATGTATTTTTTTATTTTATTTTATGGTTGTTAAGATTGAAATTATTTAGAAAACTCATGTATCTAATGTATTGTAGCTATTAAGTCGGTTAAATCAAGGTCTGGGCTGGGGTATCTGCCTATTGATACAAACTTCCTTTTTCAAGTAGAATTTTGTGGAAGGGTCTATGTTCCAATACATCGTCTGGCTTGCAAGACGTTTGGAATTTTTATTTTTAATTCTTTATTTCATTTTTATTTTCTTATAAATTTCAATAATAATTATTTTCAAAAGCGGAATTCAAATATTATTTAGTCACACAGACTAAAAAAATTAAATTTGCTGAAACTTTGTATTTTAAGTTTAATTTTTATGATTGAATTTGAAATGAAGATTCACTTTTGAAACATGGGATTTCCAGTGTTGCAATCAATATATATTTTTGAAAAAACAATTATAATATATATATATATATATATATATATATATATATATATATATATAGCATAATGAGAAGCCACGTATACTTTCTTAATATGTATATATTATGAAAAAAAACAACTGAAAAGTTGCAAATTAAAAAAAAATTGATGTTTTTTTGTGAAAGTTATTTTTTAATATTTTTTTTATATATATATTTCATATTTCAGATCGGCCCCAATCTTTCATCAGAAATAACTGTTATCAGAAGTTTCTGAAAACAGTCATTTCTGATGAAAGATCGGGGTCGATCTTAAATATCATATATATATTATATATATCAAATATAAATAAATACTTTCACAAAAAAACATTCAATTGTTTTTAATTTGCAACTTTTCAGTTGTTTTTTCTATATTATATATATATATATGTACATATATATATATATATACACACACATACATATATATATGTGTATATATATATATATACACACACATATATATGTATACACACATACACACATATATATATATATACGTACAGACATATATATATACACACACATATATATACACACACACAGATATATACATGCATATATATATATGCACACACATATATATAAATACACACAGACATATATATATACACATATATATATATATATATATATATACAGACACACATATATATACAGACACATATATATATACACACATATATATATACACATATATATATACAGACATACTTATATATACACACACACATATATATAAATACACGCATACACACACGTATATATATACACACACACATGTATATACACATACAGAGACACATAGGGGGGATGAGGGATGATATATATATATTTTATTAATATATACATAATAGCTCTGTTTTATTATAACGAGCACTCTTTTATTAACACCAGCACTATAAAAGAAAAAACAAAACAGTTGGTAGAACCAATAGACAACTTCCCAAAAGACTTAAATACCCTTCAGCAAGTTACAAACTCAAACACCAATAAGAAAAAAGAAAAACACCTAAAGGCAAGCACCTACGAATTGCTCGACGCCTAGATTACCTAGACAGTGCAAAATACGCTTGAGAAGGTGAATTACTATAAAAGGATTGCCCTAGTCGTAACGTTCAAGTGGTCTTCACACTATATATATAAGGCATAAAATATTTGGAAATGTATGTATGTGTGAATATATATATATATATATATATATATATATATATATATATATATATATATTCGTCTCTCGCGTCGAATTCGACGTATGAGGGTCAAGCAGATCAGTTCGTAGGAAATGGACAGCATGACAACACCACATGAGATTTAATTATAGTTGTGAAGATTTCGTGCAAGACCAGCCACACTTTTTGGAGGGCCGAATACAGAGACCTGGTTCATTACGTGTTACACGGTGCCCAAACGACCCTCGGCATATTTTGAATTCTCCTAGACCCGTTACCATCCAAGAACCTAGTCTGTCTTGCTAGTGGGAGAAGAAGAGGATTCACACCTTTCCTAAGGGTATTAGGACGGAAGTGAATGTAAGGGATTCGACGGCTCTCCGATTCCTCAATCCAAGCCGCTATTCATTACTCCTCCGTTCCTCCCCATCTCTCTCTCTCTCTCTCTCCATATATATATATATATATATATATATATATATATATATATATATGTATGTATACGAACTCTCATCTAATTTTATTCTAAAATCAACGCTAAAGTTTATATTTTAGAAGTACTTTGAATGAGAGCCAGTACTTTCAGAAAAAGTGAAAATGAAAAAGTCATAAATTGAAATTAACAATTAACAGTTCTTGATAAAACTTGCATGCATCCGATCAAAGATTGTGAAAAGTACACTTTCTCCTTCTTGGTCATGTGATAACGTGATGATTTAACCGGATACTATCCAAACATCATAGCTACCTTGAACTCTCTGAGATACGGCAGAAAAAGAAAAAGGGCAGTGACCGCTTTTCGCCTACACATGTAAAAATCTATATTTGGAAGTAATGGGTCACGTGACAAAATCAAGGCGCGAAAATAAAAACCGCCACCAAGTCAGTCCCTCTTAAGAATTCAAACTGAATGAACGTCCAGCTAAACTTGTTATGATCTGCTATAAATTTGGATATGCGAAATTGATAGTAATCTATTAAGGTTTTTGAGCTGTAAAGATTCAGTAAAGTGTTTGTTCAAAGAAATCAAAGCCAGCGTTCTAAAAGAAGCAGATGCAAGAAACAAACAAGATACATTATCCTGAGAGTCAAGGAAAACAAAGATTCAACTTATTCACTGAACACTTAGACAAGACGAAAAAGAAAAGAAAGAAAGAAACCAAAAAGAAATCTATTTCACAGATAAACATTCTACCCAGCAAGAAGAGAAAAAATAAAAGATAAAAAGAAAGAAATAAGAAAAGCGAAACATATAAGAAACACTAAAAGAAATAGAAGAGAAAAAGAAAGAAAAAGACCTTTTCAAATAACAGATAAGTCCTTTGTTTCTACTGCCTGTTTTATCTTTGCTCATTTTGCCTTTTTGACCATTTCTAATTTCATTCAAGTTTGGCACAAGGTCGTTTGTCAATATAATATTTACCTTTCTGAAAATATCAGTTTCCCCCCACTACTGTTTCGTCCTGTAATATTTATTTTTCTGTCATTGTATCGTTTTGCCTCGTCTTGCATCTTTTAATATACCTCAACATATTTAATCTCCATTTGTATATTTTAGTAATAAAATGGTTACTTCTCATAGTTATGTCATTGTCTTATATTGTTTGTCCTGTGCCTTGTTTTTTCGTTCATTCATTTCTCGCCGTGTTTCATCAATCAGGAATGGATCATTTTATATTATGCTACTGTACATCCCACCACTACCATAACAGTAAAAGATGGTGGTACTTAACATATATATATATATACATGAAGAAATATAGTCTTAAGATGCGCTATATTTATGGGATAAAGTGCTCAATATCAGAGATAGAGCATGTGTAAATATGAAAGTGAACATAGAAGTCAACACTTAGAGGCGACAGTCTGTTTCATGCTAGACGCAATCATCAGGCCACGAGCGCTGTTATTTTTCTCGGCTATTTATATATACGGGTCAGTGGTGCATTGTGGGTAGTCAATTTTGGCAGATATTTTACCGGAAGTCGTTTATTTGTTTATTTGTGTAAAATTATTTTGCTTGTTTTTATTTAATTTATTTTTGTTTTTTCTCCTTTACATCTAGGGTGTCGCAGCCCGGGTAATCAGGTAGCCAGATGTAACGGGTAATGATTGCGTATGACGAATGCATCCATATATATATATATATATATATATGTGTGTGTGTGTGTGTGTGTGTGTGTATGTGTGTGTGTGTGTGTGTGTGAAGAAATATAGTTTTAAGGTATGCTATGTTTATGGGATAAAGTGCTCAATATCAGAGATTGAGCGTATGTAAATATAAATATAAAAGTTAACATAGAAGTGTTCTATGTTTTCTACAGTCTGTTTCATGCTAGATGCAATCGTCAGGCAACTCTCTCTCTCTCTCTCCATATATATATATATATATATATATATATTAAATAACACCATCTTTTACTTTTATGTAAATATATATGCTCCTGAAAAATTTATTTCGGTTGAGCTCTCTGGGGAGGAAGTGTGGGTTTGTAAACAGTGACTATTACGGCTAATAATGCAAGACGCTACGTTAAATCGAATTGAGTTCTCTCGGTCACTGTGTGTTTATCTGAAAATAAATAAGCTCAAATTGACCTTCATACCTGCTCGCGCCAACTGATTAGTGGTAAAATCTCCGATTAACGCCAATTCAGTCGGTTTTCGATATATATATATATATCACACACACACATATATATATATATATATATATATATATATATATATATATATATATATTACATTATAAAATGGACAAAGTCCAACAATTATTTAAAGACATTTTTATGTTTAACATTCATTTTATAGATATAAGTATTTAAGTAAATGCTCTGTATACATATATATATATATATATATATATATATATATATATATATATATATATATATGCGCTTTCTAATAAGTAACGCGCATATAATATATAAATAATAATATATATAATATATTACACATATATATATATTTATATTTATATTTATATACACACACTTTTCACTTTTCACACATACACACATACACACACACAAACACACACACATAATATATATATATATATATATATATATATAAATGTAAAAGACAATAGGAAAACTGTAATAGTAGCCGACGCGTTTCGTCCAATGTGGACTTTTTCTACGCGTCGGCTACTATTACACTTTTCCTATTGCCTTTTACATTTATAAATATTGTTTTTCTACAGGTTAACTCTGAGAAATTTTTCTCATATATATATATATATATATATATATATATATATACGTGTGTGTGTGTTGTGTGGGATATGTGTCAAAGAAAGGATGGTCGTAAATGAATTGAAACAGAGATACAAGGACATTTATCTTCGCTGAAACAACTTCTAACATCAAACATTTAACTACTTTCATTTTGATTAGTAACACAGTTAAATATATAAATGCACTGAAATTGTAGCAGATCTATCGTTCCCATCATGCATTTTGTGTGCTTTTCTTTGAATACTAGAGTAGATTTGGAAAGATTAGACATTGTTATCCATTTGTCGTGTCTATATCTATCACCTCGAACTATACACACTCTGATCTTCTGCCTGAGAAAGCCGGCAAGTTTATTCTTTTGTTTCCTTATTTGATATATAATTAGAAATAAAATATATAATTAGAAATAAATAACAGACAGACCACCAAGGATAAGTCGACATAATTCATTTTGATTGAAGGTTTCCTTTTCAATTCCTTTTTTCTTGGCAATATCGATTAGTAGTTTATGTGAAAGATATGGTAGGGCCTCAAAGTAGTTTGTGTATTTTTTGCCTCTTGGTACCAGAAAATGGTTAGCAAGTAAGTTTTGCAGACTATTAATACAAGGTATTGTTTTCAATACTCAATGGGTTCCTGATAGCCGGAAATTTCTTTAATACACGGCCAATGGGAATAAATAATTTCGGTCGCAGGTCCCACTGAAAAACAGGCAGTAATGTGCAAAAGTAGTTTCTCATGAACTGAAATAATTTTGGTTGTAAAATCAAATTTAAAGTCTAAAGTTCCGTGGCCGCTAATAAAAGTCACAGGAAAAAAGTCACAGGAAAAAAGTCACAGGAAAAATGTCACAGGAAAAATGTCACAATGTTGGTTAGAAAAATGAAAAAAAGGAAATTTGGCTTTGTGAGAGATATGATGCCATTGTAGGATATTTTTGAACCACATTTATTACTGTCAATAATTTCTTTGGAAGAGGCGTAAAATTATTTTTCACTGAAAAAAAATTATAGTATCGTTGATCCAGAAGAGAACTGAGATGCCTAAACCTCAAGTGGACTCGTCTCGTACATACAATCCATTGCTAAAGATACTGGGGAAATACTCGTCTCCCTGAACCTCTCCAGTAAGTACCTGACTCCTCCTGTTATCATTTACCTTTACAAAAGCTAGATCAGTCCAAAAATATGCCATATATGCGTAGGGGCTTCCCAGTCTTCACTTTCCAGTCTCGATAGAGCCCAAAAGCGTCTCCGCGTCCTTGGAGGTGATAAATTATTTTCCACCCTATAACCCCTTTCTCACAGACAAAACGTCGCAAGCATCTCACTGCTCTGTCTTTATTTCCATGGAAATCACTCGGACGAACCACACTCCTTAGTTCCACCAGTTCAAACCTTGAAGACTAAGACCTGCCATATCCCGCCCATTGTAGCGAACCACTCTCATTCCATCCTCCCTCCCTGGGTGAGATGCAAGTTCCACTCGAGCAACTTCTTCACACATCCGATGTTTTGTGGAAACGACTCCCAAGATGATGCTTCCCTTATCACTAAAATCATGACCTGTTCAGGTCGAATGTTATCTTCCCCACATATCCACATAAAATGTGCCTCTTATTCTATAAACCTCTACCTCAAGTGGCTGCCGTGCCTTGTACAGGTTGAACAAAATTGTAAAAAAAAAAGAGATCTCAGATTTTCACTATTCACGCTTTCTTTGGGGTTAGGGTTACGGTTAGGGTTCGAACAAAGTTATGTCAATAGGTCAACTCAACGTGACTTCACACCAAACACCTGCTCAAAAAAACTTTACCCGATTCGACAACCTTTGACCTCAGCTGAATTCTTCCAGGTTGCTATTTCACCTAGATAGTTTTTTAGCTAGTTTTTTGTTCTATTCAATTTTTTTGTTTCCTTTCTACCTGCCAACAGTTCATTTCCTTCCTTTCCTACGTTCAGCACATTTCCTTCCTCTCCTACATGCAGCTCATTTCCTATCTGATCGCTGATAGTCCTTTTCCTTTCCCCCTGCCAACAGTTTATTTCCTTCCACTCCTACGTGCAACACATTTCCTTCTTTTCCTACATGCAGCTCATTTCCTTTCTCATCGCTGTAAGTTCTTTTCCTTTCTCCTTGCCAAAAGTTCATTTCCTTCCACTCCTACGTGCAGCTCATTTCATCCTCTCCTACATGCAGGCCATTTCGCTGGTAGTTCTTTTCATTTCTCCCTGTCAACAGTTCATTTCATTTCCCTCCTACATGAAGCTCATTTCCTTTTCTTCGCCTGAATGTTATTTTTCCTTTCTCCTTGCTAAAAGTCCATTTCCTTCCTCACCTACGTGCAGCTCATTTCCTCTCTTTTCGCTGATAGTTCTATCCTTTCTCCCTGCCAACAGTTCATTTCCTTTCCCTCCTACGTGCATTTCGTTTCCTTCCTCTCCTACATGCAGCACATTTCCTTTCACTTCGCTGATAGTTCTTTTCCTTTCAACCTTACATTTCCTGCCTCCCCTACATGTAGTACATTTCCTTCCTCTCCTAATTGCAGCTCATTGCCTTCCTCTCCGATATGCAGCCCATTTCCTTTCTCTTCTCTCATAGTTCCTTTCCTTTCTCCCTGCGAACAGTTCATTTCCTGCCTCCCCTACGTGCAGTTCATTTCCTTCCTCTCCTACGTGCAGCACGTTTCCTTCCTCTCCTACATGCATTTCATTTCCTTATTCTCCGATGATAGTTTCTCCCTTCCAACAGCTCATTTCCTTCCTCTCCTACTTGCAGCTCATTTTCTTTCTCTCTGCTACAGTTCTTTTCCTTCTCCCTGCCAACAGTTCGTTTCCTGCCTCCCCTACGTGCATTCATTTCCTTCCTCTCCTACATGCAGATCATTTCTTTTCTATTCGCTGATAGTTCTTTTCTTTTCTCTCTGCCAACAGTTCATTTCCTTCCTCTTCTACATGCAGTTCATTTCCTTCTTCTCGTACATGCAGCTCATTTCCTTTCTCTCCACTGATTGTTCTTTTCGTTTCTCTCTGACGACAAGTTCATTTCTTTCCTTTTCTACGTGCTGTTCATTTCCTTTTTCTCCGATGACAGTGTATTTCCTAACTCTCAGCCGACTGTTCATTTATTTCCTCTCCTACGGGCATTTCATTTCTTTTATCGCAGCCGACGTTCATTCCCGTCTTTCCTATGTGCAGTTCAATTCATATCTCTCTGCCAACAGCTTATTTTCTTTTATCCCCTACTTGCAGTTCATTTCCTTTCTCTCTGCCAACACTTCATTTGCTTGATGTCTGCCGTTAGTTCATTTCCATTGTCTCTTACTTGCAGTTCATTTCCTTTCTCTCTGCCAACAGTTCATTCCCTTCCTCTTCCCCGGCAGTTCATTTCCTTTTTCTATGCAAACAGTTCATTTCCTAACCTCTCCTAAGTGCAGTTCATTTCCTTTCTCACGTGTGTTGACCTTTTTGCATGATTTATTTATCGTGTGTTGTGTGTTTCCTTAATGAACGTTTATAACCTATTCCAAAACTCCAATTCGACCAATGAGTAAATTACTGGAAACGATCGACCAGAATTCCGTTGCTTTTTAACAGAGGAAATAAGATAATTTTTTTCGGGCTGGAATCAAACAAAGTTCATTAAAACTCTATTTAACATTACATACAGGCTGCGATTTGTAAATTGTCGAAATTTTACATTTTTAATTTCGCGCATGCGCGTTTTTTGTTTTTGATTTTGTCGACTGCAAAGAGAAGTAGGTCAGTTGGGCACCGACTGTGTGAAAAAGTGCAGCCTTGACAAAATTTACTCTGCCATAAATTTGGAAACGCGTGCTTTACTGCTTGGCATTCGTGTCGGAAGCTGCAACACTTCATTTCAGAAGTGCTAGTTTGTCAATCCGAGAACAGTGCAGAGGATTTGTAAAATGTTGGATGATATATCCAGTTAACATCAGGGAGTTTGAAGTGATCACTAGTATGACGACGCTATACCTCCATTCGTCTTCACACAGGGCCTCAGACTCAACACGGAAGCTTACATCAAATGTCTTGTGGAGGTAGTGCTGCCCTGGGTCAAGAGGGTGGCTGCTAGAAGACCCTATATCTGACAACAGGACTCTGCACCATGACACAAAAGCTGGAGAACCCAGTCATGGTTGTCAGACAATATCTGCCACCAAATCCTCCCTTACATCTGGCCATTTTAACTCCCTAGACTGCAAACCCTTTGAATATTATGTGCCTGGCGCAGTTGAGCGAGAGACCAACAAAATTCCTTATCAGACCAAAGAGGAACTGAAGGCAAGGATTAGAGCAGCATTCAACAGGGTGAGCAAGGAGACAAGCCGAACGAGGTGCAGGAGATTCCGAAGTCGTCTGGAGGCCGTAGTTGAAGCCAATGGCGATTTTATTGAATAAATTTACCCTTATTTTTACCTTAATTTTGGTAAATATATCTGTTAAAATGATATGTCAGTGTTATTTTCATTTTTTTTAATATTGTAGACGACAATTTATCCATCGCACACTGCCTAAGTCTGAATTTCATTAAAAAAAAAGAAATCATTTTTTTTTATGTTCACATTGTGTACTTAGATCTTCAACTTGCTTTTATATGCGCATTCATTTTACCACTTGTTTTGCGTCGCCATCTTTGAATTTGATGCCTCCGACAATTTATGTAGGGTGGTAGCACCTGTTGGGGTCCCAGCTATGGGAAAATAGTGAACTTCCAGGTCTTTTCCAGCACATTGAAACAATGATGTTGCCAGTTTTTGAAACAATGATGTTGCCAGCTATACGCTTTTGAAACAATGATGTTGCCAGCTATACATTTTTGATATATTTAGTAAATACTGGATCTGGCATTAAATAACCCATAGTGGTTGATATGCCATAAAACCCCAAACAACCAACCAACCAACCGACAATTTATGATTTAAATCATCACAATAAACTATTTTTTATCGCGAGTGATATTATTATCCAAAATACATATTGTTATGTTAAGTGTCTTTTCTATAATTTACGGGTAATTCCTCAGTCAGGACCCTAAAGCTGCATTAACAGACTGAGTCAACGATAAAAAATTTTCCTCAAATTTCTTTTCACACGCTTTATTTTTTAGGGACAACGTAAATATCCTTCCGTAGACAAAACAGAGATGAAGAGAATGTACATCAACAAGTCAGCCAAAAATCCTCACCGCCTGCCTGGCGTGTCTCCCCGATGAAATGACGGGTTAGGCAAAATATTTGGGAGAGAAAGGCTTAGAGGAGGCGTCATAGCTCTAGACTTCTGTACTGTCGCAAGCGAAAACGTCGTTTTCGTGCGTTTTTCGGCTTCATATAAAAACGAAGACAATCCGTCAGTGGCCGGATTCCACGCCCACCAAAAGATCAAACAACGCCACCCACTTTGGGTTGTCAACGTTCTCATCAGAAACTGTGCGGTCTGGAATTATATTCACTACAATTGTCACATTGTTATATTTCTAGCTTACGCATTCTGAACGGTATTTCAAGCAATAGAAAGACATGTACATAACTGGTTACATTTCATTACCGCAGATTAGATCCCGAATTACCGCTAGTTACTGATGAATTGATGTCCCCTCAAGGAGGCACCGTGCTTCGAGAGGATACTGGGCCTCAAACTCACATCCGACCCAAAGTGGAATTCCTATATACTAAATCGCTAAAGATGCGGGTAAAAATCGGCTCCCTATACCACTCCATAAGTACCTGGCACCTTATGCTATCATCTAACTTTATAAGATCCAGTTCAGGCTGGAAATGGAGTGCTGTTGACATGTTTGGACAGGAGTTGTCCTGAACTCACTTTCTAGTCTTGAGAGTGTTCAAAAGTGTCTCCTAGTCCTTGTGGGAGAAGAATTATTTTCCTCACTCCAACCTTTCTCTCTCTCTCTCTCTCTCTCTCCCCCTCTCTCTCTCACACACACACACACACACACTCACACACACACACACACACTACCAGAGAAAATGCTCGGACGAACTGCATCTTGATTCTACAAGGTCTGACTTTCACGGCTAGGACCCGCCATGCCATTTACATAGTAGCAAACCATCTACATTCTCTCTGTATTCCATCGGTGGGAAGTAAGTTCTTCTCAAACAGCTTCTTCCCGCGAACCACTACCCTATCGAACATGACTCCCTAGAGAATGTCTCTCCAGTTACTACAATGTTAACCGATCTAAAGACAGCCGTTATCTTCCCCTACTATCCATATAAACTACCCCTTATGGTAACCCTCTACCACGATTTACCGAAGAAAAAATATCGCTGAGAATATTTGCATCAAGAAAAAGGAGAGAAACATAGAAATAATGAAAGAAAAGAGAGACATAAAGAGAGAGAGAGACACACACACACACACATATAAAGAGAGAGCCACACACGCATAGAAAGAGAGAGACACACACGCACATAAAAAGGGGGAAGTAACTAAATTAAAATATATGTAGAGATGCATGAAAAGATTTATTTATTTGTATCTTGTTCTTTTCAACTCCATTCCTTTTCTTTGATTCGTCGAAGCCTATTGATAACCATTCCTACAATTACCCGCCTTTGCACCCGATGCCATGGTGGTTGTCATCGGCGCCAATTCTCCGATCGATAAAACTTACCGTTTCTTTAATGCCACCAACATATTCTTACGGATGTTTGGTTTTCCGTTGGAATGATCACCACGGAAATTAGATTCGACGATTTAAGTCCAAGAGGAAAGAGAAATAAAGATCAGCACAACAACGCTGTCAGCATCGACAGGAAATTGTCCACAGTGATGGCGGAATGTTTAAAGTTTTCTCTTATTGCCGTAAACGAAAACGTCGCAATGTTTTCCAGCCTAATGTAATTAACGACCACGCTTAAACCAAACTGAAAATGAAGGTGCTTTTAAGTCGTCAATTCTGATCCAAGCTTCAGCGTCAAAAGTCACCATTTGGACTTGGATAAAAGGTTTACTTCCGATGCCGAATTTCATGTAAGCACCTTTTCGGTGTTAACAGAATATCATCCTGGGATGTCAGAGCAGAGATTCAGAGAAAGATCCGATCAGTTTGAAGTAAGATTCTGCAGAAGACTCTTTGGTATATTCAACGAGGAACACGATAAAGGATAAATAAACCAGAACAAAACTATCCTGGGTTCACACAGCATCTGAAGTTTAATACCTCAGAAGACTCCTTGGTATCTCTGTTGTGTACTGGTCTCTCTTGGATATTTTTTCTTTTACTTTCAAGATATACTCTTCCCTGGTGGCTTCTTCATCCTAGTGCTGCCTGGATGACCAGTATGAAAATACTTTAATATTTGTTTTTGGAGTGTGTATGGAATCACCACACGTTCTCTATATAACAGTCTCCAACATGGAACACATAAAAAAAGAATTCAGAATAAATTATTAGATACCATTTTCTTTGGTAGGAAGAGGTGACCACACTGAGAAAAAAGAAAATATGATGATATGGCCACGTGACGTGATCTGACAGACTGTCGAAGACAATCCTTTGGGGTGGGGTACTTCAGAGGAAAGATATACGAGGCAGACAGCGAAATAAGTAGACATACAACATCACTGAGGAAACAGAGAAGAGTTTTCTTGAGATTCAAGCCATCTCCCACAACTGTCATGTCATGTAACGGTGATAGTAACTACACCATCAAAATAAACTAGTTAGTACTAATTAGTACTAAATTTGCTTAAATAGTTGCTTTCTACATAAATAAACCAGAACAAAACTATCCTGGGCTCACAGAGTAGTTGAAGTATAATACCTGAGAGAGATTCTTTGGTATCTCCAACATGGAAGCCATGAAAAGGAATTCAGAAATATTATCAGATAGCACTTTCGTTGGTATGAAGAACTGACCACACTGAGAAAAAGGAAAATAAGACGGTATGGCCATGTGACATTATCTGACGGACTCTCCTTTGGCGAGGGGTGGGGTACTGCAGACGAAAGATGTACTAGGAAGACAGCGAAAGAAATGAAAGACATCACTGAAAGAACAGAGAGGAGTTTTCTCAAAATTCAGGCCCTCTTCCACAATTGCCATGTCAGGTAACGGTGACAGTAACAACACCATCAAAATAAACAACAAACCTACGCGATTGGCTTTTAAATAAACCACTTCCGACTTTGACAAATATATGGCTTACTTAATTTTTTGCGAAAAGAATTAGTACTAAATTTAATTAAATTGTTATTTTCCACGTTGTTTAGTTCCACTAGTTCTGACCTTTTATATATAAGACCCACAAGGCGGTGTCCACAGGGGCGAACCGTTCTCATTCACTTCGTATTCCGTTGGTTAAGAAAGAATTTCCAGTCAGTCAGCTTCTTCCTAAAAGTCGCTGGTTTGTGACACAGACTCCCAAGTGAATGCTTCCCCGATCACTACAATCTTAACCTCTTCAAATCTAGGGTTAACCGTTATCTATCCTACATATGCTGATAAAATACAAATCTTACGTCCATAAAACAATAAAACACTAACTTGAGTGGCTGTTAGGCTTTTTATTGGCTAAACAAGAGCGTGGCAAAATTAATTCTACATATTTCCTTTGATTCATTCCATTTCTATTGGTGTACCGGCGTTTCTAATTATGTGAGACTGACTCCCTAGATGATGCTTCCTCGACCGCTACAATCAGGGTTAACCATTATCTATTCTACATAGCTTCATAATCTGAAATATTTACTGTCTCTTCTTTTGTCCATAAAACAATTCAGTAGCCGTCTATCTTAAGTGGCACTTAGGCCTTATGAGTGAATAATAGCGTACAAGAACAAATTGTCTGCATTTTTTAAGGCAATTAACCCCAAGCAAGGTGGGAGGGCCACTAACATGTAAGGGGTTACAGAGGCTTGAGAGCAAGAGTAAAGAGGTGTGTTTGAGGAAAGGATACAGAGAAAGATGGGGAACAAGCTCAGGGTGTCAGATGTCGATTGACATTTCACTTGAATATTTGAAGATTATAGACATCAGGGAAGCAAGTAAGGGAAAGGGAGTTTCACAGAGAGGAAATGCGGGAGAAAAAGCTGTTTGAGAAGAAGAGACGGTTACATTTAAGCATTTTGACACTGATAGGTGGGACCGAGATGCCAGCCTGATAGCGCGTTTAAATTCATGGAGTCCGGGAACCAGCGACAGGCAGTTGCCGTGAAAATATTTGTAGAAGAGACAGAGGGAGGCCACTGCACGTCAGTGAGATAGCGATTGTAGACTAGATGCCAGATCAGGACCTAGCTCTTGCATATTCCTCTCTGGATTTTGTCAAACACCTCGAGGCGTACAGCGGGGATCTCAAACCTTATATGACAGCAATATTCCATGCAAGGACGGATGGTTGTTTTATAGATTTGAAAGATGGACTCAGACGAGAAAAACTTTCTGGCACGACACAGAGAGCCAGCTTTCCTTGCGGTAGATGAAGCAATTGATTCACTGTGTGTATTCCGCCTCGTGTCAGTGGACAGCGTGAGACGAAGCAGGCGTAACGATAATTTTCCCGAGTAAGACCCCCCGCCTATAGAGGAGAACATGACTAAAGACTGTGTGTACGCTATCCCGTGCAGCTGCGGAAAGAAATATAAAGGAGAGACAGGCCGCCCCCTTAAGGTAATGCTTCAAGAACACCAGAAAGAGCTGTAACACGAGAGGAAGTGGAAAAATCAGCGGTGGCTGACCACATATGGAGAGAAGAGGAAGATCAGCGTCCTCTGTGGCATCAGGTTGAAATCATAGACAAAGAACATCATTGGAAAATTCGTAAACTTAAGGAATCAGCACATATGCTAGGCCACAAAAATCTCCTGAGCCGAACAAGTATAGAAATGAATACAATATGGGAACCAGTAATAAGGAGTGCAAGGGAAAAGCAATAGTAACAACAAAAATTGCAATATGAGCTCTGCTAAAAATATGTTTTGATAACAGCAAAAATTGCAATACGAGCACTGGTAAAAATGATTGCTGAAGACATTAGGTTTATAACTCACAGAAATTCATAAACAGATGTCCTCAAGATCACATGGCACAGTAGATAAAGGCGTTAGTTAGATCACCCAAAGAGTATGAGTTAAATACACGGTTTTAACAGAAGATAAATGATAACTGACATCCATTAGATATGGCACGTGGAACTAGAACAGTCTACCCTAGCGAACGACATTCCAACCACCTGAAGAAGGCTGGAGCGTACAACGGCCGAAACGTTGTGATAAATATGGCAACAAAGATGAGGACGATAGTCTGAACATTGTAAATAGTGTACATAGTGCCCCATCTCAGAAATATAGACAGATACAGATAGATATGAATAGACATAGATAGATAGATAGATAGATAGATAGATAGATAGATAGATAGATAGATAGATAGATAGATGCACAAAGTTAGTAGGCTGGTTGGAATAAATTATTTCTTATCTCGAATCTTATCTGTGTATAAAGTGAGTCCGTACGTTGTTGGTTTTTTAATCTGTTTCTTCAACTACTCAAATTCTTTTCAAAGTGGATGCCTCAAGTGAAATAGTAACAACCGCGCGAATTTGCCTCAGAAAAAAAATCATGATATATCGACTAAATAAATTCCTCAAATCTTTTATTTCACCTTTTATCAGACATCGATATCGCGGCCGATAATCGCTCAAGATGGCGGCGACGTGTTTGGCTAAAATCCGCGCACTAGAAATAGTTGGATAGATAGATCGATTGATACATAGATATGAATAAACTTAGATAGATAGATAGATAGATAGATAGATAGATAGATAGATAGATAGATAGATAGATAGATAGATAGATAGAATAGAATAGATAGATAGATAGATAGATAGATAGATAGATAGATATGAACTGACTGAGATAAATAGCTGCCGATAATTCTCTTTCCCCTCCTACATATATATGGTCCAATCGATGAAAATATTATTTAGTTTGAAGAAGTCATTTCGAAAGTCGAAACGCTTCGTATTGGATTTTCTCCATTCTGACATTCAATTACCCATCATAGATAGATAGATAGATAGATAGATAGATAGATAGATAGATAGATATGAACAAAATGAAAGAGATAGATAGATAGATATGAACAGAATGAAAGAGATAGATAGATAGATAGATAGATAGATAGATAGATAGATAGATAGATAGATATGAACAGAATGAAAGAGATAGATAGATAAATAGATAGATAGATAGATAGATAGATATGAACAGAATGAAATAGATAGATAGATAGATAGATAGATATGAACAGAATGAAATAGATAGATAGATAGATAGATAGATAGATAGATAGATAGATAGATAGATAGATAGATAGATAGATATGAACAAACTAATAAATATGTCACCTCTTTGATTCCACCTTTTATCAGACAGCAATATCGTGTCTGGCTAAAATTCGCGCATTAGAATTGGTAAGATAAAAAAGTCGTTTGATTCAATGAAGTGAAAGAGAAGATATTTAAACTACACTGGAAATCAGAAATGATTTCAGCCAGATGCAAATTGTGGATTAACCGCGGTGCACTGAAGAAAGTCAGTCAAGTATAAATCAAAAATGAAATGGCGTTGATAATCAGGTGGGAGGAAAAATACACTTGCCTTATCACTGTCTATTATGTCAATAAGGCCAAACAGTATTCCCATTATCTATATTGATGAATCTACGATGTCATTATCTATATAGACTTCAATTTATCGTTATCTATCTATCTATCTATTTATCTATCTATCTATCTATCTACACACTTGTGCAAATTAATTGAAACAACCGCTATAGTTTCCGATCTTTCAATATACGGTCAGTTTTAGACCCACTGTAGTGACCCACTGTAGTAACCCACTGTAGCGACAGGGTGTAATCGATCTCTATTTTTCCTCAGATTAGGTCATTTGCAGTGGTGTACAGTTATATGAATCTATTTCGGGGTGTATGATAAAATTTGTTTGGCTTTGAAAAATATTGTGTCATCCGTGATGGCATCAGAATTTTATCACATCTAGACACTATTGTCCCAACTGTCGATTAGTTGTCCTACGGTCACTGTCTGCAATGGACGTTACTCCAAGAAAGCGTGCGAAAATTGTAACGCTGCACGAACACACTGGCAAGCCTTACTAGTGAGCAAATGAAAGTAATATAGACTGGCACGGAAAATCTCCTGATTTAAATCCAATAGAGAATCTGTGGTCAATCTGCAAGGAACAACATCGTTGAATGGACATACGAAATACTAACATGTGCATTGGGTCTTGTTTCATTGGAAAAATTCGAAAAAGTAAATAACAGAATTATTCGTTTTATTTAATTAAATCTTTATTAATATGTACATAATTATCTATCTACCTAAGTTTCTCCATATCTATTTTTGTCTATGTATCAGTTTTAATCTGTAATGAAAAATCAGTCGGATTAATAGATATCGATTCGTTTACGTTTGGATACGAAACTATGCAGATATGAAACATTTCGGGAGATCTATGACAAGGGAAGTTTCGATTAAAGGTACAATTTCCGCCTTGCCTGACTGATTGCTTCTCTGTCTTTGTCTTGTATTGTCTTTTGCAACATTTCATCCTCCCCTATGTCTATGTATCCATTTTAATCTGTGATTAAAAGATTTAGTCGGTTTAATAGAAATCGATTCGTTTCTTTAGAAAATCCGCTTTGTTTACGTTTGGATACGAAACTATGCAGATATGTTGTGGTGGCACGGAGCAAGCGAAGGACCGGATATTAACCCTCAGAGGTTTAGACAGCAAATGACCAATACTGGTCTCTGCGCACCCGGCTCCACGCAGAATTTCCGGTGGAAAACTAAAAAGAAATAAAAAGAATGATAAACAATTTTCCACCAATTAAACAGCTCCGCGCCATACCCAACAGTTTGTTTCAGCAGACTGACTCTGATCCGAAGGGCACACATAAATAGAGCGATAAATTCACTTCTAAGTCAGAAAGCTTTGAAGTACCGTCAGTGAATGTCGCTACGCTTTTCTCACCCGTCAAACCCGATGCCTTCAGCCTTCCTTCACCAACGGAGATATCAAAGGACTCCTACCAACCCATTGACCTCACCTTTCATCTCCTGTGACCAGCACGTCATGAACTTAAGTATTAACAAAAGACACTTATATTCTTTTAATAATCGGATTTCTCTTCTATGAATGAACATTTTGTAACGGACTTTGTGCGTGTAAATCAAGAAACATTGTACTATTCATTGATGTTGCATTTAAATACAAAGTGTTTTTGATATACCCTTCTCTTTCGTATGTTATTTTGTTTATGTTATGGTGACCTCAATTTGATCGCTTGTTGAACCTTTAGGCCAAACTAGCGGCTGTCCCGAAGGACTGCTACTATTTATCTACCTTCTGATACAAGCAACAATTAACAACGAGAACTCTACCCCCCCATCACCATAAGTGGTGACCAAGACGTGATTTTAACACATATATATACACGCACGCACAAAAAAATTAAAAATTGAACTGTCACAAAATTAGAATTTTTATTCAACACAAACCAAAAACATGGCAGATGACGCTGAAGAAACTACAATTAATCAAAACCAACCAATCCAAGCTGTTGCGATAAAACCACCAAACTTCATTGAATCAAACGTAATAGCTTGGTTTGCGATAATGGAGGCGCAATTTAATATTGCAAATATAAGACAGACCAGTCAAAAATTTTTTAACACTTTGGCAGCTCTCCCTGTGGACGTAGTAGGAAATATACAGCCAACTATACTGCAATCAAAAGATTACGACGCACTAAGAGAAGCAGTGACGGGCGCTTACGAGAAAACACAACCAGAGATGCTGGACAAATTAATGTCGTCATCGACTGTAACAGGTCGTCCCTCAGTATACTTGAATGAACTTATGTCATTAGCAAGCCGAATTGGCGTAGGGGACGATATCGTACGTCACAAATTTATTCAAGCCCTACCTCACTCCATTAAACCAGTGGTAGCGGCACAAGTCGATTTAGACACAGATCGCCTTGGAAGAATGGCGGATGACTTACTATTATATTTTAACAAACAAGACACCGCACATATTCGACAGATTTCGGGGAAGCAAAGGGATGAACAGCAAAATAAAAATGAAACTAAAAGGATACATGGCTGTTCCCACAGTGAAAATAAATTCCCTACCAGTGTTCGCCCTTTTAACAAGGACCAAAAACCTCTAATTTGCCGAGCGCATTTATACTTTGCGGAACGTGCAAAATTTTGTAAGCCGTGGTGCAGATGGCCAAATAAACGGAATGTTCAAATGCAACCCAACTCTCGCCCAAATTCACCAGTTCCTCGTGAGATTTCGGAAAACTAACTAGGCGAGAGGTGTTAGCTTCCATTTCCTCGCCGCTTCTCATTGTAGCCGCACGGTTAGGAGCTCAAAGTTTAAATTTTATTGTGGATACAGGAGCTGCCGTATCTATACTTCCGAAGAGATATTTAAGCGGAGCTGTAACATACCCAACCAATATCTCTTTAGTGTCTGCCAACGATCAAAAGATTGAATGCTCAGGACAAGCAGTACTGAATCTAACACTACGGAACCTCAGACGAGAATTTACCTGGACATTTATAATAGCCGAAACTGCTCAGCCACTCCTAGGATACGATTTCCTAAACCATTTCGGGCTAATGGTGGACTGCACAAACAATAAGCTGATTGATAAAATGACTAATAGACAATCCGATGCACATCCATCGTCTATTATCATGAATATAGATTTAGTACCGAATAAAGATGCTAACAAAATGGTACGAGCAATTCTGGAGAAATACCCAAACTTAATTTCTCCTCATCGCGACACGAATGCAACAAAACCAAAGATATTCCATAGAATAGAAACTGGTAGCAACCCTCCTACTTTCTCCAGAGCCAGACAATTATCAGCTCAGAGATGTGAAATTGCAAAAGAGGAATTCAAAAAACTCCTAAAGGCAGGAATAATTTCCCCTTCAAACTCTGAATGGAGTTCAGCCTTACATATGGTACCGAAGTCAGACGGCACATATAGACCTGTTGGCGATTACAGACATTTAAATACCATAACAAAAGCCGATCGATATCAAGTCCCAAATATAAATTCCTTGTCTTCGAATCTTCATAATAAGAAGTTCTTTTCAAAGATAGACCTGTCGTCTGCTTATCATCAGATACCTGTACATCCGGAGGATGTTTGCAAGACAGCCATCTCTACCCCTTTTGGGTTATTTGAATATAACTATATGCCTTTCGGACTACGGAACGCATCATGTACTTTTCAGAGAATGATGGACAATATCTTTCGTGATACTGATTATACCTTTGTATATATCGACGATATCCTTATATTCTCAGAAGATGAAGAAACTCATTCCAAGCATATCGACCTAGTACTACAAAAACTGAGTGAGTACGATTTTAAAATTTGTCTCTCCAAATGCATATTTAGTGCTAATGAATTAGACTTTTTAGGATTTCATATTTCTGCTAGTGGTCTCAAACCCAGTGCTAAAAAGTTGAATGAATTAAGTGAATTTCCTCAACCAAACGATTCCAAATCACTACGCCGATTCATCGGAATGGCAAATTTTTACAGAAAACTTGTGCCAAATTTCAGCGATATCATACTACCTCTCACGGAAAAAATACGTTTAAACCAAAATTCCAAGTCATTAACCCTAACAAAGGAAGAAATTGAATCTTTCGAAAATATGAAAAAGTCTTTATCAAATGTAACTGTTTTGGCTTTCCCCAGCTCGAAAGCTAACAACTATCAACTTGTAACAGACAGTTCGAATTATGCGGTGGGTGCAGCACTTCATCAAATGATTGATAATCAACCCATCCCCATAGGTTTCTTTTCAAAGAAATTATCCCAAACCCAACAAAAATATTCTACTTTTGACAGAGAACTACTAGCTGCCTATCTAGCAGTACTCCATTTTAAACATTTAATAGAAGGCAGAAATATAATGTTACTGACGGATCACAAACCACTTTGCAGTGCTTTTAAAAGCCAGTCTTCCTTAAAATCAGATAGACAACAGCGTCACCTCTGTTTTATCAGCGAATATGTAAATGACATTTCACATATAAGAGGTTCACAAAATATAGTAGCTGATTGTTTATCACGACCTGTCAACGCGATCACTATTGATATATGTGACTTACAAGAAATAATGAAGCATCAAGCTACTGACAATGAAATTCAGGCATTCAAAGATCAACTGAAACCATACACAATAAATCAAAATGAAACCATATTATGTGACACGACATTACCTTTTCCACGACCTTTTGTGACTGAAAAGCTCAGAAAATCGGTATTTGACAGTCTGCATAATCTATCACATCCAGGAATAACATCTTCAAGAAAAATAATAAAATCCAGATACTATTGGCCGAAGATGGACAAGTCAATAAAAACCTGGTGCACAGAATGCCAGCACTGCCAACAAGCAAAAATAATAAAACACACAAAGAGCAAAGTAAATCCATTTGAATTACCTTCCAGTCGTTTTGAAACGGTGCATGTGGATATTGTCGGTCCCTTACTACCAGTAAAGAACCAAACTGACCCTTATTTTTCACCATATCGATATTTATTAACATGCATTGATAGAAATACGAGATGGATAGAAGCATGCCCAATAACAGAAATTACGGCAAAATCAATATCAACGGCTTTTGTCAATCTGTGGATCTCCCGATTCGGGGTTCCTCTTCATGTCGTTACGGACAGAGGAAGCCAATTTGAATCCGAATTATTCTCAGAACTATCAAAAATAATAGGCTTCCACAGATTACGAACAACGGCGTACCATCCGCAAACGAATGGATTAGTTGAGCGAGCACACAGAACTTTAAAAACGGCTATTATAGCCAGGAAAGAATCGTGGTTGTCAGCTCTTCCTATCGTCCTTTTGGGAATGAGGATAACACCTAACGAATCAAACTATTCTTCATTTACTGCAGTAACAGGGAGTCATGCACAAGTCCCCCGATTGTTAATTGACTCTATCAAGAACGAGAATAGTGAAATGACAAACTCGCACGTTAAAATTCTAGCCGACGAGATGCAAAAATTTGACATGGACAAATTATCCAGGGGACACCTGCATACAATACCTAATTCTTACATTCCAAAAGATTTACAAACATGTAAAAGTATCTGGCTAAGAACAGACAGAGTAAGAAAGCCATTGGAAGCTCCATACACAGGTCCATTCTAAGTATTAAGTCGTCATGAAAAATATTTTACTATTAAAAGATCGGATGACGTACATAGTAATGTTTCAATAGATAGACTAAAACCTGCACATATTTCTGAAAATATAAAATCAAAAGATTCCATTGGATCAAGACCGGATTTGGATAACTCCCTATCTTGTTCCGAAGAAACTAATGATAACAAACCAGAAACTAGAACGAAGTCCGGTAGAACGGTTAAATGGAAAAAAGAAAACACATATTTTTATTACTAAAAAAACAAAAAAAAAAAACAACAACAACAACAACTCCGTTTACTGGGGCGAAAGTTATGTGGTGGCACGGAGCAAGCGAAGGACCGGATATTAACCCTCAGAGGTTTAGACAGCAAATGACCAATACTGGTCTCTGCGCACCCGGCTCCACGCAGAATTTCCGGTGGAAAACTAAAAAGAAATAAAAAGAATGATAAACAATTTTCCACCAATTAAACAGCTCCGCGCCATACCCAACAGTTTGTTTCAGCAGACTGACTCTGATCCGAAGGGCACACATAAATAGAGAGATAAATTCACTTCTAAGTCAGAAAGCTTTGAAGTACCGTCAGTGAATGTCGCTACGCTTTTCTCACCCGTCAAACCCGAAGCCTTCAGCCTTCCTTCACCAACGGAGATATCAAAGGACTCCTACCAACCCATTGACCTCACCTTTCATCTCCTGTGAACAGCACGTCATGAACTTAAGTATTAACAAAAGACACTTATATTCTTTTAATAATCGGATTTCTCTTCTATGAATGAACATTTTGTAACGGACTTTGTGCGTGTAAATCAAGAAACATTGTACTATTCATTGATGTTGCATTTAAATACAAAGTGTTTTTGATATACCCTTCTCTTTCGTATGTTATTTTGTTTATGTTATGGTGACCTCAATTTGATCGCTTGTTGAACCTTTAGGCCAAACTAGCGGCTGTCCCGAAGGACTGCTACTATTTATCTACCTTCTGATACAAGCAACAATTAACAACGAGAACTCTACCCCCCCCCATCACCATAATGTAACATTTCGGGAGATCTATGACAAGAGATGTTTCGATTAAAGGTACGATTTCCGCCTTGCTTGACTGATTGGTGCTCTGTCTTTGTCTTGTATTGTCTTTTGCAACATTTCATCCTCCCCTATGTCTATGTATCCATTTTAATCTGTGAGTAAAAGATTTAGTCGGATTTATAGAAATTGATTCGTTTCTTTAGAAAATCCGCTTTGTTTACGTTTGGATACGAAACTATGCAGATATGAAACATTTCGGGAGATCTATGACAAGAGAAGTTTCGATTAAAGGTACAATTTCCGCCTTGCCTGACTGATTGCTTCTCTGTCTTTGTCTTGTATTGTCTGTTGGAAGATTTCATCCTCCCCTATGTCTATGTATCCATTTTAATCTGTGATTAAAAGATTTAGTCGGTTTAATAAAAATCGATTCGTTTCTTTAGAAAATCCGCTTTGTTTACGTTTGGATACGAAACTATGCAGATATGAAACATTTCGGGAGATCTATGACAAGAGAAGTTTCGATTAAAGGTACGATTTCCGCCTTGCTTGACTGATTGGTGCTCTGTCTTTGTCTTGTATTTTCTTTTGCAAGATTTCACCCTCCCCTATGTCTATGTATCCATTTTAATCTGTGATTAAAAGATTTAGTCGGTTTAATAAAAATCGATTCGTTTCTTTAGAAAATCCGCTTTGTTTACGTTTGGATACGAAACTATGCAGATATGAAACATTTCGGGAGATCTATGACAAGAGAAGTTTCGATTAAAGGTACAATTTCCGCCTTGCCTGACTGATTGCTTCTCTGTCTTTGTCTTGTATTGTCTTTTGCAACATTTCATCCTCCCCTATGTCTATGTATCCATTTTAATCTGTGAGTAAAAGATTTAGTCGGATTAATAGAAATCGATTCGTTTCTTTAGAAAATCCGCTTTGTTTACGTTTGGATACGAAACTATGCAGATATGAAACATTTCGGGAGATCTATGACAAGAGAAGTTTCGATTAAAGGAACAATTTCCGCCTTGCCTGACTGATTGCTTCTCTGTCTTTGTCTTATATTGTCTGTTGGAAGATTTCATTCTCCCCTATGTCTATGTATCCATTTTAATCTGTGATTAAAAGATTTAGTCGGTTTAATAAAAATCGATTCGTTTCTTTAGAAAATGCGCTTTGTTTACGTTTGGATACGAAACTGTGCAGATATGAAACATTTCGGGAGATCTATGACAAGAGAAGTTTCGATTAAAGGTAAAATTTCCACCTTGCCTG
This sequence comes from Acanthosepion esculentum, assembly GCA_964036315.1. Lineage (NCBI taxonomy): Eukaryota > Metazoa > Mollusca > Cephalopoda > Sepiida > Sepiidae > Acanthosepion > Acanthosepion esculentum. The sequence goes on from OZ038511.1 coordinate 9,046,929, forward strand.
ACTGATTGCTTCTCTGTCTTTGTCTTGTATTGTCTTTTGCAACATTTCATCCTACACAATGTCTATGTATCCATTTTAATCTGTGAGTAAAAGATTTAGTCGGATTAATAGAAATCGATTCGTTTCTTTAGAAAATCCGCTTTGTTTACGTTTGGATACGAAACTATGCAGATATGAAACATTTCGGGATATCTATGACAAGAGAAATTTCGATTAAAGGAACAATTTCCGCCTTGCCTGACTGATTGGTGCTCTGTCTTTGTCTTGTATTGTCTTTTGCAACATTTCATCCTCCCCTATGTCTATGTATCCATTTTAATCTGTGAGTAAAAGATTTCGTAAGTTTATTAAAAATCGATTCGTTTCTTTAGAAAATCCGCTTTGTTTACGTTTGGATACGAAACTATGCAGATATGAAACATTTCGGGAGATCTATGACAAGAGAAGTTTCGATTAAAGGTACAATTTCCGTCTTGCCCGACTGATTGCTTCTCTGTCTTTGTCTTGTATTGTCTTTTGCAACATTTCATCCTCCCCTATGTCTATGTATCCATTTTAATCAGTGAGTAAAAGATTTAGTCGGATTAATAGAAATCGTTTCGTTTCTTTAGAAAATCCCCTTTGTTTACGTTTGAATACGAAACTATGCAGATATGAAACATTTCGGGAGATCTATGACAAGAGAAGTTTCGATTAAAGGTACAATTTCCGCCTTGCCTGACTGATTGCTTCTCTGTCTTTGTCTTTTATTGTCTTTTGCAACATTTCATCCTCCCCTATGTCTATGTATCCATTTTAATCTGTGAGTAAAATATTTCATAGTTTTAATAAAAATCGATTCGTTTCTTTAGAAAATCCGCTTTGTTTACGTTTGGATACGAAACTATGCAGATATGAAACATTTCGGGATATCTATGACAAGAGAAGTTTCGATTAAAGGAACAATTTCTGCCTTGCCTGACTGATTGGTGCTCTGTCTTTGTCTTGTATTGTCTTTTGCAACATTTCATCCTCCCCTATGTCTATGTATCCATTTTAATCTGTGATTAAAAGATTTCGTAGGTTTAATAAAAATCGATTCGTTTCTTTAGAAAATCCGCTTTGTTTACGTTTGGATACGAAACTATGCAGATATGAAACATTTCGGGAGATCTATGACAAGTGAAGTTTCGATTAAAGGTACAATTTCCGCCTTGCCTGACTGATTGCTTCTCTGTCTTTGTCTTGTATTGTCTTTTGCAACATTTCATCCTCCCCTATGTCTATGTATCCATTTTAATCTGTGAGTAAAAGATTTAGTCGGATTAATAGAAATCGATTCGTTTCTTTAGAAAATCCGCTTTGTTTAAGTTTGGATACGAAACTGTGCAGATATGAAACATTTTGGGAGATCTATGACAAGAGAAGTTTCGATTAAAGGTACAATTTCCGCCTTGCCTGACTGATTGGTTCTTTGTCTTTGTCTTGTATTGTCTTTTGCAACATTTCATCCTCCCCTATGTCTATGTATCCATTTTAATCTGTGATTAAAAGATTTCGTAGGTTTAATAAAAATCGATTCGTTTCTTTAGAAAATCCGCTTTGTTTACGTTTGGATACGAAACTATGCAGATATGAAACATTTCGGGAGATCTATGACAAGAGAAGTTTCGATTAAAGGTACAATTTCCGCCTTGCCTGACTGATTGCTTCTCTGTCTTTGTCTTGTATTGTCTTTTGCAACATTTCATCCTCCCCTATGTCTATGTATCCATTTTAATCTGTGAGTAAAAGATTTAGTCGGATTAATAGAAATCGTTTCGTTTCTTTAGAAAATCCCCTTTGTTTACGTTTGAATACGAAACTATGCAGATATGAAACATTTCGGGAGATCTATGACAAGAGAAGTTTCGATTAAAGGTACAATTTCCGCCTTGCCTGACTGATTGCTTCTCTGTCTTTGTCTTGTATTGTCTTTTGCAACATTTCATCCTCCCCTATGTCTATGTATCCATTTTAATCTGTGAGTAAAAGATTTAGTCGGATTAATAGAAATCGATTCGTTTCTTTAGAAAATCCGCTTTGTTTACGTTTGGATACGAAACTATGCAGATATGAAACATTTCGGGAGATCTATGACAAGAGAAGTTTCGATTAAAGGTACAATTTCCGCCTTGCCCGACTGATTGCTTCTCTGTCTTTGTCTTGTATTGTCTTTTGCAACATTTCATCCTCCCCTATGTCTATGTATCCATTTTAATCAGTGAGTAAAAGATTTAGTCGGATTAATAGAAATCGTTTCGTTTCTTTAGAAAATCCGCTTTGTTTACGTTTGGATACGAAACTATGCAGATATGAAACATTTCGGGAGATCTATGACAAGAGAAGTTTCGATTAAAGGTACAATTTCCGCCTTGCCCGACTGATTGCTTCTCTGTCTTTGTCTTGTATTGTCTTTTGCAACATTTCATCCTCCCCTATGTCTATGTATCCATTTTAATCTGTGAGTAAAAGATTTCGTAGGTTTAATAGAAATCGATTCGTTTCTTTAGAAAATCCGCTTTGTTTACGTTTGGATACGAAACTATGCAGATATGAAACATTTCGGGAGATCTATGACAAGAGAAGTTTCGATTAAAGGTACAATTTCCGCCTTGACAGACTGATTGGTTCTCTGTCTTTGTCTTGTATTGTCTTTTGCAACATTTCATCCTCCCCTATGTCTATGTATCCATTTTAATCTGTGATTAAAAGATTTCGTAGGTTTAATAGAAATCGATTCGTTTCTTTAGAAAATCCGCTTTGTTTACGTTTGGATACGAAACTATGCAGATATGAAACATTTCGGGAGATCTATGACAAGAGAAGTTTCGATTAAAGGTACAATTTGCGCCTTGCCTGACTGATTGCTTCTCTGTCTTTGTCTTGTATTGTCTTTTGCAACATTTCATCCTCCCCTATGTCTATGTATCCATTTTAATCTGTGATTAAAAGATTTCGTAGGTTTAATAAAAATCGATTCGTTTCTTTAGAAAATCCGCTTTGTTTACGTTTGGATACGAAACTATGCAGAAATTAAACATTTCGGGAGATCTATGACAAGAGAAGTTTCGATTAAAGGTACAATTTCCGCCTTGCCAGACTGATTGGTTCTCTGTCTTTGTCTTGTATTGTCTTTTGCAACATTTCATCCTCCCCTATGTCTATGTATCCATTTTAATCTGTGATTAAAAGATTTCGTAGGTTTAATAAAAATCGATTCGTTTCTTTAGAAAATCCGCTTTGTTTACGTTTGGATACGAAACTATGCAGATATGAAACATTTCGGGAGATCTATGACAAGAGAAGTTTCGATTAAAGTAACAATTCCCGCCTTGCCTGACTGATTGGTTCTCTGTCTTTGTCTTGTATTGTCTTTTGCAAGATTTCATCCTCCCCTATGTCTATGTATCCATTTTAATCTGTGATTAAAAGATTCTCGAAGTTAGCTCCTCCTCATTTCCTTAATCCTTCAACAGGGGTCTCTCTCTCCCACGTGTTTAATTACTGGTTGACCTTTCGCCTCTTCCTCTTTTTACGCCTTACACATACGTGCGGCTAGCTGTCTCAAACGCAGGCCTTGGGCCGCAACCTCGCGCGTGAAGCTAGGTAAAAACACTTTCTCTTTTTTTTTTTTACTTATTCCAATATGTGATCTCTCACCCATACAGCGTTTCCCATATTCTGGGAACACGCTAAAAACAATATACGCGTTCGTACGGACACTCAACTCACTCACCATAACTTCTCCATACAACACTCTGTAACCCTTCATGTTATTGTAATTTGTTATTAATATATATTTGTTTGCATACATGTATATCGGTCTCGTTTGTTTCTTTATCTTCTTTGGACTCCATTATAGTCCAACATTTTTATGTAGCACGACCGGCCCTCTGGGAAAGTTTAACCCAGATATATCATCCTCACCACCTCACTTTCACACACACGGTCTTCTACAAATGGTGACTAACCGACGTGATTATGAACACGCACACGGTACGATATATATGTGCGAACAAATCCTTATACAGACCACCAAACGGAGAACGCAACGCCATTTTTAACTAAATTCAACTTTCTTCTGAAATGAAATAGACAAAGTGTGAACCCCATCTCAAACAAAGGCGACTCACTGTCCTTTCTCACCCTGCAACGATGCAATTCGAATGACCTAAGAATATTGCGAGAACGATATACTACCGTCAATAATAGCAAATTCTGCCATCTTTCATTCGACACTCGGTAGATATTCTACATCAGCTCAACTTGGCAACGCGCTCCCACTTCTCCCCATTCACTTGGCCGACCATCGTCACTGACCACAAGAAACAGCCAAGCCTAGCAGCAGCAGCCACCCACCTTACCACAACGCTGTTTAAATCTTGGCGCCAATTTTATCCTCGCATCCTCAAAACAATCTCATCTTTCAAGCAAAAGTACGACGAGGACAGCAAACAGGTTGACGGGACGACAAACCCAACTCAACGTGGAGCATTCGACAAACAGACAACTTTTGATAAACGCTGAACACTACCGACATTTCATCCAGGACGTGCCTCAACTCTGACCCACTAGAGAAACACACAGAACCCTGACGACAACACAATCACATTCGTCGAATCACGCTTCGGAACCTCAGACACATTCACGTTTCAGTGCATAAGAATATTCAAAACTTTTTACATTTTAAAAGTTCGTTTCCTACAACTTTTAATCCAGAGAGGAGGTATCGTCGCAGTTAGCTCCTCCTTATTTCCTTAATCCTTCAACAGGGGTCTCTATCTCCCACGAGTATAAATAAAGGCTGACCTTTCGCCTCTTCCTCTTTTTACGGCTTACGCACACGTGCGGCCAGCTGTCGCGACACAGGGCTTGGACCGCAACCTCGCGCGTGAGGTGAGGTAAAAAAAACTTACTCTTTTTTTTTTACTTATTCCAATATGTGACATCTGACACATACAGCGTTTCCCATAATCTGGGAACACGCTAAAAACAATATACGCGTTCGTACGGACACTCAACTCACTCACCATAACTTCTCCATACAACACTCTGTAACCCTTCAGGTTATTGAAATTTGTTATTAATATATATTTGTTTGCATACATGTATATCGGTCTCATTTGTTTCTTTATCTTCTTTGGACTCCATTATAGTCCAACATTCTTATGTAGCAGGACCGGCCCTCTGGGAAAGTTTAACCCAGAGATATCATCCTCACCACCTCACTTTCACACACACGGTCTTCTACAAGATTTAGTCGGTTTAATAAAAATCGATTCGTTTCTTTAGAAAATCCGCTTTGTTTAAGTTTGGATACGAAACTGTGCAGATATGAAACATTTCGGGAGATCTATGACAAGAGAAGTTTCGATTAAAGGTACAATTTCCGCCTTGCCTGACTGATTGCTTCTCTGTCTTTGTCTTGTATTGTCTTTTGCAACATTTCATCCTCCCCTATGTTTATGTATCCATTTTAATCTGTGAGTAAAAGATTTAGCCGGTTTAATAAAAATCGATTCGTTTCTTTAGAAAATCAGCTTTGTTTACGTGTGGATACGAAACTATGCAGATATGAAACATTTCGGGAGATCTATGACAAATGAAGTTTCGATTAAAGGTACAATCAGACTAGCAGCATGGCCCGGCGTTGCCCGTGCTTGATTCAAAAATCATACGACTCATACTGCAATCGCTATCACTTTTTATATTTTTGCCCTTCCTTGCGTTTAAAGGAGTGCCCTTTGCCGTGCTGATGTTGCTACATGCCTCACTTCATCTCACACTGCGAATTTTTTCCAAGCTCTATACTAAACATTAAATCTGTTACGAAAAAAAACTAAACAAAATGAACACAAAACGATCAGCTTTATAAAGGACTTGTAACTAGAAAAAACGAATGAAAAAGGATGTTAACAACAAATATTTTTTTACACCCAACCCAGTTCTGCGGAATCAGAATCAACGTTGAGTTTAAGCAAGCGAATGGGTCAACTGGAGTAAAGTGCCATGCACATTTAAATTTTTCCCACTTGTGACGAATGCAGCTATCAATTTTGTTTGCATGCTAGCATGCTAGTTAACTTTCGTGTCAGTCAGCTGTTGGCTTTCACGCTGGCCAAAATAATCTTCCTGTCGATTCGTGTCAGCCAGCTATAGGCTCTCACTCTGGTCAGTAGAAAATTGCCCCAAACTACATGAAAACTGCCGTAGAAGCATGAAAAAATGGATTATGTCCACTATCGATGGGAGTTGGGAAATGCAAAGTCGGTCTTGGTCATTTTACTCACTTGGAGCATGTGCATGTAAATTTTGGTGCAAATCCGTCGAAAATTGCGACCGTGCATTCGTTACACACACACACCCCCCCACACACACACACACACATCCTGCCTTTTATAGATAGATTAATAAATAATAAATATTTATAATAGATAGCTTTAGTGTTTGAAATAAACCGATGTTTTAAAACAATAATTAAAACTTTCATAATTAAAAGACATATACTTAAAAACATAATAACATCTGTTATTTAAAATCTTTTAATGTTATATTATATTATTTATGAAGTTATATATATGAAGTTCAAAATGAGAGAAAGAACAGGTAGATTCAAATTCCACTGCTCTTAGCATTTACTTTTAAATGTATATTATTAATGTTATTAAGTTTTTAATTATTATTTTATTTATAACCGGAACAACGAAGACAAATTCAGGAGGACTTAATGGGAGAATACAACTGGCTCATAATTAAAATATACAATCTTAAGTGTCAAAGTTTGAAAATCAATTAAATTTATAAACTTCAAAACGAATAAAATTGTTTAACAAACCTGACAAATGCAACAGAAATTGGTAAGGGGAGAGAAAATAATGTTCCCTTTTTTGTATTAAGACGGTGACATCTATATATATATATATATATATATATATATATAAATATAAAAGTGAACATAGAAGTCAACACTTAGAGGAGACAGTCTGTTTCATGCTAGATGCAATCGTCAGGCCAAAGGATTGCATCTAGCATGAAACAGACTGTCGCCTCTACGTGTTGACTTCTATGTTCACTTTTATATTTACACACGCTCTATCTCTGATATTGAGCACTTTATCCCATAAATATTTAAGACTATATTTCTTCATATATATATATATATATATATATATATATATATATATATATATACATATATATATATATATATGGCGTGTGTACGTATTTAGCTTCTCTAGACACACACACACACACGCACATACACATATATATATATGCGTGTGTGTATGTGTCTTTGTGTGTGCCTTTTTGCCTTCTCTATTTCTTTATATATATTTATATATATATATATATATATATATATCGTGGCCTGACGATTGCATCTAGCATGAAACAGACTGTCGCCTCTAAGTGTTGACTTCTATGTTCACTTTTATATTTACATACGCTCTATCTCTGATATTGAGCACTTTATCCCATAAATATAGCTCACATTAAGACTATATTTCTTCATATATATATATATATATATATATATATATATATATATATATATATATATATATATATATATATATATATATAAAGAAATAATCATACATAAAATCAATCAGCAATATTAATGCGATTAATGGCGAAATCCCTTCGCTTGTAGAACATAATTTATGCATTAAAATACTGTTAATCCATTGAATGATTTGATCCTAATTTAGAAAACTGTTGTCAGATGTTTCTAGTGTATATTTTTAAGTTAAGCAAGTACTTTCGAAGATCTTATGTCTTCATCATCAGACTGTAAATTGTTTCCTCTAAAGTTAAAACATGAAGACGAAATAATTGTTTGTAGACCGAAAGATGTTTTTTTTAAGAATGTGCTATTTATTGACGGTTGTACAATCTCGGAACGTTTCAAGTCGCAACGCTAAAGTTCAATAAACCGGTAATAATCCATTAGTATATAATCCAAGTGAATCCTAATAATATGAAATATTAAAACTGATCCACAAAGAGAGTTCAATGTATTTATTCTAACAGAGCATATAAATTACATACAATAGGAATTTAAAATTACCTCAGCGTTATGATCATTTCACCTGACAAGTTAAGATTTAATTGCAAGGATTTTCAAGTCGATCAAGGTAACAAGATAAAATAACATTATTTACATTATTCAGACTATTGTCCTCATCTTTGTCGCCATATTTATTACAACGTTTCGGCCGTTGTACGCTCCGGCCTTCTTCAGGTGGTCGGAATGTCGAACTGTACCCTTTATTTCGCTCACTGGGGTAGACGTGCCATGTTTAATGGATGTCAGTTATCAGTTATCTCCTGTTAATTGAAAGTTCGCCACAGCCTTAACTTTCAGGGGGAAAATTAGCAGGAAATAACTGATAACTGACATCCATTAAATATGGCATGTGGAACTAGAACAGTCTAGCCCAGTGAGCAAAATAAAGGGTTCAGTTCGACATTCCAGCCACCTGAAGAAGGCCGGAGCGTACAACGGCCGAAACGTTGTGATAAATATGGCGACGAAGATGAGGACAATAGTCCGAATAATGTAAATAATGTACATAATGCCTCATTACAGAAATATAGACAGATATTGAAGATGAAATAAAACAAATATTTTATCTTATCTTATTACCTTGATCGGTTTGAAAATCCTTGCGAGTAAATCTTAACTTGTAAGGTGAAATGATCATAACTCTGAGGTAATTTTAATTCCTATTGTATGCAATATATATATATATATTGTCATCCACAGACAGACTGTTTCGCTGTATCACAGCTCATCAGTGTGGCTAGACGTCCGGGTGCCTCTACCACTAAGCCGTTGGTGAATTTAAGCGCATTTATTTTGAGATAAACCCACAGTGATTGAGAGAACTCGATTCGCTTTACCGAAGAGTCATGCATTATTAGCCGTAATAGTCACTGTTTACAAACCCACACTTCCTCCCTAGAGTGCTCAACCGAAATAAATTTCTTTCTCTCTCTCTCTATATATATATATAGAGAGAGAGAGACAGACAGACAGACAGACAGACCGACAGAGGGAGAGATAATGAGATTTTGTAAAAAGACCTAATGCTCTTATATATTTATATCTAATGTGTATAAAACATGTATATTTATCGAAAATGATTAAAATTAGAATTGTTTACCACTTCATGAGTTCATAAACACTTCGAGGCATGAGCATCAACACGTGTGAATCTAATAAACATTTACAAACTTTCTAAGAAGCTAAAAGTAAAACAATTTCTTCTGATGAAACACATATAAAAAAAACAATTTTAATTTTAATAATTCTCTGCAGACGGACTTGTATTATAAATATTACATATAAATACATATAAATAGTAGGTGTTTTGTTATTCCAAATCTTATTTTCTTTATACAAGTTCTTGTACAGACTTACGCTAAATTTGTCTGATTCGTTCGGTCGAGTAAAGATGGCTCAGTGGTAGAGGCTCTGACTGACCCCTAATTGATTGTGTTTCGATCCGGGCTTGAGGCATTTGTTTGTCTAGTCGCGCTGGGGAGCTGTAATACAGCGAAACATAACGTGTTTGTTTTGAACAATAAAAAATAAAAGTTTTCAGACACACTAGGTTGTATATTAATATTTTTTGCTTTATTATTTCAATTAGTTTCCTCGACTAGTTTCAACCAGCATGGCCACCATCAAGAGAAAAGAAATCCCTGCTTGTTAGTAGCATTGAACTTTAGGAATTAATTTTATATATATATATATATATATATATATATATATATATATATATATATATATAATTTTCGAATTAATAATTATATATATATATATATATATATATATATATATATAAGTGAACATAGAAGTCAACACTTAGAGGTGACAGTCTGTTTTATGCTAGATGCAATCGTCAGGCCACGATTGCATCTAGCATAAAACAGACTGTCGCCTCTAAGTGTTGACTTCTATGTTCACTTTTATATTTACACACGCTCTATCTCTGATATTGAGCACTTTATTCCGTAAATATAGCACACTTTAAGACTTTAAGTATTTCTTCATATATATATATATATATATATATATATATATATATATATATATATATATATATATGTATATATATATATATATATATGAATTGGTTATCAAAATGCTCTACGTTCACTTATAAGTATATTCACTTTTCTCTAACATTTAAAAGGCAATGTATTTTTGGCGCTGTATGATCAGCTTAATATTAGATCAAATGTAATATTTTTGAGATGGGGTGTGTGTATTTGTATTATTTTGGGGCGTGCTTATGAATATATGAAAGTTCGCGGCATATTTTTTAATCCTTTCAATAGATGTCAAGTATTCAATTTTACATACGTCATTAAAAAAAAAGAAATCCTAAGTCACGCCAAGCTCCGCGCTTACGGCTGAAAGTCACGTTTCTCGTTATATCTTTTGCGCATGCGTCAGTTCCCAGCGCAGATTCGAAAAACGAGGTCAACATGGTTGCTGTCACCGCTGATGTTCCAATCCCCAGTAGTTTCTCATAAAATTTCACGTTTGTACCTATTCACCGTGAACAATTTTTGTTTCCTATCACTAAAAATATAAACATTCTAAAAATATAACCGGTTCAATATGTTAACGAGACATCCATTATCCTAAACAACTGTTAATTGTTTAGAATCTATATTCATATTTTTTTTACTCGTTTTTAATTCATTTTCTGATCGTTTCTCTTTTATTGCAACCCTTGAATCGTTTGCTAGGGCAGCTGCTAAGAAATTTGGTTCACTCTGTCGATGAAGGCAATTTTCCTCTCCAGAGTCTATCTTGCATTATTTACATTATTCGAACTTCTTATCCTCATCTTCATTGACATATTCACAACGGTTGTACTCTACGGGCTTATTCAAGTGATTGGAATTCTGAACAGAACCCTTTATTTCATCCACCGGATAGAGTGTTCTAGTTCCACGTGCCAGGCCTCTTCCGGGTGTCTCAGTTTTTTCCCTTTAAACTCAGCTCTCCAAGTTTTTGGTTCACCACAGCTGTCGCCTGGTATTGAACTCGCAACTCTTTGACTCTAGTCACTGGATCTAACCAACGTTTTTATCCACAGGGCCATATATCCTTGAGGACGTCCTCTCGGCCATGTGTTCTTGAGGATAAAACTATAATCTGAAAAAATTTAAATGCACTGTCACTAACTGTCTATTGTACTCCTGATCTATCACAGTCTATTTCTTACCTATCTATCTATTTATCTGTTGTAACCTAGAAAAGGTTACTGAATGAGGAATAACCAAAACGGAGGTTGGAAACGAAATGGTAATCTTTATAACATCAACAAAATACAATACTCGCCAGCGGCGTGAAGTAGGTAAACCACTGCTAGTGGTGGACTACTTAGACAGCATATTACATATGCTTTCGAGGTGGCTCCAGGTCTCACCAAACTATACAACTATTGCCTCACTGCTTCCTACTTTCCAGTTTGTTGCAAGTCCTCCTCTGTAGTTCCTGCTTTTAAGAACTCTGGTGAACCTTCTGACACCTTTAACTATTGCCCTATAAGTCTCCTACCGCTTTTCGGTAAATTATTCGAGGCTTTAATCAATACTGAAGTGGTTAAGTATCTTACCTCTCACGACATACTTTCTGACAAGCAATATGGCGTCAGTTTTGCCAGATTTACCGCTGATATGCTAACGGCCATCATTGAATATGTATATCAAGCTCTTGATAATAACGTGAAGGCATGTGAAAAGGCAAATTGAAATAGCCAAAGGAAAATTGAACACCCTTAACAGCAACAAACAGGACATCTATGATAAACTAAAAGATATAACTACCCCTACTACCGCTACTGGAGGAAATTACGCATAGACTCGGATATGATTAAAAACATGAATCAATATGGTGTTTTTCTTTCATCTTTCAATGATAATGTTATTAAGCTTATCAGACAATATGAAAGGAATTTACTTAAAATAAATAGGCAAAAATTGTCTATATTATTTAATGAAACATGCATCAATGAAAAAATGCAGCCTAAATACACACACACATACACACACACATATATATATATATATATATATATATATATATATATATATATATATATATATATATATATATATATGTCTATGTGTGTGTGTGTGTGTGTGTGTGTGTGTGTGTTATGGTTGCCACCTCATTGACTATCGCAAGATGTCTATCGCTTCTATTTAATTAATTTGAAGTACTGACATCTACAGCAGGTAAGCTTGAATGCTTTGAAATTCTCTTCCAACTCAACACTTGACTCAATTGGAGTACGCACACCTGATTTCTTTCCTAGAACAGAGTCACTACTGAGTGATACGTTTATAACCTTGTCACAGGTCTCGGAAATAATTTCTAAATTAGATTCCCATAAATCAAGCAGATGTGACGGGTTCCCAGCCGTCGTCCTACAGAAATGTGCTCCCGAAGCGGCTCCAGTTCTCTTCAAAATATACAACTATTGCCTCGCTGCTTCCTGTTTTCCAGTTTCTTGTAAGTCGTTCTCTGTAGTTCCTGTTTTTAAGAACTATGGAGAACCTTCTGAACCCCTCTATCACCCTATTAGTCCCCCTACCGATTTTCTGCAAGTTATTCGAGACTTTAATCAATGCTGAAGTGGTTAAGCATATTACCTCTCACGTCCTACTCTCTGACAAACAATATGGATTCCGTTTCAACGTGTCACTATATCTCAAAGGCATTTGAGAGGGTTTGCCATGCTGGACTTATACGTAAACTTCAGGACTACGGTATGTCAAGATGATAGGATGATCGTGTGATTTAATCCAGTCATTCCTATTCAATCGTGAAATGAAGGCCGTCCTGAACGGGGTCGCTTCCAGATCCTTTCCTATAAACCCGGGTCTCTCCCAAGACTCTATACTGGGTCCTACGCTGTTTCTGATCCTCAATAATCTTCCTGGTGTCATCAGTTCGCAAGAAGGCAACTATGCAGATGACGCTACCATTGACTCCTATCTCAATAGCAAATCCGTCAGAGTTGACAAAGTTAACCTGGCCGCTGCTCTTGAAAAGGACCTCCAATCAGTGGTTAACTGGGGCAGGAAATGGCTTGTAAATTTGAAAAACTAAAACTGAAGTGCTCAAATTTAACCACCAGAAAAACTTCCCTACCCGTCATCAGCTTTTTTTCCCTGGTGCCCCGACTACATGAATTTAAGCGTGCTTCTAGATTGGCATCTAGTTCCCACCCTTTTACCGTTGATACAGTTAAATATAACCGCCATTTTTACTCCAACGGCCTCTTTTCTCACACTTCCCGACAATCGAACTCATTTCCCTTACTTCCTTCCCTGATAACTAGAATCTTCAAAAATGTAAATGCAATGTCAATCGACATCTTCTGTTGATTTGGACCCGTCCATCTTTTATCCTTTCCTTAATCCCCCCCATACAGAGTTTTTTCTCCCACTTTCACTCTCTGTGAACCCCTTGCGTACTAATGGCATTCCCGCCTGGGGTGAAATGATTAAAAAGGCGGTTTTTCAAGGAGCCACTTCTCTGTGACGAAGAGTTTCGCAGATACTTGGCTGACCTTCCTTGACGCGAGGGTGAGATCACAGGAGACTAAGTTTACTTGGCATTGAAGTCTCCGAGACTTGATGGTCTGCCCTATGAATTGTACTTGAGGCTATCGCACATCTTTGTGCCGATTTTGATTGTTGTATTCGACAACTGATTTCGGCAGGGGTCCGTCACCGACCGGATCCTCAGGGGCGTGATCATGCCGTTAAAAAATGGCAAGGTAGGTGGACGGGATTTAGATGATTATAGGACAATGGCTCTGCTGAACACAGAGTTACAGATTTTGGCCAAGATCCTGACGGAGAGTTTGCAATCAGTTGCCGAGATTCTGTTGAGACCCGAGCAGACTTGTGCTGTGAAGAGACGAACAATTCAGAGCAACCTGCATCTGATCAGCACGATCCTAGAGGGTGTAAAAGACGACGATCAAGCCGTAATGATCAATTTGAATCAGCTCAAAGCCTCCATTAGGGGCGACCATCAGTATCCGACTTCTGCAGATAGATCAGCCTCCCGTATCGCTCCCCCAGTACTGTGGTGCAGGTAAACGGAAGGCGGCCACGCGGTTTTCCATTATCACGGTCGGTTCGACAGGGTTGTTCGCTGTCGCCCCTACTTTACGCTTTGGCGTTAGAGCCCCTCCTTCTTCAGCTAAGGGACAGGGGTGGAATCGCTGCCCCTGGTGGGGCTCAAGTCAGGTTTTCCGCGTACGCCGATGTCGTATCCACTTTCATGCCGTACAGGTGGTACAGAAAGCGCTTGAACAATAAGAGGTTACGGGGGCCAAGATTAACCGCGACAAGTCTTCCGGTTTGCGGCTAGGTGACTGGAAGGAGTTCGCGCTTCCAGGGACGTTCAGCTGGACAGACGGATCCGTTTGCATTCTTGGAGTGTGGTTTGCCCCCGGCTCCAACTGAAGAAAAATTTGGTCTGATGTTCAGGCAAAGTTCGGTGCGGCGGTTTTGCATGAAGCGTATGACTGAGGCGTGTCCCACTTACATTTTTTTCTCTTATCTGTCACCGGTTGCCTATACCCCAATAACCGCAAGCAGATAATCGAGCGCTTTCTCTCTTCCCTCTTATGGGGTGGTCGCAAGCATCAAGTCTGCAGAATGGTCGTTGCACAAAGTCCGTGTCATGGGCGGGGGTGCATGAATGCCACATTTGGCACACCTCGAGGTTGGCTTTCCTATGTCGTGCACTGACAGAGAACTCGACCTTGGAGAGGAGTGTTAGAGACGCCTTCCCTAGCCTTACAATCACTCCTCTCGATTCTAAGGCTGGGCGCCATTGTAAGCCTCGAAATCAGTCGAGATTCCTCAGAGAATGTCGAGCAGCCTTGAAGGTCATTCCTCGGTTCAGTGACTTTTTACAGCCTAGGAGTCTATTGTATCGTGAATTAGTGAAGGGGGTTGAGAAGTATTCACTCTGCGGGCGGCTCGGCTTGTCAGCGACCGAGTAGCGCTAATTCTGGTCTTGGGCACCAGCGCCGGATTACCCCAGTGTTATCCCTTAATGACGTAGCATTCAGAGAGGGCTGGGCGGATTTTTCCGACTGTCATCGGTGTAACCTGAGGAAACCACTTCGCACGCCATCTACCATTGTGCTCAGCTGAGACCGTTCTGGTACTATGTCGGCGAGTTGATAGCTCGTATAGATCCCGGACATCTCGTGTCCATCGACCTTGCATGCGCGTGTGATAATGTGCCGTCCCTGTATTCTGGGGTAAAACGATGGTGTTTCTCACGTTTTTAGCCGTGACAACAATGGTGATGTGGACGTCGCGAATTCGGGCAGTCTAGTGGTACGAGCGCTATTCTCATCAGGATCTGGTCTGATTCTTTGGGAATCAGCTCAAGATGAAAATCAGAACTAATAGAAAACGATTTTTATCGATAGATTTCAGCGGAAGTTTGATATAAGTGGCGAGTTGGATTCGTGTAAACGACCCCAGGCTTGATTTTCTTTTTTTAAGTCTCTGTGGTCACAACGAGGTGGTCTCCGGTGGACCTTCCCCTAAATAAGCTAGGCTCTATTTGTTTACCCAATTAATGTGGGTAAGTTCTGTTACTGGCCTGTTCTCCGCATTCTCTTTTGTTATCATCCATGTCAAGGTTCCCTACCCCCCCCCCTTCAGTTTGTTTGTTGCCTCCTTGTTCATCTCGGCTGGTCCAGTGTTTGATTTTCCCACCCCGTCAGTTATTTTGATCCGTCTCTCGGCGTTAGTGATTGAGCTTCTTGATTCTGCCTATTGGTAGAATACAGCAGACCCTTTTATTTTTGTTGGGTGAACGGGTCCTACTAACATATGTTAGTTTTAGTTTCAATGTTTTGTTATAGTTATAGTAATATTTTAGTTTGGTATTTGGGCTCATCTCCCACCTCCCATCATTTCATGAACATATATTTTTTACATAATTTTATGAGAAAAAAGAAAAATAGAAAAAAATTAGAGAGATTGTGAACTTTTTGAAGCTTTTACGTCATGGGGTTTTTGTAAATTCCCTGTGGATATGTGGTATCGTGGTGTACGTAGGATCAAATGGTTATGGACGAGTTCTTGTGGTTAATGAATAACTTGTAATGAATGAATTGGTCGTGAATCTGATTATCTAGCTCGAGGATAGAAAACGTCAGCCAGCCTTACCTCACTACTCCTTTTTATCCTTGAGACGCGACTGTTGTAGTTGCACAGCAATAAATAATTATTCCTAAAAGGATTGAAAATCAACAGAGGTATTGCCTGGGGAGATGGACCCCCTGGGGCTGAGCAACAGAAGCCAGGTAAGTATTTTATGAAACGAATAAGAAGATTCAGGAAATAGAGAAATATACTAGTGTGTACATATAGCCGAAAAAACATTCACAGAATTAGCTGTAGTGTGTGTGTCTGTGTGTACGCGCGTGTGTGTATTGAATCTAGCAGGTGCTTATTCGGGGGTAAGAATTTTTCCTCCAGCGGGTACAATTGCACGTACTGATTCTGCTATAGTTCGAAGCAAACGAGAGAAAGTGGAAGGACTTTCCATTCTTTTATTGTCCGGAAACAGTGCCACCAGCCAAGTGGGGATAATCATCAGAGCTTTCAGAATGTAAAAAGCACAGTTAAATATTAACTATTAACTTATTCTTGTTGTTTTCGAAGTCCCAAAATTTTCATTTTGTCAGGTTTTAAAAAATATAGACTTTCTTGCTATTATTTCAAAGACGTGTTTGTTTGATTTCTTTCCCGTTTGTAAATATGGCAGTCAGATATCCAATAATGGTTCCATCGAACAAAAGAGCCTTAAGATTTATAAAATTTAATCAATTTATATTAAAATTCAAAGCAATTTAACGCACATGCCAATTTTCCCATCAGATCTGCGAAAACTTACAATATCACTTTTTAGTTATGGAAGACGGTTGTAGTTGCTTTTGCTCTGCTGAACACAGCTGCTTGCATAATGTTAAATTATCTTAGGTTTGCTATGAAAACATTTTTTCAGACTCACAAATATAAATCCTTTTACGCTAGCGACTCTCGAGTGTAGTAATTTATTTTTTGGGCTTTATTCCAAAAATAACAATGTACTCCTATTTTTTTCCATTTATATTCACGAAAATAAGCATATAGCCACTTTAAACATAGTTCCTATGGATATATTGACATACACACAATTACATCCGCGATGTATTTTGATAGAAAATTAACAGCACAGAAAAAACATATTTTCAAATATACAATATAAGATAATGAAAAGCAACGGAAGAAAAGTCTTCAGAGCTGATTCAATATTATCTATAAAATATTTAGAAAGAATTTAGGTTCAGATCGTTTTGAAACACTACAGGAACTTTTGGAATCGTTCAGCAATGCTTTATTACTTAGGTCATTACAATCGTTATTCAAGAATTCGATTCCTTGCAACGAGACTTTCACGGTTGAGGTAAGGCAGCTCCATATAAAAATAAATATGACAACCGAGCAGTAGAAAGGAACATTTCAATTTCGGGCTCGATGTCAAGATAACCAATAACATTGTCAGTACCAGTGAAGCGATTATTCCGAAGTTTCGCATCATCAACCATTATTATAATTTCTCATCTTATACAGAATTGTGAATTATCAATAGTCTGCCGTCTTATATGCAATTGTGAATTGTAAATAGTCTTCCGTCTTATATGCAATTGTGAATCATAAATAGTTTTCCGTCTTATATGCAATTGTGAATCTTAACTAGTCTCCCGTATTATATGCAATTGTGAATTATAAATACTCTTCCGTCTTATATGAAATTGTGAATTATAAAGTCTCCGTCTTATATGCAATTGTGAATTATAAATAGTCTCCCGTCTTATATGCAATTGTGAATTATAAATACTCTTCCGTCTTATATGAAATTGTGAATTATAAAGTCTCCGTCTTATATGCAATTGTGAATCATAAATAGTCTCCCGTATTATATGCAATTGTGAATTATAAATAGTCTCCCGTCTTATATGCAATTGTGAATTATAAATAGTCTCCCGCCTTATATGCAGTTGTGAATTATAAATAGTCTCCCGTCTTTTTTACAATTGGGAATTATAAATAGTCTCCCGTCTTATATGCAGTTGTGAATTATAAATAGTCTCCCGCCTTATATACAATTGTGAATTATAAATAGTCTCCCGTCTTATATACAATTGTGAATTATAAATAGTCTCCCGTCTTATATGCAATTGTGAATTATCAATAGTCCCTCGTCTTTTTTACAATTGTGAATTATAAATAGTCTCCCATCTTATATGCAATTGTGAATTATAGTTTCCCGTCTTTTTTACAATTGTGAATTATCAATCGTCTCCCGTCTTATATTTCCTTTCTTTAACTACAGGTCAGTTTTAGAACTAGTCGAGTGACAGGGTGTAATCGATTTCTATTTTTTCTCAGATTTGGTCAATTGGATGGTGTGCAGTAATATAAATCTGTCTTCGGGGTGTATGATAAAATTTGTTTGGCCTTGAAAAATATTACGTTATCCGTGATTGCATCAGATTTTTATCACGCCCAGACACTATTGTCTCGACTGTCGTTTAGTTGTCCTACGACCATTGTCTGCGATGAACGGTACTCCAAAGAAGCGTACGAAAACTATAATGCTGCATGAACACACTAACAAGCCTTACCAGTGAGCAAATTAAAGTACTATCGACTGGCTCGGAAAAGCACCTGATTTAAATGCAATCGAGAATCTGTGGCCAATCTTCAAGGAAAGAGTTCATGGAATCGACATACGGAGTACTAACATGTAAATTGGGTTATGTTCCATTGGAAAAATACGAAAAAAGGTAAATAATAACGGAATTATTTGTTTTGTTTCAATTAATTTGCACAATGGTGTAGAGATATGAATTCAAAATAATCTCCCATTCTATGTAGAATTGTAAATTGTCAAAAGTTTCTCATCCTATTTAGAGTTGTGAATTGTTAATAGTCTCCCATCATATACAGAGCGGTGAATTATCAATAATCTACCATCCTATATAAAGTTATGAATTATTGTCTCCATTTCTAGTGGGTTGGTGCATAATTATCAGGCGTTTTAAACAAAAATTATTATGAAAAATGAAACATAACAATTTAACAATAACATTTTTAAATGATTATTCTGGAGCGTATGATTATCGATACGCATTTTTATAACCTGAAAACAAAATAACAATTTTATTTAAAAAAATAACAAAACAGAAATTTTTATTAACAAATATTGCTTGCAAAATCACTTGATAAGTCACCAGAGGTGTTGAAACAAAATGGCTATTTTTGTAGTGATTTTATAACATATTTATTTTAATTTTTAAATGAATAATTATATATATATATATATATATAAGTGAACATTAAAGTCAACACTCAGAGGCGACAGGCTGTTTCATGCTAGATGCAATCGGCCTCTTCAATGTTCATTTTTATATTTATATTTCAATACGCTCTATCTCTGATATTGAGCACTTTATCCTATAAATATAGCACACCTAAAACTATATTTCTTCACATATATATATATATATATATATATATATATATATATATATATATATATATCATCACTTGATAAGACACCGGAGGTGTTGAAACAAAATGGCTTTTTTGTAGTGATTTTATAACATATTTATGTTTTTAAATGAATAATTATATATATATATATATATATATATATATATATATATATAAGTGAACATTAAAGTCAACACTCAGAGGCGACAGGCTGTTTCATGCTAGATGCAATCGGCCTGACGATTGCATCTAGCATGAAACAGCCTGTCGCCTCTGAGTGTTGACTTCAATGTTCATTTTTATATTTATATTTCCATACGCTCTATCTCTGATATTGAGCACTTTATCCTATAAATATAGCACACCTAAAACTATATTTCTTCATATATATATATATATATATATATCATCACTTGATAAGACACCGGAGGTGTTGAAACAAAATGGCTTTTTTTGTAGTGATTTTATAACATATTTATGTTATAATTTTTAAATAAATGTTTAATAGAACTAAGATCAGTAAGATGACAGGTAAGTCTACGGGAAAGCGTAGTTGTAGTAAAACCAATAAAGTGGGTTTATTATATTATTATATTATATTATTAGTATCAGAGATACAATATCCGAACGGACACGTAAATTGATACACAACATTGTTTTTTGGTTGTTTTTTGGGGTTTTTTTTTGTAGAGATTAAGTTATATGATTGTACGAGCATTAAAACGACTCATGATCGGATATAATAGACATTATATGTTTAATATATGTTTAAATAATGATCTTCTGTCCCAATACACACTATATATATATATATATATATATAAACGAATGGGTGAATATAGGTAGGTATACGAGCGAGCAATCGCATACAAATACATATAAATATTCTACAGCGTAAGAAAAAACAGTGGTCATTGTTAAGTAAGAGAGCTATTTAATATATATAATAAGAAATATACGTAATATCATATGTGTAAGATATTAAATACATAATATCTTACATGTAAGATATTATGTATATTGCTTAATATATATATATATATATATATATATATATATATATATATATATATATATATATATATATATATATATATATATATATACTACGAAATGGACTAAATCCGACAATTATTTTAATATATTTTATTGTTATATGGTATTTATATATACACAAATATATAAGTAAATGCTCTGTTTATAATAAACGGTAATAGCAACATTTATCGTCCTGATTAATTTCATAGGAAATGTGCGTCCTCCGACAGGAATCGAACCTGTATCCTCCAAGGAACCTTCATATAGACTGATGTTCTATACCAGTTTAGCTACTAAGGAACGTCTGGTTAACAAGGTCGATTTTACTGCTTTTAAGCTACAAACTTATCATGATTTCCCTCGAATGTCCATATTATGCTCGAAGCGTATCTTAACGTAAACAAATGACGTCACACGCTACGATATGGATAAAGTCCTACAATTATTTTAATATATTTTATTGTTGTACGTTATTTAGACAGACACAGATATTTAAGTAAATGCTCTGTTTATAATAAACAGTATTAACAACATTTACCGGCCTGAACGTCCGTGAAATTTCATAAAAATTATGCGTCCTCCGACACGAATCGAACCTGTATCCTACACGGAACCGTCATATAGCCTGACGTGATATACCAGTTTAGCTACAGAGGAGCGTCTGGTTAGCAAGGTCGATTTTACTGCTTCGAGCAGATATGGACATTCGAGGGAAATCATGGGAAGTTTGTAGTTTAAAAGCCGTTAAATCCAGAGCATCTTTCCACAAGATTATTAAAACCACCTTTCTTAATAATTTCTTATCTTGACCTTTTAAATGCGCTTTTGGTCCCACCATTCATTAAGGCATCCCTCCGTTTATTGCATGTTGAGAAATATTCCGATACGACCCCCGACCCAGATTATTAATCACAACCTTTTCATGATGCACCTATGAGCAATTATCGAAAAAGTGTGATTATTTTCACATCTCCAGAAATTTAAGCGTTGAATATGAATTAAATACCAGGCCTATTTTCCGGACTTTTATTTTCGCTTTTTGTTCAGCTATCAAGTTGTCACGGGACAATTTTATTTTCCTATTTTTCGAATATTTTTGGGTCATGAATTCATAATAAATTTTGGGAAAACGTAAAGTCTGGCCCCGTTCCAAAATCGGACTGGTCGGGTTTCTCGCATCTGGGAAGATGGCCAAGTTTCCTGATCAATTTTGAAAAGATCGATGACGACTTCATTTCAGGCTTGGTGAATTTAATCCAATCGCCTGTCATGTTTTTATTTCGATGAAATTGAATACAGCGCCAGTCTTATACTTTTAAGCGAAGTAATATTTGTTTTGTGCTAATCGCTGTCACTTCGCAACATCTTTCCACGGAAGGGAAGCTTAAGAAACAGGAACTGTAAACGATTTGGGGTTCCAAGTTGAAGCCGGGACACTTAAAGAATAAGTGTTTTTGTAACAAATCATCACCTCAGCATTAGTTGGACTGCGCCAAGTCGGGTAGAGGGTCTTATGTCTGGAGAAATCAGTTATCTTGTGTTAGGGTTAAAGCTGTTGCGTGTGTCCAACTCATACAATTTAAACCCAATAAATAGTTAGCAATGGACATGTTTCTATCCTTGCCTCATATGTATTGAAATAAGATTAGCTAAACTCGGCAAATAATTACCTTGTAGGAAAAGAAATAGTTGGAAATAAATAACCAGTTGTAGACGTTATGTTTGTTTAGGTGAGGCTTGTTAATTTGACGACATATCAAACATTGCGGAGGTCATTTAATGCCGACGGTTAGTGTTGAAACTTGACTAATGCATGGAATAATAATGCAAACACAAAATGTACTTAGAATAAAATGTATTGAAACAAGAAAGTGTACACAATATTTACATATAGTCTTTTGTATATTTCTGGGAAGACCGTTCCTGGAGAATGTGTTTACTAAGTCGCAGTCGGGCAGAGTCTCTAGTTGGATCTCTTGATTCGCCTCCGTCTTCCGGTACCAACCATATTTATATAGTCGGTACTCCGCTATGCAAATTAGGTGGATCCTACCACAACGGTTAGTTTTATAGAACAAAACATACAGTGATTTAGTGAAAAAAGTAGACACGGTTCGATTTACACTAAAACCAGAAAGGGAAATACACCAGCCGTTAAAATGTCAAACGTTTAGGCCTTGATCTGATTTACACGAGGTCAAAAAGTTTGACAAAATTTCCTTTCATACGTCTTTTAAAGGGTTAGACATAAGTCTATTTCATACGAGAATCAAAAAGTTAGATGTAGATCTGACTTACGCAAGAGTCAAAAAGTTAGATACAAGTTCCTTTTATACGAGCGTAAAAAAGTTAGATATAAGTACATTTTATACGATAGTCAAAAAGTTAGACAAACGTTCCTTTAATAGAAGAGTCAAAAGTTAGACTATTTATATTATTCGGACTATTGACCTCATCTTTGTTGCCATATTTATCACAACGTTGTACGCTCCAGCCTTCTTCAGGTTGTTGGAATGTCGAACTGAACCCTTTATTTCGCTCGCTGGGGTAGACTGTTCTTTTTCCACATGCCATGTTTAATGGATGTCAGTTATCAGTCATCTCCTGTTAATTCACCTTTCCAAATTCTCCACCGCCTTAACCAGGTGATGAACTCACACTATTTGGGTCATGTCACTGGATCTAACTAACGCCTTTTTTGTTCCACCTGAGCTAGAACAGTCTACCCCAGTGAGCGAAATAAAGGTTTCAGTTCGACATTCCAACCACCTGAAGAAGGCCGGAGCATACAACGGCCGAAATATAGTGATAAATATGGCAGTTTTCATAATAACTCATCTCAGAAATATAGACAGATACTGAAGGGCCGAAACGTTGTGATAAATATGGCAACAAAGATGAGGACAATAGTCCGAATAATGTAAATAGTGTACATAATACCTCATCTCAGAAATATAGACAGATACTGAAGGGCCGAAACATTGTGATAATTATGGCGACAAAGATGAGGACAATAATCTGAATAATGTAAATAGTGTTCATAATAACTCATCTCAGAAATATTGAGAGATACAGTCTAGTACTAATCGTTGGAGATTATTTATTGATTTATTTGTTGCTATCACTACAAACACTTCATGTCTTAGTGGCATTTTATGATTAAAATAAAACAAACTTCCCATCTGTGTTGGATGCTGGAATTGTCTCCCATGAATTCTATTATAAAGAAGTCATCACTATGTCAAATGGATGTCAGTTATCAGTTATCTCCTGTCAATACTCCTCTCCACTGCCTTAACCAGGCATTGAACTCACACTTTTTGGGTCCTGTCACTGGATCTAACTAACGCCTTTATCCACTGTGACATTTGCCCTTAAAGACATCTGTGCGTGAATTTCTGGGACTTATAAAATTAATGCCTTCAGCTACCATTTTTACCAGTGCTCATATTGCAATTTTTGCTGTTATCATTACATGTTTTTTTACCAGAGCTCATATTGCAATTTTCGTTGTTATTATTGCTTTACTCTTGCACTCCTTATTACTGGTACCCATATTGTATTCATTTCTATGCTTTGTCTGCCCAAAAGTTAGACACAAGTTCCTTTTATACTAGAGTCAAAGTTAGATACGTTCGTTTAATACGAGAGTCAAAAACTCTGACACAGTTTCCTTTTATCCGAAATTCAAAAAGTTAAATACACGTTCCTTTAATACGAGAGTTAGAACGTTAGACACACGTTGGTTTATTGCAAGAGTCGAAAGTTTTAAAATAATTTCGTTTTATACGTAGGTGAAAAATTTAGACACAATTTCGTTTTATACGAGAATCAGAAAATTAGCGATAGGACCGGTTTACACGAAAATTGAATTAATGGCTATGTCTGTTACTAGGAAAATTTGTTCACTGTTCGTCCAGAAAATTCTTCTCATCAGAATACCACTTGAACATTACCATTCGTCCGTAAATTGGATATTAGTGCCATATCTGTTAAGGTGCTCGAGATTCTTAACAAAATCCGAAAAAGGATCTCTAATGTAATAAATCCTAACCTGACATCTCCCCTGCAGCAACTTTCTCGCCGACTTAACGTGGCTTCCCATCTGTTTTTGTGTTTTGCATTTATTTTGATGAGCAGGACACCTTAGTGGCTTGTCTGCATAATTTTAAGCGTTTAAGCATGCTATCAGATTGACGATTGGTTCTCACAGTATTACTGTTGAACCAATGCTAAATGCAACCTTCAGTTATATTCTAATAGTTACTTATCTCACACTTCTCACATGTGGAACTTACATCCGATTTCTTCCCTGTCACATACAATCCTCAAAAACTTCAATGCAACATCAATCGCCATCTTCTGTCTCCCATTTATCCTGAGGTTCCTTTATTGTCCTTTCTCCTCAATAAAGTCTTCTCATTCACTTTCCCTCCTAGTAACCCTTTGCGTCTTAGTGGCATTATCGCCATCTTCTGCCTTCCTGAATCCTGTTCTTTAATTGTCCTTTCTCCTCCCTCAAGTCTTTTCATTCTCTTTCGCTCCCAGCAACAATTGCGTCTTAGTGGCATTATCGCCATCTTCAGTCTTCCTGAATCCTGTTCTTTAATTGTCCTTTCTCCTCCCTCAAGTCTTTTCATTCTCTTTCGCTCCCAGCAACAATTGCGTCTTAGTGGCATTATCGCCATCTTCAGTCTTCCTGAATCCAGTTCTTTAATGTCCTTTCTCCTCCATTCTCCTCAGTTCTCCTCATTCACTTTCGCTTTCGCTTCCTGCGTCTTAGCGGCATTCTCGACTTCTTTGGAGTGAAACGATGTATTAAAAAAGTACAAAATATAGATGTTAATCCAGTTTACACGGGTAAAAAATGTCGACACCAGATTGTTTATACTATGCAAAAAAAAGGTAAACATAGGCCCTAGTTAAAAAGTTGGACATGGGTCGAAGTTATACTAAAATGAAATATAAACAAGCCTATTTTACTCTAGAGTAAAAAATATAATCAAGACCAATTTACACTAGTGTAAAAATTATAAACAAGCCACTTTTACTCTAGAATAAAAAATATAAACAAGCCCTTTTTACCCTAGAATAAAAAAATATAAACAAGCCCATTTTACCATTTTACTCTAGGATAAAAAATATAAACAAGCCCCTTTTACTCTAGAGTAAAAAATATAAAGAAGGCCATTTTACACTAGAGTAAAAAATATAAACAAGCCCATTTTACACTAGAGTAAAAAATATAAACAAGCCCATTTTACCCTAGAATAAAAAATATAAACAAGCCCCTTTTACCCTAGAATAAAAAATATAAACAAGCCCCTTTTACCCTAGAATAAAAAATATAAACAAGCCCCTTTTACCCTAGAATAAAAAATATAAACAAGCCCATTTTACCCTAGAATAAAAAATATAAACAAGCCCATTTTACCCTAGAATAAAAAATATAAACAAGCCCATTTTACCCTAGAATAAAAAATATAAACAAGCCCCTTTTACCCTAGAATAAAAAATATAAACAAGCCCATTTTACCCTAGAGTAAAACATATAAACAAGCCCATTTTACACTAGAGTAAAAAATATAAACAAGCCCCTTTTACCCTAGAGTAAAAAATATAAACAAGCCCATTTTACACTAGAGTAAAAAATATAAACAAGCCCATTTTACCCTAAAGTAAAAAATATAAACAAGCCCCTTTTACCCTAGAATAAAAAATATAAACAAGCCCATTTTACCCTAGAATAAAAAATATAAACAAGCCCATTTTACTCTAGCGTAAAAAATATAAACAAGCCCCTTTTACCCTAGAAAGAAAATATAAACAAGCCCATTTTACCCTAGAGTAAAAAATATAAACAAGCCCCTTTTACCCTAGAATGAAAATATAAACAAGCCCATTTTACCCTAGAATAAAAAATATAAACAAGCCCATTTTACACTAGAAAGAAAATATAAACAAGCCCATTTTACTCTAGCGTAAAAAATATAAACAAGCCCCTTTTACCCTAGAATGAAAATATAAACAAGCCCATTTTACCCTAGAGTAAAAAATATAAACAAGCCCCTTTTACCCTAGAATGAAAATATAAACAAGCCCATTTTACCCTAGAATAAAAAATATAAACAAGCCCCTTTTACCCTAGAAAGAAAATATAAACAAGCCCCTTTTACCCTAGAATGAAAATATAAACAAGCCCATTTTACCCTAGAATAAAAAATATAAACAAGCCCCTTTTACCCTAGAAAGAAAATATAAACAAGCCCCTTTTACCCTAGAATGAAAATATAAGCAAGCCCATTTTACCCTAGAGTAAAAAATATAAACAAGCCCCTTTTACCCTAGAAAGAAAATATAAACAAGCCCCTTTTACCCTAGAATGAAAATATAAACAAGCCCATTTTACCCTAGAGTAAAAAATATAAACAAGCCCATTTTACACTAGAGTAAAAAATATAAACAAGCCCATTTTACACTAGAGTAAAAAATATAAACAAGCCCATTTTACTCTACGGTAAAAAATAAAAACAAGCCCATTTTACTTTAGTATAAAAAATATAAACAAGCCCATTATACCCTAGAGTAAAAAATATAAACAAGCCCATTTTACCCTAGAATGAAAATATAAACAAGCCCATTTTACCCTAGAGTAAAAAATATAAACAAGCCCCTTTTACCCTAGAATGAAAATATAAACAAGCCCATTTTACCCTAGAATGAAAATATAAACAAGCCCATTTTACCCTAGAAAGAAAATATAAACAAGCCCATTTTACCCTAGAATGAAAATATAAACAAGCCCATTTTACCCTAGAGTAAAAAATATAAACAAGCCCCTTTTACCCTAGAATGAAAATATAAACAAGCCCATTATACCCTAGAGTAAAAAATATAAACAAGCCCCTTTTACCCAAGAATGAAAATATAAACAAGCCCATTTTACCCTAGAGTAAAAAATATAAACAAGCCCCTTTTACCCTAGAAAGAAAATATAAACAAGCCCCTTTTACCCTAGAATGAAAATATAAACAAGCCCATTTTACCCTAGAGTAAAAAATATAAACAAGCCCCTTTTACCCTAGAATGAAAATATAAACAAGCCCATTTTACACTAGAGTAAAAAATATAAACAAGCCCATTTTACACTAGAGTAAAAAATATAAACAAGCCCATTTTACTCTACGGTAAAAAATAAAAACAAGCCCATTTTACTTTAGTATAAAAAATATAAACAAGCCCATTATACCCTAGAGTAAAAAATATAAACAAACCCATTTTACTCTAGCGTAAAAAATATAAACAAGCCCATTTTACCCTAGAGTAAAAAATATAAACAAGCCCCTTTTACCCTAGAATGAAAATATAAACAAGCCCCTTTTACCCTAGAATGAAAATATAAACAAGCCCATTTTACCCTAGAGTAAAAAATATAAACAAGCCCCTTTTACCCTAGAATGAAAATATAAACAAGCCCATTTTACACTAGAGTAAAAAATATAAACAAGCCCATTTTACACTAGAGTAAAAAATATAAACAAGCCCATTTTACTCTACGGTAAAAAATAAAAACAAGCCCATTTTACTTTAGTATAAAAAATATAAACAAGCCCATTATACCCTAGAGTAAAAAATATAAACAAGCCCATTTTACTCTAGCGTAAAAAATATAAACAAGCCCATTTTACCCTAGAGTAAAAAATATAAACAAGCCCCTTTTACCCTAGAATGAAAATATAAACAAGCCCCTTTTACCCTAGAATGAAAATATAAACAAGCCCATTTTACCCTAGAGTAAAAAATATAAACAAGCCCCTTTTACCCTAGAACGAAAATATAAACAAGCCCATTTTACACTAGAGTAAAAAATATAAACAAGCCCATTTTACACTAGAGTAAAAAATATAAACAAGCCCATTTTACTCTACGGTAAAAAATAAAAACAAGCCCATTTTACTTTAGTATAAAAAATATAAACAAGCCCATTATACCCTAGAGTAAAAAATATAAACAAGCCCATTTTACTCTAGCGTAAAAAATATAAACAAGCCCATTTTACCCTAGAGTAAAAAATATAAACAAGCCCCTTTTACCCTAGAATGAAAATATAAACAAGCCCATTTTACCCTAGAGTAAAAAATATAAACAAGCCCCTTTTATCCTAGAATGAAAATATAAACAAGCCCATTTTACACTAGAGTAAAAAATATAAACAAGCCCATTTTACACTAGAGTAAAAAATATAAACAAGCCCATTTTACTCTACGGTAAAAAATAAAAACAAGCCCATTTTACTTTAGTATAAAAAATATAAACAAGCCCATTATACCCTAGAGTAAAAAATATAAACAAGCCCATTTTACTCTAGCGTAAAAAATATAAACAAGCCCATTTTACCCTAGAGTAAAAAATATAAACAAGCCCCTTTTACCCTAGAATGAAAATATAAACAAGCCCCTTTTACCCTAGAATGAAAATATAAACAAGCCCATTTTACCCTAGAGTAAAAAATAAAAACAAGCCCATTTTACCCTAGAATAAAAAATATAAACAAGCCCCTTTTACCCTAGAAAGAAAATATAAACAAGGCCATTTTACCCTAGAATGAAAATATAAACAAGCCCATTTTACCCTAGAGTAAAAAATATAAACAACCCCATTTTACACTAGAGTAAAAAATATAAACAAGCCCATTTTACACTAGAGTAAAAAATATAAACAAGCCCATTTTACACTAGAGTAAAAAATATAAACAAGCCCATTTTACCATAGAGTAAAAAATATAAACAATCGCCTTTTACCCTAGAATGAAAATATAAACAAGCCCCTTTTACCCTAGAATGAAAATATAAACAAGCCCATTTTACCCTAGAGTAAAAAATATAAACAAGCCCATTTTACCCTAGAATGAAAATATAAACAAGCCCATTTTACCCTAGAGTAAAAAATATAAACAAGCCCCTTTTACCCTAGAATAAAAATATAAACAAGCCCATTTTACCCTAGAGTAAAAAATATAAACAAGCCCCTTTTACCCTAGAAAGAAAATATAAACAAGCCCCTTTTACCCTAGAATGAAAATATAAACAAGCCCATTTTACCCTAGAGTAAAAAATATAAACAAGCCCCTTTTACCCTAGAATGAAAATATAAACAAGCCCATTTTACACTAGAGTAAAAAATATAAACAAGCCCATTTTACACTAGAGTAAAAAATATAAACAAGCCCATTTTACTCTACGGTAAAAAATAAAAACAAGCCCATTTTACTTTAGTATAAAAAATATAAACAAGCCCATTATACCCTAGAGTAAAAAATATAAACAAGCCCATTTTACTCTAGCGTAAAAAATATAAACAAGCCCATTTTACCCTAGAGTAAAAATATAAACAAGCCCCTTTTACCCTAGAATGAAAATATAAACAAGCCCCTTTTACCCTAGAATGAAAATATAAACAAGCCCATTTTACCTTAGAGTAAAAAATATAAACAAGCCCATTTTACCCTAGAATAAAAAATATAAACAAGCCCATTTTACCCTAGAGTAAAGAATATAAACAAGCCCCTTTTACCCTAGAATGAAAATATAAACAAGCCCATTTTACATTAGAGTAAAAAATATAAACAAGCCCCTTTTACCCTAGAATGAAAATATAAACAAGCCCATTTTACACTAGAGTAAAAAATATAAACAAGCCCATTTTACTCTACGGTAAAAAAATAAAAACAAGCCCATTTTTCTTTAGTATAAAAAATATAAACAAGCCCATTATACCCTAGAGTAAAAAATATAAACAAGCCCATTTTACTCTAGCGTAAAAAATATAAACAAGCCCCTTTTACCCTAGAATGAAAATATAAACAAGCCCATTTTACCCTAGAGTAAAAAATATAAACAAGCCCCTTTTACCCTAGAAAGAAAATATAAACAAGCCCCTTTTACCCTAGAATGAAAATATAAACAAGCCCATTTTACCCTAGAGTAAAAAATATAAACAAGCCCCTTTTACCCTAGAATGAAAATATAAACAAGCCCATTTTACACTAGAGTAAAAAATATAAACAAGCCCCTTTTACACTAGAGTAAAAAATATAAACAAGCCCATTTTACACTAGAGTAAAAAATATAAACAAGCCCATTTTACTCTACGGTAAAAAATAAAAACAAGCCCATTTTACTTTAGTATAAAAAATATAAACAAGCCCATTATACCCTAGAGTAAAAAATATAAACAAGCCCATTTTACTCTAGCGTAAAAAATATAAACAAGCCCATTTTACCCTAGAGTAAAAAATATAAACAAGCCCCTTTTACCCTAGAATGAAAATATAAACAAGCCCCTTTTACCCTAGAATGAAAATATAAACCAAGCCATTTTACCCTAGAGTAAAAAATATAAACAAGCCCATTTTACCCTAGAATAAAAAATATAAACAAGCCCATTTTACCCTAGAATAAAAAATATAAACAAGCCCATTTTACCCTAGAGTAAAAAATATAAACAAGCCCATTTTACACTAGAGTAAAAAATATAAACAAGCCCCTTTTACCCTAGAAAGAAAATATAAACAAGCCCATTTTACCCTAGAATGAAAATATAAACAAGCCCATTTTACCCTAGAGTAAAAAATATAAACAAGCCCATTTTACACTAGAGTAAAAAATATAAACAAGCCCATTTTACACTAGAGTAAAAAATATAAACAAGCCCATTTTACACTAGAGTAAAAAATATAAACAAGCCCATTTTACTCTAGCGTAAAAAATATAAACAAGCCCATTTTACCCTAGAGTAAAAAATATAAACAATTCGCTTTTACCCTAGAATGTATATATAAACAAGCCCCTTTTACCCTAGAATGAAAATATAAACAAGCCCATTTTACCCTAGAGTAAAAAATATAAACAAGCCCATTTTACCCTAGAATAAAAAATATAAACAAGCCCATTTTACCCTAGAATAAAAAATATAAACAAGCCCATTTTACCCTAGAGTAATAAATATAAACAAGCCCATTTTACCCTAGAATAAAAAATATAAACAAGCCCCTTTTACCCTAGAAAGAAAATATAAACAAGCCCATTTTACCCTAGAATGAAAATATAAACAAGCCCATTTTACCCTAGAGTAAAAAATATAAACAAGCCCATTTTACACTAGAGTAAAAAATATAAACAAGCCCATTTTACACTAGAGTAAAAAATATAAACTAGCCCATTTTACACTAGAGTAAAAAATATAAACAAGCCCCTTTTACCCTAGAATGAAAATATAAACAAGCCCCTTTTACCCTAGAATGAAAATATAAACAAGCCCATTTTACACTAGAGTAAAAAATATAAACAAGCCCATTTTACTCTACGGTAAAAAATATAAACAAGCCCATTTTACTTTAGTATAAAAAATATAAACAAGCCCATTATACCCTAGAGTAAAAAATATAAACAAGCCCATTTTACACTAGAGTAAAAAATATAAACAAGCCCCTTTTACCCTAGAATGAAAATATAAACAAGCCCCTTTTACCCTAGAATGAAAATATAAACAAGCCCATTTTACCCTAGAATGAAAATATAAACAAGCCCATTTTACCCTAGAGTAAAAAATATAAACAAGCCCCTTTTACCCTAGAATAAAAATATAAACAAGCCCATTTTACCCTAGAGTAAAAAATATAAACAAGCCCCTTTTACCCTAGAAAGAAAATATAAACAAGCCCCTTTTACCCTAGAATGAAAATATAAACAAGCCCCTTTTACCCTAGAATGAAAATATAAACAAGCCCATTTTACACTAGAGTAAAAAATATAAACAAGCCCATTTTACTCTACGGTAAAAAATAAAAACAAGCCCATTTTACTTTAGTATAAAAAATATAAACAAGCCCATTATACCCTAGAGTAAAAAATATAAACAAGCCCATTTTACTCTAGCGTAAAAAATATAAACAAGCCCATTTTACCCTAGAGTAAAAATATAAACAAGCCCCTTTTACCCTAGAATGAAAATATAAACAAGCCCCTTTTACCCTAGAATGAAAATATAAACAAGCCAATTTTACCCTAGAGTAAAAAATATAAACAAGCCCATTTTACCCTAGAATAAAAAATATAAACAAGCCCATTTTACCCTAGAGTAAAGAATATAATCAAGCCCCTTTTACCCTAGAATGAAAATATAAACAAGCCCATTTTACATTAGAGTAAAAAATATAAACAAGCCCCTTTTACCCTAGAATGAAAATATAAACAAGCCCATTTTACACTAGAGTAAAAAATATAAACAAGCCCATTTTACTCTACGGTAAAAAAATAAAAACAAGCCCATTTTTCTTTAGTATAAAAAATATAAACAAGCCCATTATACCCTAGAGTAAAAAATATAAACAAGCCCATTTTACTCTAGCGTAAAAAATATAAACAAGCCCCTTTTACCCTAGAATGAAAATATAAACAAGCCCATTTTACCCTAGAGTAAAAAATATAAACAAGCCCCTTTTACCCTAGAAAGAAAATATAAACAAGCCCCTTTTACCCTAGAATGAAAATATAAACAAGCCCATTTTACCCTAGAGTAAAAAATATAAACAAGCCCCTTTTACCCTAGAATGAAAATATAAACAAGCCCATTTTACACTAGAGTAAAAAATATAAACAAGCCCCTTTTACACTAGAGTAAAAAATATAAACAAGCCCATTTTACACTAGAGTAAAAAATATAAACAAGCCCATTTTACTCTACGGTAAAAAATAAAAACAAGCCCATTTTACTTTAGTATAAAAAATATAAACAAGCCCATTATACCCTAGAGTAAAAAATATAAACAAGCCCATTTTACTCTAGCGTAAAAAATATAAACAAGCCCATTTTACCCTAGAGTAAAAAATATAAACAAGCCCCTTTTACCCTAGAATGAAAATATAAACAAGCCCCTTTTACCCTAGAATGAAAATATAAACCAAGCCATTTTACCCTAGAGTAAAAAATATAAACAAACCCATTTTACCCTAGAATAAAAAATATAAACAAGCCCATTTTACCCTAGAATAAAAAATATAAACAAGCCCATTTTACCCTAGAGTAAAAAATATAAACAAGCCCATTTTACACTAGAGTAAAAAATATAAACAAGCCCCTTTTACCCTAGAAAGAAAATATAAACAAGCCCATTTTACCCTAGAATGAAAATATAAACAAGCCCATTTTACCCTAGAGTAAAAAATATAAACAAGCCCATTTTACACTAGAGTAAAAAATATAAACAAGCCCATTTTACACTAGAGTAAAAAATATAAACAAGCCCATTTTACACTAGAGTAAAAAATATAAACAAGCCCATTTTACTCTAGCGTAAAAAATATAAACAAGCCCATTTTACCCTAGAGTAAAAAATATAAACAATTCCCTTTTACCCTAGAATGTATATATAAACAAGCCCCTTTTACCCTAGAATGAAAATATAAACAAGCCCATTTTACCCTAGAGTAAAAAATATAAACAAGCCCATTTTACCCTAGAATAAAAAATATAAACAAGCCCATTTTACCCTAGAATAAAAAATATAAACAAGCCCATTTTACCCTAGAGTAAAAAATATAAACAAGCCCATTTTACCCTAGAATAAAAAATATAAACAAGCCCCTTTTACCCTAGAAAGAAAATATAAACAAGCCCATTTTACCCTAGAATGAAAATATAAACAAGCCCATTTTACCCTAGAGTAAAAAATATAAACAAGCCCATTTTACACTAGAGTAAAAAATATAAACAAGCCCATTATACCCTAGAGTAAAAAATATAAACAAGCCCATTTTACACTAGAGTAAAAAATATAAACAAGCCCCTTTTACCCTAGAATGAAAATATAAACAAGCCCCTTTTACCCTAGAAAGAAAATATAAACAAGCCCCTTTTACCCTAGAATGAAAATATAAACAAGCCCCTTTTACCCTAGAATGAAAATATAAACAAGCCCATTTTACACTAGAGTAAAAAATATAAACAAGCCCATTTTACTCTACGGTAAAAAATAAAAACAAGCCCATTTTACTTTAGTATAAAAAATATAAACAAGCCCATTATACCCTAGAGTAAAAAATATAAACAAGCCCATTTTACTCTAGCGTAAAAAATATAAACAAGCCCATTTTACTGGTTAAAAAGCGAAGCATATATGCGGTTTACGCAATGTAATTAGGAGACACTGGTCCGATTTAAACTAAAGTCTTCAAGTGATCACACATAAAGTACCGTTACTTTTCATTTATAGCGGTAAATCTCTGCAGAGAATAGAGTCGGGATACTCGAAACATCACCGGAAGAGGAAAAAAATCGTATTCTAGTCGTTATATTATTCGATCTCCATTCCCGACAAAGGCTATCCAACAATGGTTCTTTACGTTATTGATTTTCTTAAAGATATAAATTTCTAGGGATCAATAACGCAAAAGAGAAGATGTTTTATTGTAGTATAAACCATTTTATTGCTCAATAAATAACATAAAACGGCGTGAACCTATTTTGTGTCTTTTGTAGATACAGGTTCGTGTATTGGCAATCTATTTTTCCTCCCCATCTTAAATACGCTTTTGTCTACCGTTGGCAAGCTTATAGTGACCAAATGCTAGGCAGATGACCTGTTGAACCAGCAACTGCGATCAAGTTCAGATGGAACTTTAATTATGCATTTACTTCATTCATATCTTCTTCCACAACGAAATAATATGAACCTTAGAGAATGAAGCTTGAGAAACTTGGCAAATAGAATCTTTCTTTGAACCTTGTGAACTGGTGTTACAGAATCACAAGCAAAGAACTGTCTCAAAAACAGGAACCACATCACATTGTTTTTAAAATCTTGTCAACCAAAGCAAGGTAGTAAAGCCACTAAGACGCAAATTGGTTACTGAGTGTTAGAGAATATGAGAAAAACTACTATTAAGGAAAGGGAACAATAAAAGAACAGGAATTAAGAAGACAGGAGATAACGATTGACATTGGATTTAAATTTCCCCCAAG
Source organism: Acanthosepion esculentum (assembly GCA_964036315.1). Lineage (NCBI taxonomy): Eukaryota > Metazoa > Mollusca > Cephalopoda > Sepiida > Sepiidae > Acanthosepion > Acanthosepion esculentum. The sequence goes on from OZ038511.1 coordinate 9,082,626, forward strand.
CAAGGCATTAAAGCCACTAAGACGTAAAGTGGCTACTGAGTGTTAGAGAATATGAGAAAAACTATTATTAAGGAAAGGGAACAATAAAAGATCAAGAATTAAGAAGACAGGAGATAACGATTGACATTGCATTCATATTTCCCCCCAAGAAAGGCACTAAAGCCACTAAGATGCAAAGGGGTTACTAAGTGTTATAGAATATGAGAAAAACTACTATTAAGGAAAGGGAACAATAAAAGAGCAAGAATTATGAAGACAGGAGATAACGATTGACATTGCATGTAAATTTGCCCCCTCAAGCATGGCAATAAAGCCCCTAAGACGCAAAATGGTTACTGAGTGTTAGAGAATATGATAAAAACTAGTATTAAGGAGAGAAGACCATAAAAGAACATGAATTAAGACGAGAGAATATAACTATTGTCATTGCATTTAAATTTCCCTATCAAGCAAGGCACCAAAGCCACTAAGACGCAAAGGGGGTTACTGAGTGTTAGAGAATAGGAGAAAAACTACTACTAGGGGACTTATAAAAAAGAACAAACATTAAGAAGAAGACAAATGATAACATTTGATGTTGCATTTAAATTTCCCCCAAGCAAGGCACTAAAGCCACTAAGATGCAAAGGGGTTACTGCGTGTTAGAGAATATCAGAAGAAAACATTATTAAAAAGACAGAACAATAAAAATAAAGGCAGAAGACAATGATTGAGATTGCATTTCAATTTTTGAAGGCCAAACTTGACTGGGAAACAAGAAACTGAAAGTGAGTTTCACAAACGAACAGTGCAATCGAAGGAATTACTAGCATAGAATTTATGGTTACATCTTTTGCCATTTCAACTATAGAATGATGAGACCTAGCCGCCAATCTAGTACTGCGTTTAAATCAATAAAGTCTAATTACCATAGAGAAAAATTCATCAGAAGAATTACCATAAATGTATTTATAGAAAAGGCACAGGGAAGCTACGTTACAGCGGTGGGAAAGGGACTTGAAGACTTTCAACAGCAGCAACAACTAAAATGGATAGCACATGTAACTAGAAAAGAAAGTAATGACATATTCAAGATTTCGACGTTCCACACCACTTCAAATATAAGGTCGGGAAGGAAACCTCCATCAACACTGGAAAAAGCGATAATGGCTACTGGATATGAGAAACCCATTTTTTAAAAAATTGTTTTAAGATAAACATTTTATAAATTTCAGCGTAAAGCAGTATTGGCTGCTCGGTCAAAGAATGCCAAATGTTTCCTTATAGGGAAACGGACAATATTTCCATTACCTTTCCGGTCATATCCGTGAGCATCAGTTTATATTGTCATACCCTGCTAGAATTCCAATACTTTAACTCAAGTGGAAGTCTTCATTTCGTCATCCATGGCTTATATGACAAAATCAGACACCCTTAATTTTGAATGGCTTCACTCTTACACATTCTTAAGATCAATAGTAAAATAAGTTTTGATTAAGCAAAGCCTGAGGTTCTTGGCAAATATCCTTCTTTGAAAATTGCGAACTGGCAAATAGTAAATAGTGTAAATAATTACAATGCCTAATCTCAACTATATCGAGAGATCCTGATAAAGGACGGAGAGTACAACGGCCGAAATGTCAGATATGCCAATAAAGATGGGAAAAGCAAACCGAACAATATTTTTTGCATAGTTACAATATCTGATCTCAAATATATAGACAGATCCTGAAGAAGGCCGGAGAGTACAACGGCCGAAATATCGCGATATGCCAATAAAGGTGAGAACAGCAATCCGAACAATGTAAATAGTATAGTTACAATATCTCATCTCAATTATATAGACAGATCCGGAAGAAGGCCGGAGAGTACAACGGCCGAAATGTCGCGAATATGCCAATAAAGATGAGAACAGCAATCCAAACAATGTAAATAGCATAGTTACAATATCTCATCGCAATTATATAGACAGATCCTGAAGAAGGCCGGAGTGTACAACTGCCGAAATGTCGCAAATATTCCAATAAAGATTGTGTGAGCTCTATTTAAGTTGTTTACGGAGGATTTTTTACTTTTTCTTTTTTTGTTATGTGGATACTCGGAAGGTAATTATGTGTTTACCGGTTTTTTTTGTGGGGGGGTTACATTTTTATTTTTTTCAAGTTTCCTCTCCCCATCTGATAGTTATTGTTAGTAAAGAAAAAAAAGTAAATAAAAAAAACAATAAAAAATATAAATATAAAACAAGAAATAAAAAATGCAACCTTAAAATAATTAGCAATTTACATTGTTTTTACCATTAAAAAAAATAAATTACGACTTAATCGACGTGTTAAACCGAAAATGTACAAATAAATATCATTTAAAACAAGATGAACGAGTAAACTTAGAAAATTCGATTAAATCTGTCGATCAACGTGGTAAAATTAACGTGTGAGATTAACAAATAAAATTAAAATTTACGATTTTGATCGTTACGCGAAAAAGAAAAAACGGAAAGAGGAGTGAACAATGTTAGTAAGTCGTTTAACAAAAATTAGTTACAAATCATTATATTATTTACATATTGTTCGTGGTATGACATTGTGAAATCTTCCACGTCTGCCAGTCACCCCCGCGGGGCAATATACTCTTCCCTGTGGTGATTATCGTGACAACCAAACATACATACATGGAAATCGTATGACAAGCATTCATTGGTTAATCTCCTTAAAACTAGCTCGCTGATTGGTCAGTTCCGACCAATGAAATCGCCTGCACGCGACAAATCAGTTTTCCCGCTCACTATGCTCTGAGCCAGTCACGTGATACACCATTTTATATAAACTAAACACGAGTGGTCCCTGCCTCTTTTCACTCTCTTTTTCGCAACTCTTGCGTCTCATCTCTTGCGGCCAAAATGTAACCTTCAAGAACTCCCGTCTTGACCATGCGGTTAGACGTTAAAGAACATTACAACATTCACGCATGTACAATTCTTAACTCATCTGAACTCTTTACAAATACACAAATCCTAACATTCAACAGGAACTCATTCTTTTAAACTACAGTTTAATAATAGTTACTTCAACCTTTATGAGTTCATGTACAAATATTTCCAAATCTAAGAGACATAAATCTGTCAAACCTTTAGCTTAAGAACATGTAAACTAAGACCAATAAATTCAATTATATTTTGAATCATTATTTTCTGTCTTGTATTAATTGTTGTGGATGGAAGATTATTGAACACAAACAATTTTAAGCCTTCTCACCAATCAAACCTTCTGATACTTTCTAACACTTCATACATCGTCAACAAGATGAATGAAATTTTTTAAAACATCCCGTTAGCTTCAGCGCTTTCCTGACTGCCATAAGACGCGATGAATAAATTGTATACGACAAATGACAAAGTTCTACGCAATGGCCGGACCAAGCTGATGCACCCAAAACCGTTTCCGCAGCAAATAAAAATTATATCAGAAGAACATTATATTCAGTGTTTTTTGTGGTTGGTAATTAAGACCATCGCCAAGTATTTCTAGAATCACAGCAGAAATGTTTTACCACGCCATTGCACAATTTACACCAAGAACTGTAACGTTTACGCCCAACATCAGACAATTGAAAGAGATCACTTCTTTTGCATGACTGCATTTATCAATATATATGATTCTGTAGACTCTGAACTAGGTGACCTACTCACCAGGTATCTCGGAGTTGTCTCTCAGCAAGAGTTGGTTTTCAACAATCAACCAGCAGTAAGAAAAAAAAAGCCTTCAAAGGATGCATCGATTCCAGAAGCCCAGAATTCTACGCTACAGAAATAAATAAATTTATTTGTTGTTGCCAAGAATGCCGGAATTTTCAAGGTTCTTATTGCTATTAGTAAAAATAAATGTTATGCAAACTGGGTTGAACTTCATTAAGGTAGATCCTTAAAAAATCACAATTATTTTTATATAATCTACTTATCGCTCTCAGTAAGTAAATTTTTTGTTAAGTAAATACATGCACACACTCACACACACACACACACACACACACACACACACACACACACACACAAACACACTCATATATATACGAACAATAATAAAATGTCATAAGGTGTGACATCATTTGTTTACATTTGATACGTCATGAGCAGTTATGAATGTACGTGAGAGATTCATGGATGATTGAAGTTTATAAGCAGTAAATTCGACCTTGCCAACCGAACGCTCCTCTGTGGCCGAATCGGTCAAGGCACGTCAGGCTATATGACGGTTCCATATAGGATACTGGTTCGAATCATGTCGGAGGACAAATATTTTCTATGAAAATTTCTCGGACATTCAGGCCGGTAAATGTTATTTAATACTGTTTATTATAAACAGAGCATTTACTTAAATACTTGTATCTATAAAAAGAATGTTAAACATAAAGATGTCTTAAAATAATTGTCAGACTTTGTCGATTTCATAATATATATATATATAAGAAGAAATATAGTCTTAAGGTGTGCTTTTTTATTTATTTATTTATATATATATATATATATATATATATATATATATATATATATATATATATATATATATATATATATATATATATATAGTTATCCTTAAAGATAACTGACAGGGTACTCTGATTACATTTTTTCTTGAATTCGTACAAGTGTTCTATATATCCGAACGCTTTCATCTATTTTAGTAGCGCTCGGTATCGGTTGGGCGTCAGTCCGTACCTGGGTGGCTAGGATATCATCTTCCAGGCTTACCCACTGATGCGCCTGGCTATTTTGTGCATCACAGGTCACAGCTGCTAAATATAAAGTTTTTTTTATTGATAGTAAATTCAATTTATCTCATGTTTTACTATATGATTAAACGTAAATAATTAAGAGACCTAAACGGGTATTATGCTCTGAATATCCTTCGTGACATTATAGACAGCGTATACCGCGTGCAACACCCAAATTGTGTAACAGCATGCAATAATTGTCCAACCCCCAAAATGTTTAATATTTAAGAAACAACTAAACTATGTTTTTTTCCAGGTTTTACATAATACGTTTAGTCATCTTGACACAATTTTTTATAAGAATCAATAAAAAAAAACTTTTTCAGTTATTCAACTAAAAAGGGAGCAAATTAAAACTGTTTCGTGTCCGACCCACTGCCTTCCCAACTAAGCAATGTTGAGAGGAAAAATCATCCAGGCCTTCAGTACGGGTAGCAACATTCATACTCTGGCTCCCATCTTCAAAGCCCTTTCAAAACCCATCAAGAGAATGGTGAATAAGTTTAAAAAAGAAGAAACAGTGGAAAGAAAAACTGGATCAGGAGGTCACAATAAGAATAGGGATCGTCATTTCAACTTAGAGCTAAAGAGATCAATTAGAAAAGATCCAACTCAATGCATAAACATTTTGGCACGTGAAAGGGGAGTTTTAGCTATAACCGAAAACAGAAGCGAATTTAGCTATAGCAGTGGGAAAAGACCTTAAAATGAAATCGTATGCGAAAACTGTGAGGCACCTTGTTACTCCTGGATAGAAAGTTAGAAGTTTTGAGAGGGCGAAGATCATCTTAAATAAGTTGGAAAATGACCAGAAATAATATATATATATATTTGAACTTAATTTCAATCCTTCAAGAGCTTCCGATCTTTAGATATTAATTAATGATTATTTTCGTTCATGATCGATTTCATCACGATTTTTCTGTTAAGCTTGGAAAGTAATTATACATTCTTATTTCCCAAAGTAGAGGCTAATAGTGTTATAAGAATCTCGGAAAATTCCAGTGAGATATCTTTAATCATTTCTAAGATATAACGGTTCAGAGCTTAATCTAACAAATGAACAATTTTGTTTTTAGATGATTTGGACAATTTTGCTGTTACGCCCCGTATAATGTTATTTGACTACCTTTGACTTAGTTGCATAATACATTACAGGAGACTTGACAAAATCTTACTCAGACAGGCGTTGCCTTGGTTAAGCACTTTCATCGAAAGGTAACTGATATTTAAGGATACATGTGTTACTAATTAACCCATAGCGAGGGAAAGAACAAGTGGATTCATACCTTTCCCAATGGTGTTTTCGCGTACGTGAATATAACGAACCCAACTGGATTGGAACCCGTTTTTTCAATTAACAATAACGAGCCATTATCTATTGCACCACCCGCACATCCAAGCCTACAGCACCTAGCCACTGTTAGGCTCGATCTTGCTTACCTTCGGTGATCGTGCGGGAACCGGTGTTTCAACGTAATGTGGCCGTAAGCCTTGTGTAAATGGTCGGCAGAAAAGGGACTGGTGTCATAGTGAACAGGCAAACCTTAGTAAGGATAGGAACGTGTAGAGAGCCATAATCGCCCACATTCTGAAGGATTGGAACATAGAAGACGACGATAATGTTAGGTAGAACAGAAACAATGTAGGATAGGAAAAAGTAAGAAAACATATATCTATACTATTATTATTATCCTCATCTTTGTTGTTGTTATCACAATGTTTCGGCCGTTGTGTAGTCCTGGGTATGACGATAAACTTCATCCGGCAGCAAGGTTTCTGATTTTGAGATTGAGGAAGCACTTCTTAATTGCTTTTGTTACCAAGTCCACCCTGACCCGGGTGGTAACACCCGAAAGTTTCCCAGATATGGGCAAATAGTGAACTTCCAAACAAAAACAAAATACCATATAAATATAAAAATATATTTTTATAGTAAAAATACCACAATGTTTTCATATATAAAATTACCAACAATATATATTTATAGTAAAATGACTAACAATACATTTTATCTGTAGTTGAAGGCATATAATTGTGTCCAAAATATTTAGATTTCGACATTAAATAAACCATAGAGGTGTTGATATGCCACTAAACAAAATCAATCAACCAAACAACCAACACGAAAGAAGTCTTTCATGACATTAATCCATATAATGTCCTACAATTTCTTAAATAAAATTATATTCTAAAATATAACTTCAGCAAAACTACAACATAAAACACACATATGACTGCCTCTAGTAATCATGCCCATACAGACATGTATATGCACAAAATCTGAGTATCATCTACCATGTACTCAATTACGAAAGCAGAATAACATGTATCATATTTTTATTATTTCAAAGCTCTCAAGACAATTAAATTTCGGCATTAAATGATATACCGTTCAACAAACAAATCTAATCGGCCGTTGTATCCAACGGCCTTCTTCAGGTGTATATCGATCTGTGTAGCTTACAGGGAATTCCGAACTGAGCCATTTATTTAATCTACGGGCATGACTGTTCTCGTTCCACTATATATATATGATATCTTCTAGATATCTTCTAGCTCTTATTTTAATTTAGGACTGTTCAGTTACTGCTCGTCCGTTTCAATTGTGTACAAGTACATACTGCTAGATCCAAGGATTGAACTCAAAACAGCTGTGTCACCAAATTCAAAGATCAAGGCTTAGAGCAAGAGAGGAACTTGGGGACATGGAAGGACAAGACACAAAATTTGTTAATTAGAAATCATTTCCTTTTAAATTTGAACAAAGTATCCTGTCTCTCCCAGGCAATCGATTCTAAAGCAAGTCACAACGTATGTGAGTGTGTGTACGGGCATTCGTAAGTGTTTGTCGTTTTCACATAGCCTCCACATATTTATTCATTTGTTTGTAAACGTATGTGTGCGCGTGAGCGAGAGAGAGAGAGAAAGAGAGGGAGAGAGATTTGTTGCCAGTGAATGCTTGCATGATTACGTTTGCAAATAAATTGGCTATCGTCAAAGGATTCAGTTGTGGAAAATTGACGCTTTTGCCAGAAAATGGATTGCTTCTTGTCTACCTCTCATTGGACAACGTGAATTGGCAATGTGGTATGATTAAAATCCTGGGCCCTGTGTACATTTATAGTATAAACGTTTCATTATTTGGCCAACTTCGAAAAGAAAGAAAGAAAGAACACATATAAAGTAGAAAAGATAATCCAAAGAATATTAATAAAGGAACTGAACAAAAAATAAAATCAAACAAATAATAGTAAGGTACTCTAAATTATACAAAGACAACCATACGCACACACAGATATACATATGCATAAAAATGGGTTTACAGTCACATCACGTTGAAACACCGGTTCCCGTACGAACACCGAAGTTAAGTAACGTCGGGCCAGGTCAGTACCCAGATGGAAATGCCAGGTTCTGTAAGCTTGGATGTGCGGGTGGCGTAATGGATAATGGCTCCGAATTGTAAATTGGAGAGCGGAGTTCCAATTGCAGTTGGGTTCGTTATATTCACTTACGCGCAAAAACATTTGGTAAAGATATGAATCCACTTCTTCTCTCCCCAGCTATGGGTTAATTAGTAAGACTTGTATCACTTAATCATTATTATCTTACAAAAGAATCGGAAAATATTTTCTGTTATTAAATAACATGGAAAGGGTTGATAAACAGGTTCAATTGAAGAAAACCGAAAATCACTGTGATTAATGTTTTTCTTTAAATCTGTCTTACATCATACAAGTATTTTCTTTTGGGCAGGCACAGAGTGTGTAAAAACGGTCCAAATGTTCATTGGACCCGAGCGCTTTCGGCTTAATCTATTCACCATTATCCATGATTTTTTTTTTTGTTTAACTAAATATTAAAATCTTTTTTTCATATATATCTTTATATACAGATGGGAATGATTCTTTTTTATTTCCGAACATGGTCAGAACGTTGTGGCATATATATATATATATATATATATATATATATATATATATATATATATATATATATATATATATATATATTGAACAATAAAAATTATTAAAAAATTAAAATCTTCAGACACACTCGGTTGTAGATTAATATTCTTTCGTTTTTATTATTATTATTTCATTTAGATTCCTCGACTAGTTTCGGCCAACATGGCCATCATCAGGAGAAAAAAATTTTCTGCTTGCTGGTAGCAGTGAACTACAGAAATGAATGTTTTGATGGAGAAAATGAACTTTTGTCTGTAGTTTTAATTTGTTTTTTTATTTGTTTTTTATATTTTTAACATGAATTTTTTAACATTCCTTATATATATATATGAAAAATTTATTACACTTACTCTGCAGAAAAAGACAATATTTATAAATGTTAAATACAATAGGAAAATTGTAATATTACAGATTTCCTATTGTCTTTATATATATATATATATATATATATATATATATATATATATATATATATATATATATATATATATATATAAAGATATATATATATGGGATAAGAACAAATAGAGTATAATTGCTTAATAGTGTCTTTAAGTGCTGAAATACAAAAGCTATTACGTAACATGTTTTTGCTTTATTCTCATATAATAAATAATATGTTGAGTATCTCGAGGTGGTGTAATGGTTAGCAAGCTTGTCTTGCTAGAACAATTCCAATTTAGGTATGAGTTCTTCATCACTAGGTGCCCCATACTATTGGCTTTGTGCCAAATCTAAGCTATGCTTGGAAATAACTGTAATAATATAAAAGATAAAACTAATTGTTCTTTGATCCAGTTTGATATCGTGGATTACTACCTATCTATTTCAAGGGAACTCTTTATATTAGCTCTGGAATTCGCCACCGAGTAATCAGATCTATTAATGAATGAATTGAATATTATCATGAAGGCTAGAAAATCTGCCCTTGTCCACAACAAAAGCAATGGATAAAAAAAATAATTGACATTGCAATGGAATCGTTAGACTGTGCTAAGTCTTCCGACCGCGTGGGTTTATTCATTTTATATAACCTTACTGTCCACCAAGACATCAACATAGAGGATATAGGGTTATATAGGGATGATGGCCTTATGGGGGTGAAAAATTGTATAATTTCAAAACTAACAAAATCAGAAAATTAATCCATAGGGAGTTAAAAAAATCTAAACTTGAAAGTTAAAATCAACACAAATTTTTTTTAAAAGTAAACTTCCTCGATGTAACAGTAGACTTAGTCAATAACATATACGAACCATAGATGAAAATCCATGCAAATCCCTTATATATCAACCCAAAATCTAATCATTCTCCATCTATGATTAAGCAAATACCCTTCTCCATAGAATATAGAATTAGTAATAACTCTTCCAATGAAGTTGTATTTTATAAATATAGCAATTTTTATAACAATGCCTTAAAAGATAGTGGCTATATATGTCCTGATATTAAATATCAAAAACATAATAATAATAGCAGGAAAATAAAAAAAATCGAAACAAAAAAATCACTTGGTAAACACCCCCATTTAACCAAATGCTTAGCACTAACTTAACGCAGAAGTTTTTCAATTTAATTGAGAAACATTTCCCCAGTAATAATCTTTTAAGATTTTTAATAAAAATACACTTAAATTAAGTTATAGTTGTACAGATAATCTAGAAAAAATTATTAAAAGCATAATAATAAAATTTTAATTCTACACTTAACAACTGTTATTTCAAAACGGAAAACAATAATGATAAAAAAAAAGTGTAATTGTAGAAATCTTAATGCATGTCCATTGTAGAATAGATGTCTTATTGATTGTATTGTTTACCAATGTAATATTTCATCTAGTGAAAATCTAACTGTTAAGAAATTTTATATTGACAGTACAAAACCTTCCTTTAAACTGAGGTGGTATCAGCACATATCCTCTTTCAACTAACCAAACATCCCTTTCTAAATATGTTTGGCATTTAAAAGAAATTAGTAAAATTCCTAAGGTTAAATGGAAAATATTAAAAAAACAGAATCTGTAAATCCTTACATGACTCATGTCCCCTGTGTTTACAACAAAAGCTGCATATTATAAAGTTTTCTAAAAAATAAAGTTCTGCTAAACCGAAAAAATGAATTAACAGTTTTATTTAGGCATTGTCTAAATTTTACATTAAATATAGTAAAAAAGAATCCTTCATAAATATTTTATGCTTTACAATTTCATAGCCATTATTTTATAAGTATATAATGGTCAACTCAAAATTTTTTGAATTTTTTTAACTTTAATGTTACCTTGTTTTACTGCTCATTCAATATAACTAGCATCGGATATTAAAGTTCCATAAAAATATTTCTGTTAACTTTATATTTTTTTTGGTTCAAGGTAACTCTATGACTACTTCACCAAATCTGAACTTTGGATTTCGCTATATTATGTTCGACGCTGACATGTCTAGAGTGTATCAAGACATGAATTTATAACCCCCCTCCACCCCCTGACCTTATTTTTCATTTATTGATTTTAGCTTAGATCGGACTTTTAATTGATTAATCTAGACATACCCACAAGTATAATTTTTAATTCTGACATTAGGCTTCCCCACATCTTTTAACTTTCAAAATAAGTAACGATTCGTTTTCCAATTTCCCAAATAATTCATTTGTATCATATGTTATCTACCACCGGCCGAAGAGGAACGATTATAATTCCAAAACACGAAAGATTTTATGTAGCGATGTAAAATGTTTTTATTGCAATCTACTATAATAAAAATATTTTAATAACATATATATATATATATATATATATATATATATATATAATTATTTATTTAAATATTATAACATAAATATGTTATAAAATCACTACAAAAATAGCCATTTTGTTTCAACACTTCTGGTGTCTTATCAAGTGATGATGTTGAATGTAGTTCTGGTTCTACATTCAACATCATCACTTGATAAGACGCCAGAAGTGTTGAAACAAAATGGCTATTTTTGTAGTGATTTTATAACATATTTATGTTATAATATTTAAATAAATAATGATATCTGTTCCACTCTGTATTGAGCACTCTTTAAGAATAATAATTGTTGGTTATTTGAATTTATTCCGTATATACCAATCCTTTACTTATATATATATATATATATATATATATATATATATATATATATATATATATATATATGCAGGGTGTATCAAAATACTTTTATAAACGCTGGAGAGGGTTCCTCACACCAAAACAAGGACAAAAGTCCATATAAACATATGTCAGTAAATCCTTTGTTGATGAGTTATTACGCTTAAAGAAAGTTTATGGTAGATTGCACGCTGTTACATTTGTCATTCGTGTACATTTGTATGTCTTCATCGTTTAACGTGTGTAGTAGCGAGTTAACTTAGAATTGTTCCATTTAACAATGACAGGATATTCATAATGTGAGAAGGTAGATATGATTTTTACATACGGCCGCGTGAATGGTAATGGTCACAAGGCTGCACGGCTATATCAGATTGGGTTTCTAGACTAGTTTCTAGTCATTCAACCTTTGCTGCTGTTTATCGTCGCATTGCTTAGACAGAATCCGTATCTCCAGAAACTGAAGACCGAGATCCGGTAGTACGCCTGACCACGAAAAATACATTCTACAGGCTGGCGGAGACGATCCAAATTTCAGCATACGTCAAGTGGCTCTAACATGTCGTACATCTGAGTACCGCAGGAAGGTACTTCAAGAGCATCTCCTGTGTCCGTATCATTTTCAACGTGTACAGGATCTTTCACCATCTGATCACTCACCATCGGACTACTTTTGCCGATGGTTTATTGCACAAACTGATCCGTTATTTGTCTCTTCAATCTTTTTTTTACAGATGAGGCAACATTTGGATGAGATGGAATAAGAAATTTACACAACCAACATTTGTGTGCAGATCGGAATCAACTTAGTACAATACAGGCTAGACATAGTTTAGATTCTCCCAGCACGTCTGGCAGGAGCTGTCTATAGGGACTTTATTTCGAGCACACCTCCAGACCTGATAGATGATGTACCCCTGCTAATCGAAAGACGAAGGTGGTTCATGAGTGATGGGGCTCCAGCATATTTAAGTCACATTGTTCACGATGGACGGATGACATCTGCCATGAAAGATTGGTAGGCATGGAAGGATCGGTTCCATGGTATATGGAGCCACCTAAAACAATTGGTTTATGCGGTAGACATTAATAATGCAGAGATGCATCATCAACGTGTCAAGGGGATAGGCTGTGAAATCATTAGTCGCTGCGTAGGAGTATTTGAAAGGGTCCGCCAGTCAATGATCCGACGGATGCATGCGTGCGTAGAAGATATTTTGAACATTTGTTGCTGTGTACAACGATGGCCTTTTTGACATTTTGCCTTGTTTTGGTGTCAGGAATCCGCCCCCAAGTTTGTAAAAGTATTTTGGATTGTATCGTGGATTGTACATTTAATAGCGTCTGCCGTAAACTTTAAACTTAATAGCTCAAAAAGGAATGATTTGCTGGCATATTCTTATATGGAATTTTGTCCTTGTTTTGATGTGAGGAACCCGCCCCAAAGTTTTTAAAGGTATTTTTGATACACCCTATATATATATATATATATATATATATATATATATATATATATATATATAATTTAAAGAACAACAGACCACTTTAAGGCTCCATTGTAATAATTTATTTCACCAGAGCCCTTTTAAATGACGCTGGATCATCAGACATCACTTCCAAAAGGTGAAACGCGTTTCACCTTTTGGAAGTGATGTGTGCGTGTCTTCTCAATATAATCTCCGGAATGGCCTTAAGAAAGCAAATTTTATTTACCTGGTCATTATTGCTTCTATTTTCACAACAGGTTTGAAATTAACATTAGCCAATAATAAAGTTCGCTGTCCCAGGCCAATTCTAGCAATTAAATTGTAATTATTCCATACGCCATTTTGATGGAAGGTTTTATCTGCTCAAATTTGGCGCCCCCTATTCCCATTTGTATGTGTGTGAGTGTGAATGTGTGTGTTTAGGGATACACAAGGTTACCGGAAACAAAAAAATTACTAATTAATTCTTTAAAAAAATAATTTGTTTATTGCTTTTAACCAAATATTTAACCGAATATAACAAATAATTTGGATATATATTTTCATATTATTCACCAATACAAGGCCTAAGATCCACTCAAATTAGAGCGTTGTAAAAGGCGAAAGAGAGTGAAGTAATCAGTTCATATTATGATGATTTGTAGGATAGATATAGGTTGATCCGAGATTAAGATTGTAGGAGGAAGAAAGTGCAGATTATGAAAATATATAGGATAGATAACGCTTGATCCTGGGCTTAACTGGGTTAAGATCCTAGTAATCAGGGAAAGCATCATCTCGGAAGAGTGCTCAACACAGTAAGAACTTCTTGGGCGCAACTGTCTGTGGTAACTTTCTCTGTACCAATGGAATACGACGGGATCGTGAGAGAATCGACTATGTGTACGCGGCAAGTTCAAGCTATGGAGATCTAAACTGGTGGAACCGACAAATGTAGCTTGTCTGAAAATTTTATGTGAATATTGAGACAAAGTAACGAGAGACTAACAACATTTAGTCCGTTGAGAAAAGTGTTGTAAACGCTATGGAATGCTGTCAGGGCTGAAAAGTGTTATGGTAACCTATCTACAGGGCGGCAGAAATGCTTCTCTGTGGCGTTGTCAGTATATAGTTTTTGCCTCGTTTTTATTAATAAATTTTTATTTTAGTCGTCTTTTTCTTCTCGTTATATTTTTTCTCGCAGTTATTATTATTATTATTCTGTCAATTTAATATTTACCAACTTATTCATCTGAAGCAGAACATCAAGAATTTCAATAAAGATAGCGTGCAGGATAAAATAACTAATCACAAAAATATGTGCCCATTGAACAGTGTGTGCAAAACAGAAGGTGTAGTCTACAATGCAGAGGTAGGGAATGAAAAAGGCCAAAAATCAAGTGTAGTGTACGGAAGGAAGCTTTAAGAAAAGATGGTAAAACTATCGATCATCATTTAAGGTAGAAAGTTACAAATGTTATAAGAAACTAGCTAGCCACGCGTTGGAGCTAAAAGAAAATGAAAAAACCCCTAATATATGTTGGAGTATTTTTTTTTAAAAAAGCCATAGTATTATTGAAAATACTGTATGCAGATTGTGTCAGGAAGAAAAGCTGACGATTATGTTATATCCAGAGCAAAGCAACTTGTTAAATGAGAGACCTGAAATAATAGCAGCTTGCAAATATGCAACAAAATATCTACTGGAACAATATGAACCCGGATGAGAATACCAAAAATTATTTCTCCCCTTCTCCCCCTTTCACGTATTTTTTCTCTCTCCTCTCACATATTTTCTTTACTCTTGCTCTACTCCTTCCCTCACATTGAATTTCCAATTACAGTACCATATGTGTATAAATAAGTGATAGAAAAACACATGACCTTTACAATGCCTGAAGAAACCTTCATTGGTAGAAACAACGATGGTGGAAAAGGTTAGTATTTGTAATATTTGAAATCTTCACTAGCTCTACACTTTCGCTTTTTGATTTGTGTGTTAAGCACTTTTCTAAAAATATAACCATTTTCTGACAATTCTGTAAAAGCTTTTTTATTGTGCGTATATATATGTATATATATATATATATATATATATATATATATATATATATATATATAAATTACATAAACTTAATACTACCCGTCAAATGTGTAAATGTTCATTTCACTTTTCGTTTCACCTTTTGGAAGTGTAGTCTGATGCATCCTTTAAAAGGGCTATGGTGAAATAAATTATAACATGGAGCCTTAAAGTGGTCTGTTTTTCTTTAAATTATTAGCTCTGAATTTACATTGAGCTCTCGTGATTTCATCCTCTTTGGGACTGCCTATACGGATTATCAAATTTTTCGTAACTTAAATATATATATATATATGTGTGTGTGTGTGTGTGTGTGTGTATGTGTGTATGTGTGTGTGTGTGTGTGTGTGTGTATATATATATATATATATATATATATATATATATATATATATATATATATATATTGGAATTAATACACCATTAGTTAATGAGCATTAAGAAGGTGTCCCCTTCTACAAACTGACATGATAAACAATTTGAAAAATCCTGCGAATTTTAAAATTTCTTATCTAGAATGATAAACTCAAAAACCTCGGTCACGATGACTTGTGACTTCTTGCTACAAGTTTTTCCGTCAACCCAATTTCACTCACTCCCTAGTATGGTTTTTCAGGCACTTTCCAAAAGTGCCGCATGCTGGGGTCGTCCCTCTCTTCCTGATAAATCAAGTATGGTGAGATTCGAATCCGGGTCTCATTGTCAGAAAGCAAACGTTCTAACCACGGGCTCATCCAGCCATCCAGCCATCCATACATACATACAAACAATTATTATTATTATTATTATTATTATTATCATTATTATTATTATTATTATTATTATTATTATTATTATTATTATTATTATTATTCCTTTGATATTTTTATTCTTGTTCCTTTTTCACACCTTCGGGGTGGCCTGTTATGAAGAAGAAATCAGCTAAATGTCCGGATATTTCGATGATGTATACGAGGATGGCTCTCGCTCGAGTGCACATTATAGCGAACAGGTCTAAGTGCTAGTCCTTTGACGTATTGTGAAACGACCAAACCCCTTTTCATCAGAGCCATATTAGAAGTGGGACGGTTCGTTGCCCAAACGGTTCAGTAGCAGATGACTAAGGAAAAGCGTTTACTTTTTATAATATATAGATATGGTGACTGTGGGCACCTCGAGGAGGTGGTGTAATACTTAGCAAGCTTTTCTCGCTAGGAGAATTACAACTAAATAGTGAGTTCGATCCTCAGTAGGTGCCCCATATGCTTGTGCTACATCCAAGCTACGCTTGGAAAATCACAGTGCACCTCGGCGTGGTGCAATTGTTAGCAAGCATGTCTCGCTAAAACAGTTACGAGTGAATTGTGAGTTCGATCCTCACTGGGTGCCCCATACTTTTGGCCTTGTTGTTCCCGGACTGCATGAATTTAAGCGAACTATCAGGCTGGCATCTCGGTCCCATCCTTTCACTGTCAAAACAGCTAAATGTAACCGTCTCTACTACTCAAATAGCTTCTTCTCCCGCACTTCCCGACTGTGGAAATCCCTTCCCTTTACTTGCTTCCCCGATGACTATAATCTTCAAATTTTCAAGTGTAATGTCAATCGACATCTGACACTCTGAGTTTGTTCCCCGTCCTTCTCTGCACCCTTCCCCAAATATGCCTCCTTACTCTTGTTCTCAATCCTCTGTAGCCCCTTGCGTGCTAGTGGCACTCCCGCCTTGCTTGGGGTGAATTGCTGAAAAAAAAAGACACAGAAGTTTAAATAAGTGGGAAGCGTCTTGGCAGATGATGGTAAGTGCGACACTGAGATCCGTAGACGTATTGGGATGGCCAAGGACACATTCCAAAAGCTGGGCGGAGTACTGCGAGACAGGAGGATTTCTTTGGTAACAAAGAAAGATGACGAAGAGACTCGAGACGACAGAGATGTGGTTCTACAGAAGGACGCTGGAGATATCATGGACCGAGCGTGTGAGCAACGATGAGGTCTTAGAGAGGATGCAAACAAGGAGGAGGCTTACAATTAACATCAGGAAGACGCAGCTGAAGTTTCTGGGACGCATAATGAGGTAGGAGGGCCTGGAGAATCTGATACTCACGGGTCGAATAGAGGGTAAGCGAGACAAGGGTAAACAACGCGTGACATACCTAGCGGACTTAAGCAAGTCGATGACAGAATGTGGCGTGGGGAAGGAAGCAGAGGGAAGGAACTTGTTGAGAGCTGCAAGGGATAGCGGGAGGTGGAGAGTTATGATCGCCTACGCTCTGAAAGGACATGGCACATGAAAAGAAGAAAGAAGATTATAGCAATCAGCAAAGGAAACTTTCGGGTGTCACATTTACAAAGCAGCGGTATTTGTTGAAGCAACAATCTGAATGGCACTTTCCGCTCATGTAGGGAATGAAGAAGTATCGATCCTATGTACGCGGCATGAAAGAAAATATATATGAAATTATTTAAACTAATGGAATTAAGGAATATGCCGCGTTTGAACATTTTGCATGGAACTCTCTAGAGTAGCGTTTCTAAACCTTTTTTCCTATCTTACATATGTAAATGTCTACTAATCGTAATACTTTGAATGTTGTGCTCCTTTACAGATTCTTGATAAGACCCAAAGAAGAATCATCAATGTTGTTGGTCCGAAATGTGCCTCCCTCTGCTTTTTCTATAAATATGTTCAGGCTAATTGTGCTGATGAACTTTCCGCTTTTAAGTAGTTTAAATAGTTTTGTATTCATATTGTAAATACTCATTGGGGTTAGTTTTTAGAATTGTTGTTTTATTCCCCCCCCCCACAGACACTGAATTGTAAATATGGGGATTAGTTAGTATTTTCATAGAGACAGTGAGGTATTATGGTGGTTGTAGTAAGAAAGGTACGTATGAATGTGGTGTTTTGGTGTAAGGAATATTGTTCGTACGATTGGGTCAGTGTTTGCGGCTAGCTAAGTTATAGTTAAGACAAAAGAAGACTCTCCTTTCCCCAATCCCCCCTTCGGCCTTGTGCCACATTTCTGTTTATTTTACAGAATAAATATCACTTTCCTCTTTTAAAAGTTGTTATTTGTATCCTTCCCACAGACAAAGTCTACATATTGGAATTAGTTTGGACTTCATAAATATAATGGTGTCAGTAGTAAAAATGGTAAGTAAGTTTTGGTGTAAGGAATATTGTGGTATGTTTGGGTCAGTAATAGTAGCTAACTAAGTTTAAGATAAGGCAGGTTGAAGGTTAGTCACTCCCCCCAGCCACCCATTTGGCATTGTGCCAAATTTTTGTATTTTTCAAAATAAATATTAGTTTTCTCTGTGATAACTAGACTCTATGAACTTAAACGCAGTACTAGATTGGCGGCGAGGTCTCATTATTTTAGAGTTCAAATGGATAGATGGAACCGTAAGTTCTCCGCTAAACGTTTTCTTTTTTCTCGCACTTCTCGATTGTGGAACTATCTTCCGGCTTCTTGCGTCACAATACACTTTGATCTTCAAAAATGTAAATGCAATGTCTTCTGTCTTCTTAATTCCTCATCTTTTATTTTTCTCTCTCCTTAATGATATTTTCTCATACTCTCTAACACTCGTCTAAACTGCGTCTTAATGGCTTTATTGCCTTATTTGTAGTGAAATGATTAACACACACACACACACACAAACACACACACACACACACACACGCACACACATATATATATATATATATATATATATATATATATATATATATAATAAATCCAGAGCCAGGTACTATCCCACATGAAACCAAGGTAGGTAGTATCTGGCTCATTAGGATTTACCTACTTTACTTTTACTCTACTTAGCATATTGAGCACTGTTCGTTTTAACTTATTACTCGCTGTTTTTTTTCCTTTGTACCAGAAATTTAAAGTACTTGACGATTTCTTTCGCCCTGTTCGGAGTTTTCTGGTGCTTTCGGTTTTTTTCCCCATTTTAACTTGGATGCCAGTTTATTTGGAAATTGTGCTATCCAGGTTTTTTCACTCACCGAGTTTAAATAGATTCACATTTTAAATATATATGTGTGTGTGTGTGTGTGCGTGCGTGTGTGTGTGTGTGTGTGTGTGTGTGTGTGTGTGTGTGTGTGTGTGTGTGTGTGTGTGTGTGTGTGTGCGTGTGTCTGTGTGTGGGGGTGTAAAAATGTATGACAAATTGTAAAAAGTTTTCTTGTGAGGCGTTTTCGTTGTTTAGGACTTCATCGGACGAAATATAATCGGATGCAGTCCGAAAGAACGAAACACGTCGCAAGAAAACCTTTTCCAATTTGTCATACATTTTTACCCAATATATATATATATATATATATATATATATATATATAAATTCATCTCCTCTTTATGTGAATCAATGTAAACCGAGCACGTCGTTATAGTCTGACAATGAGCCATATCCAAATATCTGTTTTTCTTTTATTTTTTCAGAAATCAATTTACTTCTCTCATCTTTTTAAGTTCCTCTTTTAACGTAAATAATAAAATATTGAATCTTTCTCTTCATCCGTCTCTACTCCCTATCTTCCATCTTTCATCTTTCATCTCTCTCTCTCTCTCTCTCTCTCTGCTTTTGTTTGATCCCCTCAAGGTAAAATGGTCAGTTCATTGTACTCCTCCAGCTGACTCCCCGCCTGTTATACACTATCTTTACATGAGCCAAATCAGTCCAAAACGTTCTATTTCTTTCTCTCTCTCTCTTCTCTCTCTCTCTCTCTCTCTCTCTCTCTCTCTTTCTTTCTTTCTTTCTCGCCTTCTGTCTGACACCCTCAAGGTGGGGGCGTGTTCGTTAGAAATACATTTCCGATTCCGGCCTGTTTGACTACTTTAGTTGGACAAAATGGCAGCCGAAGTTCAAACACACACCTCCAAAGAAATCGAAAAGGATAAAAAAAAAGATACACATGAATTAAAATATGCGGAAAGACATTTACTTTGAGGATTAATCATTTCGTTGTAACAATGAGAGGAATTTCTGTTTGTAACGCGAAGTTATTGTCGCAGCTCCATTCGATAAGATTGAATCAATGACCAGTGATTGGGAAACCCACGAGATCAATACCGGCGTGCCTCATTGATCTACCTAACAACATACACCGATCTTTAACGAATATCTATGCCGATGACACAACGGTTTATAAGCTCACCTCCCCAAATCTGGATGACCAGAACCTATCAGTTCATCACTCCTTTGATATGGGCCTGAGGGTTCAATCGGTGAAGGACTGACTTCTAAAATTCAATACATCCCAAACTATATCAGTAACGTTCCACCACCACCGAGCAGACCCCGAACTCTTACCCATCCTGATAGATGGATGTTCTCGCAACAAGTATCGTTACTTTAAACGTCTAGTGGGACAGAAGCTCGCCCAAGTGAAATTCATCCGATCTATTGAAAGATTATGGGAAGATGGTCGGTTCGTTGTACCGCTCCAGCTAGTATCTGACTCCCCACCTTGCTAGACTCTTTACTAGATCCAGATCAGAGAAGAAATGGTGCATTGCTGTCATATCTGGAGTTAAAAGGCGTCTACACGACCTTGTTGGTGATGAATTATTTACCACTCTACAACTTCCCCCATTTTTGTACCGACGAAACGTTGCCAGCCTCGCTATCGCTATTTCTGTGACATGGGTTTTGACGAATTACAAACATCGCTTTCACTAGCCCTGATTTTTACAACTGACACCCGCCATAATGCACCCACAAGCGTGAATCCTCCACATTCCCTTCGTATTCCATTAGTAAGGAGTATGTTCCACTTTGACAGACCAAAATCGCTATATTGCTACGACAGGTCACCACTGGCATCTCTTGATAGTGTTCAAAAGCGTCTACTAGATTTTGTAGATGATGTATTGGGTATATTATATTACTTTGGGTGAGGAATCGAACAGTCGAGTTCATATTCCAGTCAAATCCATTACATTCACATACGTGATAATACCCTTGGGAAAGATATGAATCCTCTTCTTCCCCACCCCTCACCAGCTATGGGTAAATAGCAGGGCAGACCGGTTGTATAGCCTTGGGTAGCAACTGGTCTACCGCAGAAAGAAACGGCAGCCGACTGCAGTGAAAAATTCTGCCTCGTCAGCTATGTATGGAAAGTTACAAGATCGCCTAAGCGTGTATCACGCATGGTACATAACTGACTGTTATTACACTTCAACAATCTAGTCAGGCTTCTTTCCTCATTATATATCCCAGAATCTCTAACTATCTCTTTCTGTCTGTGCTCGGAAGTTTCTTTGTAGCTCAGATTTTATTGAAACGTCGTCACTCTTTAAATGTTTTGTTACTGCCAATATGAGGATCTCTTGTTAGAATGACATCTCTGTCAGATAATTACCCAACATTTATTATTATATCGATTAGTTATTTTATAGCAGTTTAGCACTCCGATCTGAACGGCTTCATTCTCTCTTGCTCAGCACTTTCGGATTTTTCGTCTGTTTCCGTCTATATCTCTGAGATGAGGTATTAGGATTACTTGCATTATTTACATTATTCTAACTGTTATCCTCATCTTCATTGCAATATTCACAACATTTTGGCCGCTATATCTCTGAGATGAGGTATTAGGATTACTTGCATTGTTTACATTATTTTTACTATTATTCTCATCTTCATTGCAATATTCACAAAATGTTGGCCTCTATATCTCTGAGATGAGGTATTATGATTACATTATTCGGACTGTTATCTTCATCTTCATTGCAATATTCACAACATTTTGGCCTCTATATCTCTGAGATGAGGTATTATGATTACTTACATTATTTACATTATTCGGACTGTTATCTTCATCTTCATTGCAATATTCACAACATTTTGGCCTCTATATCTCTGAGATGATGTATTATGATTACTTACATTATTTACATTATTCGGACTGTTCTCTTCATCTTCATTGCAATATTCACTACATTTTGGCCTCTATATCTCTGAGATGAGGTATTATGATGACTTACATTATTTGAACTGTTATCCTCATCTTACTACCACCTAATCCTACTACAGGTCATTTAATGCCGAAAATTTTATTCTCGTGCACTTTCGTAATTTTGCGTTTAAAAAATGTATTACTGGTATTTTTTTATCTTTTTTTTACTATGAAAATGTATTGCTGGTAATTCATGATTTGACCCCAGTCTAAGGTTCATTATTTACACATAGCTACGACATTAACAAGTGGTACCGCCCTGGGTATTGTTCCTTGGGTATCAGGAATGTTGATTTAAGCCACTAGTAATAGATAGAGGCTCTGATTGAGAAATCGGAGAGCCGAGTTCGAATTCCAGTCGAATCCATTGGATTCACTTATGTGTTAATACCCTTTGGAAAGGTATGAATCCTTTTATCGCCCCTCCAACTATGGGTAAATAGAAGGACAGATCGGGTTCTATAGCCTTGGTTGGCCACTGGTCTACCACAGAAAGAAATTGCAACCTACTGCGTGAAAAACTGCCCCTTCAGTCATGTATCGAAAGATACATGATCGCCTAAGCGTGTATCACACATGGCACATAACTGACTGAAGACGTTTTGGTTAGCTTTGCTTTGGTTTTTTTAACGGCATATCAACTCCTTATGGGTCATTTAATTCCGAAATTCTATTCCTTGTGTGCTTTGGTAATTTTACGTTTTAAAAACAATGTATTACTGGCAATTTTTTTATCTTTTTTTTTTTTTAATATGAAAATGTACTAGTGGTATTTTTTTCTAATATATTCTTATAACTTCATGATTTGACCCCAGTTTACGATTCACTATATGCCCAAAGCTAGGACCCCAACAAGTGGTACCAACCTGGGTATTGTTGAACATTTTACTATAAATATTTATTGTTGGTCATTTTTTATACAAAAATATATTGCTGGTATTTTGACTATAAAATGTTTTTTATACCTTCATAGTATTTTGTTTTTGTTTGGGGGTTCACTATTTGCCCATAGCTTGGATCATAACATATACTAGCTCCCTGGAACGGGTGGACCTGGGAACAACAGCAATTGAGATGTGGTTCCACAGATCTCAAAACCTATCGATCAGAGGCCTTGCTAGGAACAACAGCAATCGAGAGGTGGTTCCACAAATCTCAAATCCTGTCGATCAGAGGCCTTGCTACCGGATGTAGTTTATCTTCATACCCAGGACAATTAGCAAGACATCAAGACGTGTATTTATTTTTCCGTTTTGAATCTAGAAATTAGTAACACCGGCAGCTTGCAAGAAGCCTAAACTGGTCAAAAAAAAATAATGTAAAACGTAATATTCGTTATTCAAATTATTTTCATTAAATATATATAATTCGCAGAAAATATTTTTCTCTCGTTTATCTTAATATTTCCTCAAAAACTAATTGATTTTGTTGAGAAAAACGACATCTGGAGACAGGTTTTTTTTTTTTTACAATTTGACGGATAAACTACTAAAGACATTGTTTCAGATGTTGTGAGTCTTCGAAGATGGCTAGAAACTGGTTTATTGCTCGTAATAGGATAAGATTTAATTTAATTTTGTTTCATGGACTATATTCATTTTTACAATATTTTAAAGATTAACTGGTTCAGTTTCCAAACAGATTGGTAAATTTGATATATAGTGTTAATTTTGCAATGTTATGTATCAGCACTTACGTTTACATTAGTGTTTCCCGAGTTTAATGTACTGATGTTGAGCAGAGTACTATAACTGATGTTAGTCTTTCCATAGTTCAGATAAGAATGACCTTAAATTAAAAAGAAATCATTTACCAAGCGTTCAAAGAAATAAAACTCTTGGTATATCTTTCCATTACAAAAATTCGATTTGGAATTGGAATAAAAGTATTAATGGAACGAAGCCTGAATCCATGATAAAAAATTAGGATGGGAAATTAGCCAATATCAAACATATCAAATATATTAGTGTATGGATCAGTTATAACACTAAATATAAGAGATAAGGAATTTGAAGATAGACTAGGCTACGCTAGAGTTTGTTCCTTCTAACATCACAAAAGCTGATAAAAAAAAAATAATCAAAAACTCGAATCGTCTTCTTAAATAATCTCATCAGATCGAAATGTTCATATGGATGTCAGGCATATAATCATGAAATATTAAACAGTCAGTTGTATGCAACCGCTTTCTCAGATCAATGATTAAAATTAGCTTCAAGCAGATAAATCCTGTAGGTTTTAGAGAGGAACATCCTTCTTCAAACCACGTAGGCTAGCGTTACAGAATCACAAATGATTGTACCATATAACAAGAACCATGTCACTCTCAACAACAATATCAAGTAAAATGCTTAACACATGGAACTCGAAGAGAAAATAATAATATACTCAAGATGCTGCTGTAAACAAAAAGCAAGAGAGGAAATTCCCATCAATACTGGAAGGAGCGACAACAGCTACTGGACTCGAGAAATCTATTTTCCTGAAAAAATTGTTTTAATAAAAAAATATTTTATAAATTTTAACCGATGAAAAACACTGATAACTCTGTCTTTGCATATCAAACATTTCCTTGTAACGAAACTGGTAATATTATCTTTAGAATTAACCTTCCTACTCTTTTTTTTATTTGATTTTAGACGACGAAATAGTACAGTGAAAACATCTCACTAATATCTTGAAAAATAAGAAATTATTGTACATTCTCGCAAGAATTGCACATGTGGCACTGGCTGTTCGTTCGCCCTTGGTCTGTTGAGAGAAAGAAAGATACAAAGGGGTGGGAAACAGAAAATACGAAAAAGAAAAGAAGGAAAGATATAATTAGTAACTGAAACAAAGATTTTTAGAGAGGGAGAGAGAGAGAGAGGGAGGGAGAGAGGGTGAGTGATTGAGAGAGAGGGGGGTGTGAAAAAACAGCGTCTGAAAATTCAAAAGAGTGATAGATCGCAAACCGACAACAGAGGGAGAAAGAAAAGGAGGACAGATAGAGTGAGAAACAAAATAAGAATGAAAGAAAATGTAGACAAGAGGTAAAAAAAAACTCCCATCAATGCTGGAAGAAGCGATAACAGCTATCGACTCGACAAATCTATTTTCCTTAAAAAAGTGTTCTAATAAAATTATCTTATAAATTTCAACCGATACCAACAACTGATGACTCGACATTTGAATGGCGAATATATTCTCATAAGGAAACGGGTAATATTGTTGGGAAACGGGCCCTGAGTGAGAAGGCGTGTGTAATAGTTAACCATGTTTGTTGCGTGTTGAAGGGCTGTCCCCCACAATTATTTATTTTTGTTTAGGAAAGGTGTGGAAATCATTAGCAATGGTGAAATACAAAACGGAACATAGAGTGAAAAGTAAGACTGAGTTGCGTCCCTTTGATTAGGTAATTATTTGTACCTACACTCATAACGAAAGAGTTGATTACTAAAAATGCAGTTTAGAAGATTGAGTAAATTTATGTTCTTATGACTTATTTCGTAGTGAGGGAAAATGTCACTTTTTAAGTATAATAATTGAGGTTTGAAAAGTTTTTGTTTGATTGAGAGAGAAAGGTTATGCCAAATGGTTGTTGAGTCAGAGTTTGATTTGTGTATTGTGCAAGTTGGATAAATGATGCTGGAATTATACTTGCATGGGTTGTTGTAAAGTTCTTTAACGTCTGACTGCGTTAGTCAAGACGGGAGTTCTTTGAGAGTCACATTTTTTGGCAGTGATGTTGTGACGTAGAGAAGTTAGGTTCGTTGACATCGGTGTTGCCGATAAGTTTAACGTCTCGATTCGTCGAGACGGGTGTTCGTAATTGTCACATTTTGAAGCTTGGAGTGAGCGGTCGAAATTGTCTGCTGCGCTGTCGATCTCTGCTCTCAGTCTCTGCTCTGCTGTGCTGTGTTCTGCTCTGCTGTGTTGTGTTCTGGTCACACGTGTTTTGGGGTTTATATATGGTCGTAGTCACGTGGTGCGGCTCCGGAAAGAATTGCGCCAAAATTTGATTTTGCACGTGCGGGTGACTTGATTGGTCGAAAAGGACCAATCAGTGAGCTAGATTTGCGGAGATTAACCAATAGTATCTCGTTGACATTGCTTGTATGAAAGTTGATATAATGGAATAGTGCATTATACGACGAAGGTAAAACTGGGCTATGGACGAGCCCACAATATCATTAGAATTACCATTCTTAATTTATTTTACTAGATTTTTCGATGGCGAATAGTCCAGTGACAACCATCCCTAAAATATTCCCGACCTCACTAACATCTTGAGTAATAAGAAATTATTGTACATTCTCGCAAGAATTGCACATGTGGCACTGGCTGTTCGTTCGCCCTTTGGTCTGTTGAGAGAAAGAATGGTACAAAGAAGTGTGAAACAGAAAATGCAAGAAAGGAAAAAAAAAAGAAAAACAATTAATAAAAAAATATATAATTGCTACGAACAAACGTCTGGTTCGTATGAAATTACGATTTACAAAACATTTATTTGAAATGCATCATCAAACACAAACGAAACGACTTCTTGTCTATAATTTAGTTTAACAAAACTTAAGTTCAAAGGCTCGTTAAAGCGAAATAACTATCACTTTGTATACAGTTGGAAGTAGAGGAAAGTGAAACATTACCTATATATATATATATATATATATATATATATATATATATATATATATATATGAAGAAATATAGTCTTAAAGTGTGCTATATTTATGGGATAAAGTGCTCAATATCAGAGATAGAGCGTGTGTAAATATAAAAGTGAACATAGAAGTCAACACTTAGAGGCGACAGTCTGTTTCATGCTAGATGCATTCGTCAGGCCAACACGATTGCATCATCTAGCATGAAACAGACTGTCGCCTCTAAGTGTTGATTTCTATATTCACTTTTATATTTATATATTTATATATATATATATATATATATATATATATATATATACACACACACACACACACACACACACACACACATATATATATACATATATATATATATATATATATATATATATATATATATATACAATTTAATTTAATTTATTCGAAAATTATAACATAAATATGTTATAAAATCACTACAAAAATAGCTATTTTGTTTCAACACTTCTGGTGTCTTATCAAGTGATGGTGTTGAAAGACACTCTGGTTCAGAGCTTAATCTAAAAATTGAACAATTTTGCTGTTGCATCTTAGAAATGATTAAATATATTTTACTGGAATTATCCGAGGTTTTCATAACATTATGGGACTCTACTTCGAGCAATAAGAATGTATAATTACTCTCCAATCTTAACATAAGAATTGTGAGGTAATCGACATGTTTATCATTAATTAATCAGAGCTAAGAATCGGAAGCTTATGAAATATTGAAATAAAGTTCATATATATATATATATATATATATATATATATAAATTCCAGGATCATCTAAATTATTCAAGATGATCTTCCCCCTCTCTAACCTTCTAACCTTCTGTCCTAGTGTAACAAGGTGCCGCACACGTTTCACGTAGGATTTCATTTTCATTTGTCTTTTTTCACTCTTCTTTGGACTGTTATAGTTGAAACTCCTCTCTCATGTACCAAGTGTCTTATGAATTTAGTTGGATCTTTTCTAATTGATCTCTTTAGTTCTCGGTTGAAATAATGATCCCTCTTCTTGTTTTGCCTCTTTTTTAAACTTATTCACCGGTCCCTATATGGTTCTGGAATGCACTTTGTAGATGGCAGCCAGAGTATGAATGTTCGTACCATTACTGAAGGACTGAATGGCCATTTTCCTCCTGACGCAAAACGATTTAAACATGCTCTCTTTATTAGCTGAATAAGGTTTTTTTAAGCGATTCTTACAAAAAATGGTATCAAGATGGCTAAACGTCTTATCTAAAAACCTGGAAAAAGGAAACTCATTTAGTCCAGTGAAGTTTTAGATATTAAACATTTGGATGGATAATGATGCTGTTACACGATTTGGATAAAATTGCTGTTAGATCCGGCATATCACCATATCTGTTACAGATCCACACGCCCACAAAAAAGTATTCGCCTATTCGTGGTCGTTTAGAGGGGGTGATAGAAGAAGAATGAAGAAAGTAAGTAATAGGGGAGTGTCATTTAGGCAAAGCTCCTAAAATACTATAGCTGATTACTTTTGACCGAATAGTTGGTTATCTTGCTATATTTCTTGAATATTGTCTTTTTCACAAAAAATGTTCAAATAATGTTTATTCCTGCTCGATTTTATTTTGATAGAAGATGTTTCAACTTATATTGATTTAAAACTTAGATAACATCATACTGTCGTTTCCATAACTAACTCTATACTAACTCAAATATTCGGAGCAAAGTGCCGTAATCTTATTTACTTTGCCATACTTGGAATTGGGTGTAATGACAAAAGTACGCAGGTGTAGGCTTTAAGAAAGCGTTAGTTTTTCGTATAGTGTCCTTTTATAGTCCCAGTAAACAGAAATAGCTCTCTCGAAGAGGTGAGCAACGAAACAAGGGGAGACCACTCTTGATTATTCATGACATTGGGTTTGTGATTCTTTCTAAGGTTTGTCTGAGGACTATTCTTCTAGCGTCTCTGAAATGTTATTCACGAATTATTTATTTATTTACTTATTATTATTTTTCCTTCTTATTCTCCCGATAGGAGTAGATAGGTTCATCCATCGCCCGGTTCACACTCTTCCTCGGTATTTTGAACGGGAGTAGATAATCCTATGTTTTCTGTTTAGGATTGGAATTCCAGTTCCTTCTAAAGTCTACTTCAATTCTATATACCTAACGTCTGCGCCTGAATACAGAAATTATATTCATTACTTAAATATTGATCTCTTTAAGTCTAGAGTTTGCTATTGTATTTCCTGCATAGACCTCAAGAACTTCACTCCTTTTCCGTTCTTGTGCCAATAAATCACTACACAGTAACCTTCTACTTTGAGTGGCTTTTTGGCCTTGTATTGGGGCAAAATTAGTATAAAATAACTGTAAAAGGACAATATGAACAAAGACAAAATGTAAATTTATCTTAGCCGGCGCGTCTCGTCCTCTAAGGGGTTTTATCAATGCATATATATATAGGTAACTATACACGTGTCGAAAAACCTTCGAATTCTTGATTTAACAATAGCCAAATCAATCACGAAGGGAAAAAAAGGTTTTAAAAAAGAAAGAGCCAGGAACATGAAAGTCTGTCGAAAATAAAATAAAAGAACCCGTTACGAGTAAACAACTAACTAAAGAGCTCGATACAAACGTAGATCAGACCTAGTCAAACCTAATGAGCCAGACAAACCTACCAAGGTTTCACTTAAGCGGGGAAACCTTGTATAGGTTTGTCTGGCTCATTAGGTTTGACTATATATATATATATATATATATATATATATATATATATATATATATATATATATATATATATATATATATCTTTAAGGCAAATGCTGTTAAAATTAACAGCTTTGTGTCGGTTAATTTTTAATTCTTTTAGTTTTGCTATTAATTTATGTGTTATATATTTTAAATAATAGAAGGTTATCAATTTAACCATTTTCTTTTAATTTAAAAAAAAATATAGTCATGTATGTTAGCTTGGGAAAGGAGTAATTCTTTCAGGAACGGAGATATTTGAAAAAATCTGGGTGAAGATTTATATTTTGATATGATTTAATGCAGCACCCTTGAGAGAGAAAAAAAATTCAAGAACATTTTTCATTCAATTTCGTTGCAGAGGATGAAAAGCGCGTCGGTTAATTTTTTCCTTTTGTCTTTTGTTTATACAGAGTGCGATGGATAAATTGTCGCCGTTTTATAATCTTGATTTCGTGCAGGCGCATTATTCGTTTTTGGTTTTGTCGTCTGCCCATTATAGTAGGGTCATTGGATCACCGTCTGTGAGAAAAAAAAAAGAGCACCATGACGCAATTCACTCCGCCAGACATTTGGAAACGGCATGTCGTACTACTTGGCATTCTCGCCGGAAGCTCCAATATAAACATTTCAGAGTGTTTGGGTGTCAATCTGAGGACAGTGCAGAGTAAGCGAAAAGAGTTAGATGAGTCTAATGGTGATTACGGAGGTAGGGCTGCTCGAAAAATCACTCAGATCTCCCAAGAAGACTGATCAAAGGTTTCCGATTCATTGAAATAGATCCACGATTTTATCATCTGTTATGACCGTTTTCAAAATGTTTTCTCTGGTGTGAGACGATTACACTCTACAGACTTTCCGTCCAAGAATTGCTCTAAAGGATATAAGTCAGCGAGAACGTTATAAATTCTTGTGATTACCTGACAGTGTTCAAGACCAAGCAGCTTCATTCTGCGTAGTTTAGTTCCGTTACCATAGCAACAGTCCGATATATTTTTTTATTAGATTCCGTACATCTCTTGTCATCCGGTTGTTCTACGTGTTTACGTTCTCATTGAAGCTGGGTCGCCCACCTGTTTATATGTCAAGGGCGCCCCACTGAAATACTATAAGGCGCATCTCTGCAGCCAGTGGATCTGACGTCACCTTCCATCCCAAGCCTTGTATATCAGGGTTACTATAAATCAACTTCAAAGGTTTATTATTGACATTAACCATTAACATACTACAGAATTATTACATCCCTTTCCAATGTATTCTTTTTCTAAACCTGTCAATTGTAGTAACCGTATTGTTACTCTCACTCAGAGGTGTTTTCTGATGCCATAGCAGGATATGACATCACTACTATAAAATTTAAACAAATTCAAATTCTATGGTAGGATGAAATAGTGGAAGCAAATAAAACCACATACATAGACTGATAAAGGTTACATTCAATACGCCCTATTCGGTATGACTTGAAAGGAAATACGTACTGCAGTGATGTATAGAAATTCTTGACGCATATAATCCGTTTTTTTATCATTTCACCCCATGCAAGGCAGTAAAGCCACAAAGGCATAATAGGTTACTGGGTATGAAAACAATAGAAAACAGAAACATTACTAAGTAGACAACAATAAAAGTGTAACCAGGAAGAAAGTAGATAACGATTGACATTGCATTTAAATTTTTGAACATCAAAGCTGGCCAGAAACAATGGAGCCGGAAAAGAGTTCCACAAACGAAAAGTGCGAGAAAATAAACTTTTAGTATAGTAATGACGGTTACATCTAGCAAATTCAACTGTAAATTGACGGGAACATGCTGCTAATCAAGTACTGTGCTTAAATTCATAGAGTCTAGGTACCATAGCGAAGAGCAATATTTATTCTTATGACAATACAAAATATGGCACAAAGAGATAATGGGGAATGGGGGAAAAAAAGGTCGGTTTTCTTCTGTCTTAATATTAAACTTAGCTAGCCACAATCACTGACCCAAAGAGACAACAATATCCCTTACACTAAAACAACGCATTCTTACTTAACATTCGCCATAATACCTCAGGATCTCTATAAAGTTCCAACTCGTCCCCTATATGTACAATTCATTGTCTGTGGAGGGGAATATAGTACTAATTTGAAATCTAACCCCAATGAGTTTTTTACAAAAATTGGCACAACTATTTACAAGAAGCTAAATGAAATAGTGTCAGTAATACACCGACCAGTCCTTAACGAAGAGCTCGCCCGAACAATTACCATGGAACTATTTATAGAAAAAGCACAGGGAAGCCACTTTACGACGGTGGGAAAGTGACTGAAGCCGAGATGTCAGGTCAGGACCAATAATATTGCTGATTCTTCTTTGGATTTCATCAAGAATCTCTAAATATATAGCAGGAGCACGGGACCATATGAGGCAGCAATATTCGAAGCATGGACGAATGGTAGACTTATAGATATGTAAGATAGATTCAGGAGAGAAAAATTGTCTAGCGCAAGAGTGAACCAACTTTCTTAGCAGTTGACCTATCAATGGATTCAATATAGTCTTTCCACTACATGTCAACAGAGAATGTTAACCTGAGAAGGCACAACGAGTCACTCTACTGGAGGTTAGCATCAGCCATACTGATGAGAGACAGAAATGAATCTCTCTGATTATTAATAGAGAGTTCTTTGAGAAACGTCTAACGGATGATTTATACGAGCGAGGAAAGTCGAAAAGCGCGTCGGCCGAAACAAAGTGATATTAATAACAAGCGTGATAATATACATACACATAATTCGGGTGAAAAAATGACAATGTCTGTTTGGAACTTTAGAC
>OZ038511.1:9120161-9150161 GCA_964036315.1 Acanthosepion esculentum
CACACACAAGCCACAATAAGGTCTTAAACTTTTGTTAATGATCGTATTATATAAATATATATAAAAAAAATTGAAATATTTATTTATATTTAATTCTCATTAGAACAAATTTTCTTGGAGTCTAAAACAAGGATTTTTTAAGAAACAATTTTTCTGGTTTTCGTTCAAGAAACCAGATGTTTGTTTTCAATATTTGTAAGAATTCTTCCGTGGACACATACGCCAACTCGATTTAACTGTTTAATGAACATTTTATGGAAAATCAATTAATATATAAATTGTTTTTAAGCTATTATTGTATTGATCATGACATTTGATATTTCTAATGTTACAAATTCAATCATGTTTTGTCGGTGTTGATGAAATAATTTACAATCCGTATATAACGTGCTATTTTTTTATAAATGGAAATTGTGACATACAAATGTATTCTTATTAGTACTTGCACTAATACACTATTAGTAGGCCGAAAAATATATTTCCATGTTACCTACAAGAGGTCTAACACCATTGTAGCTACGAGTGCTACTAATCCCATGGTACCTACAAAAGCTACTGACAACATGGTACCTAAAAGAGGTGCTGACACCATTTTACATACGAGAGGTACTGACACCATGGTACCTACGAGTACTACAGACACCAAGCTAATTATGAGTGATACTGACGTCATAGTACCTACGAGAGCTACTGACGCCATGGTACATACGAGTGCTACTGACAACATGGCAACTGCGGGTTCTACTGACACCACAGTACCTACAATGCAACTGACAACATTGTACCTACGAGTGCTACTGACACCATGGTACCTACGACTGATAATGACACCATGGTGCATACGAAAGGTACTGACATCATGTTACCTACGACTGTTACGGCCAGCAAGGTACCTACGAGAGTTAATGACACCTTGGTACATACGAGTGCTACTGACACCATGAAACTATGAGAGCTACTATCACGGTGGTACCTACGAGAGCTACTATTACTATGGTACCTATAAGAGGTACTGACGCAATGGTACCTATGAGTACGAGAGATACTGAAACCATGGTACATACGAGTGCTACTGACGCGATATTACATACTACAGGTAATGACACCATGGTACCTACGAGAAGTATTGACACCATTGTACACCATGGTACCTACGAGCCCTACTGATATCATGGTACCTACGAGTGATAGTAACACAATGGTATCTACGATACTACTGATACTATAGTACCTGCGAGTGCTAATGACACCATGGTAACTATTAGTGCTACTGACATCATGATACCTACGAGATGACTGACGCCATAGTAAATCTCAGTGCTAATGACCCATAGTACCTGCGAACGATACTGACAAAATGGAACCTACTAAAGATACTGACACAATGTTACCTACTAGAGGTACTGACTCCATGGTACCTACGAATACTATAGACACAATGTTACCTACTGGTTCTGTGTACACCATGGTACCTAAGAGAGCTACTGAAACCATGGTACATACGAGCGCTACTGACACCATAGTACATACGAGTGCTACTGTCACGATATTACATACCATGGTATGTACAAGAAGTACTGAGACCATGCTACATACAAGTGCTGCTGGCAACATGGTACCTACGAGTGCTAATTAAACATTGCTAATGTCATCATGGTATCTACGAGTACTACTGACACCATGTTACCTACGAATGCTACTGACACATTGGTAACTATCAGTGCTACTGACACCATGGCACATACGAGAGGTAATGACACTATATTACATACTAGCGGTAATGACACCATAGTACCTATGAAGAGTACTGAAATCATGTTATCTACATGGTAACACTCTACGAGTACTAATGACTCCATGGTACCTACGATTGCTACTAACACCGTGGTACATATTATTTCTACAGACACCGTGGTACCTGCGAGAGTTACTGACAAAATGGTAGCTGTCAGTGTTACTGACATGGTACAGATTAATTACTGTAATGGTACCTACGAGTATTAAAGACACAATGTTACATACGAGTGATACTGACACGATGGTACTTACGAGTTCTACTGACATTATAGTATCTGCGACAAGTGTTGACACCATGTTACATACGACTGCTACTAACACGATATTACAAAATAGAGGTAATGACACCATGGTTCCTGCGAAAAGTACTGACACCATGGTATCTACAAGTGATACTAAAACCATGGTACCTACTAGCGCTACTGACACCATGGTAGCTTCGAGAGCTACCGACACCATGGTAATCCCGAAAGCTACTGACACCATGGTAACTTCGAGTGCTACTAACACCATCGTACGTAAGAGTGCACAGACACCATGGTAACTATCAGTACTACAGACACCATGGTACCTACTAGCTCTACTGACGTCATGGTACCTTTGAGAGCTACCGAACCCATGGTACCTCCGAGAGCTACAAACACCATGGTACCTACGAGTGATACTAACAACATGGTACCTTCAAAAGCTACTAACACGATGGTACCTACGAAAGGTTCTGACTGCATGGTGCCTACAAGTATTATATACACAACATACTACGCTACTGACACTATGGTATCTAAGAGAGCAACTGACACCAGGTACTTACGAGTTCAACTGACACCATGGAAACTACGAAAGGTGTTAACACAATGTTACCTAAAAGAGTTACTGACACCACTGTGACGACAAGTGCTACTGACACCATGTAAACTACAAGAGGTTGTGGCACCATGGTACCTACGTTTAAAGACAAGATAGATAAAGTATTGACTAGTTATTAGTTGGAAAGTGCTTAGACAAAATACATTCCTTTGTTCCAGAAGTTTTAAACTCCACAGCTAAGACATAAATGCTCTTCCTGCCCTCTACATTTACAAGAGCCAGATCAGGCTGTAAGTCAACTGCTGTTACCATATATGGACTGGTGCTACACAGTCTTCAATTTCCACATTGCTATCCCTTTCTCATAGATGAAACATTGCAAGCCTCTCGCTACTCTATCGCTATTTCCATGGAAAGTGCTCAGATGAACAACATTCCTTAGTTCCATAAGTTTTATCCATCACAGCTAGGACATGACTGCTCCTTCTATCATCTACCTTTAAAAGAGCCAGATCAGGCTGTAAGTCAACTGCTGTTGCCATATATGGACTGGTGCTACACAGTCTTCAATTTCCACTTTGCTATCCCTTTCTCATAGATGAAACATTGCAATCCTCTCGCTACTCTATCGCTATTTCCATGGAAAGTGCTCAGATGAACTACATTCCTTAGTTCCATAAGTTTTAACCTTAACAACTGGGACCTAACTGATCCTTCTCCTCTACCTTTACAAGAGCCAGATCAGGCTGTAATCAACTGCTGTTGCCATATTTGATCTGGAGCTACCCAATCTTCAATTTCCACATTGCTTTGTCTCGTTACTCTATCGCTATGTCCATGGAAAGTGCTCAGATGAACTACATTCCTTAGTTCCTTCATTTTTAATCATCCCGGTTAAACCCGCCCTGCCACATTCATTATAGCGAACCACCCTGATTCTCTTCGTATTCCATTAGTAAGATGTAAGTTCCATTCGAGTAATTGCTCCCTTCGAACCGCTGCTTTGTGGAACTCACTCCCAAGAGGATGCTTCCCAGACCACTACAATCTTATCCTGTTCGGCCGCTTAGTATACTAAGAAGGAAAGATTAATACTGATATTAGAGTTGTTCATAAAATTGTTTGAAACGTTTATGTAATGTACTACAGTCTCATATGTGGTAATATTAATGTTAACCTTATCCGTATCCCTATAAGGAAACATCTGTCATTCATTGACCGATCAACCAGTACCGTTTCTGGTTGAAATGCATAAACTCCTTTTCTTAAAACAATTTTTCAGGAAAACGCGTTTCTGAAGTCCAGTAACTGTTATCGCTCTTTCTAGTATTGATGGGGCCGTAATCAAGTATGTCGATTGTCTCATTCGATATTCGCCCAGTAAAACGTGAAGCAAGAGAACAGCGAATGAACTTTTGCCAATAAAGAAAATGAAAGGACGTCAAATAAGCAAAAACCAATGAAAAATAAAATAAGAGAGCCTAAATGGTAATAATTTCCTTCTAAGGAAATATTCGGCATACATTCACTTAGCAGCCAGTTGATTGGCTGATTTTGTTTCGCGTCCTATCAATACCTCTATGGGTTATTTAATGCCGAAATCAAAATATTCTGATCACAATTTTATGGCTTCAACTAAATATATTTTGAACGGTTTGCTTTCAACTATAGCTAAAATTTGGTAATAAAATTACCAATTTTATTACCAAATTTTAATGAAATGTATTGTTGTTCATTTTACTATAAAAATGCTTTGTTGGTCTGGTTAGGTTGATTTTGTTTAGTGGCATATCAACACCTCTATGTGTGTTTAAATAAATATTTTGAACACAATTGTATGGCTTCAACAACATATATTTGGAATACAATTATATGCCTTAAATTACAGATAAAATGCATTGTTGGTCATTTAATTGTAAATAAGTATTTTTGGTAATTTTATTATATAAAAATGTGTTGATGTTGTTTATACTATAAAAATGTATTTGTATACTTTCATAGTGTTTTATTTGGGAGTTTAACTATTTTCCCATAGCTGCGATCCTAACAGGTGCTACCACCTCTGAGTAGCCAGTGCTTCGGTCAGTTGAAATCTATAAATTATTTCTCTTAAAACATATTTTCATGAAAACAGTTTCCTCAAGTCCACTAGCTGTTATAACTCTTTCTATTAGTGACGGGGGGTTATTCTTGAACTTTTATTTGAAATAGTGTGTTATGTTAACATCTTGATTATGTCATTATTTTCGCTTTGAGTTATCTGTGCTATCGATTTTAGTTGTTTCTGCTGTTGGTAGTCCTCAAGAGATGTGGTTCTTGTTATTTGGTACAGCCCGTTGTCTGTGATTCTGTAGCGCCAGTGCACAATGTCCACAGAGGGATGATCTTTGCGATGACCACATATCAAGATGATCTTTGGGATTCCACATATCAAGCTTCCAATCGCTTAAAAGCACATTATTTGAAAGTGTGACATAACTTTCAGGGAGAAAAGCTGCTAAGTACCACAATGGAAAGGAAGTTGTAGAGAGCCATAATCCCTCACGGTACAGAGAAAGAACAAAGGACAATTGACCTCCTCTTGCTCGTTAGGATACAAGAGGTGGTGAGAGAAAGCTTCGTTATTTAGCCGCAAGTTGTGGCGGGCAACACAATCCAGTCTTTACACCGTTGATTTCCCTGTTAATTCCTTATCGGATACAGTAGTGAGATCATCAATTAGTTAGGTTCAACTACGTCTGCTCCTCGACCTTCATATGGCCTTTGCTAGCCGTCAACGACTGCCCCACTGTTTCTCTACTCACCACCCGCTTCACCGTCTGTCGTCGGTAAAAGCAATTTGTCATCTGACGCTCTGAAATCATTCAGTGTGTGATTACTAAACTGTCTTCGTAATTAGTCCGAAGATATGTCAGTCTTGGGGAGAGGGGGACAGCTGACGGCGACAGGTATGAAGCCTGACTATATCAATCATACATTACTAATTGTGCTACATCGGAAAGAGAGAGAAAAAGTCAGGTTGTACCGAAGGAGAAAGGGGGGTAAATAGAAGAGTACTCACACATTCTCTCTTACTCACTCTCACTTACTCTATATGTTTTCAATACTTAGGGGGTCATGGCTCTCCACAACCTCCTATATTTTGCAATATGACGTTGATTATCATTAGAACGTTTAGAACAGTACACAGGAGAAAGGAAGAGAGAACTGCAAGTTAAACACAAAATAACAAAGAAGCATTGACGATGCCTGATAATTAAAGACACAGATTAGAGATTAAAGACACAGAGTAGAGATTAAAGACACAGATTAGAGATTAAAGACATAGATTAGAGATGCGGCAAGAAACTTCCTGAGACGAAAAAAAAAGTAAGAGAAAAAAAATGGCTGTAATCTTCATCTGGTGAGCTTAAAAAGGATCCTCTTAAAAACTCATTCTTTCTTTCTTTTTATGTGACATGTCCTTTCAGGACGTGAGCGATCATGGCTCTCCACTTCCTTCTATCTCTTGCAGCTCTCTCCCCTTTGCTTCCTCCCCAAGACCACATTCTGTCATCCACTTGCTTAAGTCCGCCAGGTATGTCACGCGTTATTTTCCCTTGTCTCTCTTTCCCTCTATTCGACCTGTGAGTATCAGATTCTCCAGACCCTCCTTCCTTATTATATGACCCAGAAGATCCAGCTGCCTCTCCCTGATATTAAGTATAAGCCTCCTCCTTGTTTGCAACCTCTGTAAGATCTCATCGTTGCTCACACGGTCGGTCCATGATATCCTTAGCATCCTTCTGTAGAACCACATCTCCGTCGCCTCGAGTCTCTTTTTCATCTTTGAGGAAAAGGTGCAACATACACTGTCATAAAGAAGAACAGGTATCACGTAAAGGTTCAGTAGTAGCAGGCATAATAGGCCACAATGTGGACAAGGCAACTAAAGCAAAAACAATTTTCATTTGTGGAATGCAATGTGTGTGAGGAAGAAGGCTTGATAAAATCTGACACAAGTCCATCAAACTGGGGAGTAATTAAGGGCAGAATTCAATATACTTCACGTACTTGTCAACTATCGATTTGCAGGTGTCAGTAGTACAAACATTACTAGACTGGATAATGGGGGATAATTATTCGAACAAATCCCTTAGGAGATAAAATATTACTTATCAATATACAGTCGGTGTCCATATATATATATATATATATATATATATATATATATATATATATATATATATATTGTTTAATGGAGCTAGAATTATTTAGATGCATAGTTAATCTTCTGGAGAGCCGGGTGGTTGTAAATCCAATATATGTATGTGGATTAGAAGAGCATTATTCCATAAGACATTTAAACTCATACACAACATTGGTTCTATCAACAACTGCAGCAACTGGATTTGGATGTTTTAATAGATACTAGTAATGACACTTTTACCACTTCTGTATACAAAAAACCTACAAGTGATAACAATTGCACCCTCAACTATCTTAGTGAATGCCCCATTAAATATAAACGGTCAATAATTTCTAACCTAGTTACTAGAGCAAAACTTATCTCTTCTACCAATAAAATATTTCATAAGCAATTGACTAACATCATGAAAACCCTTATTAATAACGGTTTTCCTAACTATCTAGTTGATAATGAATTTGATAGATACTTCTCAGACCTAACAAGAGATACACCCAGAAAATTATCCTCAATTAACCTCTTTTACAGAGGATAAATGCATAGACAATACAGCATGGATGAAAAGGCCCTTAGGTATATAATACACCATAATGTGTTTCCTGTTGATTCTAACAAAGCCTTAAAACTTAATATATATTATAGTAAATTTAAAATCTCTCACCTGATAATGAGCAATAACCCTTCTCCAGTTGTATTTTTTCATATCGTATGTATATTACCAGGTTATTTTTTTTAATTAATATTTATGACAATGACGGCAAAGATAGCTACATTATTTCACTGATATATATATATATATATATATATATATATATATATATAGAGAGAGAGAGAGAGAGAGAGAGAGACAATATTAGTGGTGAATATACACATACATATGCAATTATATATACACATACATATATGTATAAAAATAATTCCAAGAGGATATGATCCAGGTAGAACTCGATGTCCAGGACAGAGTAAGGATATAATAAAAAGACTTAAACACTAATATTCCATGGTCAAAATTTATTCCATTGGAATCGTAAGAACGATCCAATTCATCAGACCTACAGATTCAAAAAGAAAACAGTAAAACAACTCCGGGAAAAATTGGTGAGAGTATGTGTGAGAGTGTGTGGGGGGGGCCTGTGATCTATATAGAAGGGTAACTGACGAGAGAGACAGGGAGGTCCAAAGGTGGAGAGGGCATTAGAATCTAACAGAGAGAAGATTTAAAGAGGGGTTTCAGTGAGAAAAGGGTGCGTATTTTCAAACGTCCGAAGATATACCGGAAGAGTGTACATTTCTTGGCGACACACACACACCCCATAGGCGATAAAATCTTATACTCCCGCCCAGACCCCTATAACGCATACATACACACACAATACACACACATCTATATCTATATATATATATACATCCACATCTGCACGCCTAGGACAACCGATTTCAAAACCAATGCTAAATTCGCTATAATGAGATAATGGAAAAGTTATATATATATATATATATATATATATATATATATACATATATATATATATATATATATATATAGATAGATATATATGTACATATATATATATATATATATATATATATATATATATATATATAGATAGATAGATAGATAGATATATATAGATATATATATATGTACATATATATATATATATATATGTACATTCTTGTGACTTCTATGTTCACTTTTATATATATATATATATATATATATATATATATATATATATATATATATATATATACTGGGTGTCCATAAAGTTTTTGTGCACTTTAAAAAATTTATAACTTTATTTGTATTTGCGATAGAAATAATCTGTAAAAATGTTATAAAGTCTAATGTAACTAGTTTTAAGTATAGCTAAAATAACTAATGTGATTTCAGGCATTACTGTAAATCAGTTGGCAAATGTTTTCCGTGAACTTTGTATTACTAATGGTGGAGGACATGTGGAAACTTAAATAAAATTTCAATAAAACCTTAGAATATATAGATTTACTTCTTTCTAATACTTTTTACAAATTATTTCTATTGTAAGTACAAATAAAGATAAAATGTTTTTGTAAGTGCACACGAACTTTATGGACACCCTGTTTATGTATATATATTCCAATATATATATATACCAATATATATATATATACGCGTGTGTATATATATATATATATAGTCATCCACAGACAGGCTGTTTCGCAGATCATCGGTATATCTTCGGTTGCCTCTATCTAGGATCGAAACCCGACTGAATTGACGTCAGTCAGAGATTTTACCCCTAAGCCGTTGGCTCACAACAAGAAAGATAGTGAATTTTAAGCGTATTTATTTTAGATAAACACACAGTGACCGAGAGGACTTGATTCGCTTTTACCGAAGAGTCTTGCATTATCAACCATAATAGCCAATGTTTATATATATATATATATATATATATATATATATATATATATATATATATATATATATATATATATATATATTCATACATGTTTCATTAAATAATATAGATAAGTGTTGTCTATTTATTTTATGTAAGTTCTTTTCATATCGTCTGATAAGCTTAATAACATTATCATTAAACAATGAAAGAAAATCACAATATTGATACATATTTTTTAATCCAATCTAAGCTTTCGGCTTACATAAGCCATCATCAAAGATGACAATTACACAATATATTAAGCAATACACAAACAAGAAATTGATGATAGTCTGTTTTTGTTTACATGGATGATTTCCAAGCAACGATAAACACGTGCATATAAAACGCTGAAAGCGAAAATCGCACAACAGCTCATGACGTCACACATGACCACGAGAGAGTGAATCCGATGAGTATTGAGTATGGAAAGCCGTTGGTATGAACCAATGGCTTCTGTTACTAATTATAGGCATTTAAGGATATTTTTGGAGATTTCATAGTTTATTTTGTTCAGGTTAGGTTTCAACTGTTTTATGTATATAGCTTCAAGAATTTTTAGTTTTTGTTTATTGTTTTCATGTTTAAGTATATTTGTGTTTTCGACGAGGATTTTCCG
The DNA here is from genome assembly GCA_964036315.1 of Acanthosepion esculentum. Lineage (NCBI taxonomy): Eukaryota > Metazoa > Mollusca > Cephalopoda > Sepiida > Sepiidae > Acanthosepion > Acanthosepion esculentum. The sequence continues at coordinate 9,129,997 of OZ038511.1, forward strand.
GAAATGTGTATGCGGCCAGGCATGTAGTTTTAAATGCCTAAAAATGTTAGAGTTATCATTCAAGTGTAGTGTTTTTGATAATGGCTCATGTAAGCCGAAAGCTTAGATTGGATTAAAAATATGTATCAATATTGTGATTTTCTTTCATTGTTTAATGATAATGTTATTAAGCTTATCAGACAATATGAAAAGAACTTACATAAAATAAATAGACAACACTTGTCTATCTTATTGAATGAAACATGTATGAATGAAAAAATGCTGCCTAAATACACACAATTTAAATATATATATATATGTGTGTGTGTGTGTGTGCGTGTGTGTGTGTGTGTGTGCGTTTCATTAATGACGACAAACAAGATACTGCAATTAAGCTTTTATTTAATTTTTCTTGTGTTCGAACAAGTGTTTCTTTTCTGGACACAGAGTGAATAGAATCTGTCTAAATGTTCTGTAATTACGAGCGCTTTCGGCAATACTCTTAGCCATTATCAAGGATAGTTTAATTTTTGCGTTTTAAGTGGGTGTATGGGTTGGGTGTATATTTATATACCTGTTATAGGGATTATTTATTTTATTCAGACTACTGTACTCATTTTTGTCGCCATATTTATTACAACGTTTCGAGCGTTGTACGCTCCGGCATTCTTCAGGCGGTTGAAATGTCGAACTGAACCCTTTATTTCGCTCATTGGGGTAGACTGTTCTAGTTCCACATGCCATGTTTAATGGATGTCAGTTATCAGTTATCTCCTGAAAGTTCTCCACTGCCTTAGCCGGGTATTGAACTCACACACTTTGGGTCCTGTCACGGGGTTTAGCCAACGCCTTTATGCACTGTGCCATGTTTCCTTCAGGAGCGTACAACTGCCGAAACTTTGTAATAAATATGGCGACAAAGATGAGGACAATAGTCCGAATAATGTAAATAATGTACATAATACCTCGTCTCAGAAGTATAGATAGATACGGGGAAATGAAGGTGGATCGACTCTGCGGAAGTACTTCAACGTATTCTAGCAATAAATGCGGAACTAAACGGAACATTTGTCATGGAAATAGCGATAGATTAGTGATAGGAATGGGAAGGATGCTGCTCTTTTGAGAATAGGTTTTCCCTCCTAAGATCAGGTAAACGATTTTGAATTCTTTCAGAATCTGAGAGTAACAATTGAACAGTTCCGATCCAAATATGACAGCCATTTTGGTCCATTTTTTTCCCAGACTGCTCTTTAGGCCACTTTAGACCAAGTGAGGGCCAACACTCTTTGAATGCCAACGATACGCAGAGGATATCTTAGTTCATTTTTTAGTTTATTCGGCAAGCTAGTGAGAATCCATTTTGAATGACTTGTCACTGTAGATGGACCATTGTCAGACCACTATGATCCGAAACTTCGGGTTGTCGAAGACCTACGATATTCAAGAGTCAGTAGTTAGCAGCAACGATAATGGTCACGAATTTTGGTGAACAGAAAGGAATTTTGAAGATTATCATCAGATGTCAAATACGAATCTAACTTCCTATTAAATCAATAATTAGTGTGGTAATAAAATAAGCCCATACCATCTCCCTTCTCGCTTGTAACCATCCACAATAAAATAAACATTTCTCAGCACTAAATTTGAATGAGTCAAATTAAAAGGCATAAGCTTCTTTGAAGTGTTGCTATATTACATTTGAAATAACAAAAGATGCTTTTCAAAATCTATACAAAGATATGAGTTGTTTTGTTGAGTGGGATGGAGAAAAGTAAGTGTGCTGAAGTGCTCTGAAATACCTGTGATAGGGGATGCTGGATAATTTTCTCACAGATGAAGAGAAGATTGGAGACAACTTTCTACAGATGCTGAGAATAGCATGAATGGAAATAAAATTCTTGCCAAAGCACAAACATCCGCCTTACTGACGTCATGGTAGCAAAAGCAACTAAAGAAAAAGTAAAATTAAATAGTTACTAATTAGGTTAAGGTGCATTGGCGTAGTAATAAAATAAGCGTATCCCATCTGCCTTCTCGTCTGTAACCATCCCTCACAATAAAATAAACGTTTTTCAGCGCGAACGATGAATGAGTCAAAAAAAGTTTCATAACCTTAGAGTTGTTACTGCATCAGCAAGATTCGAATAGTGGGTAATGAAACAATGCCACTTTTGCTCTATTTTATCGACCTCATGCCAAACATAACATAGTAAATATCTATAAAGTTTTAATTGTTGCATGTAAAACATATTTTTAGTTCACTTAATAGGATTCATTTTCTATCAGGCGAAAGATTACTTTATTTCTGATTTTTTAAAATATTATCTTTTACACGTTTTTTTTTTCTTTACCTTTTTTTTTTTTGGTTTGCCATTTTTTTTTTCTTTTCGAAGATTGATTTAGATTCCGTTTAATGTATTTTCTAGCAATAAATCCTAAATGGAAAAGTTCACACGTTTTAGAATTACCATTTGTTTTCTTTCTTTCTTTCTTTTATTTTAAAAGTGCTCTGTCAAATTCAATCAATAAAATGCAACATTTTCCACTGCTTATTTGATTATTCTCAACGAGAATCTCTATTTCGGATTTTCCGTAAAATGCGTTGGCATTCCTCTCTCGTTGAGATGATTCACTTAGTTTCGATTTGATGTTTTTCTTTCAAAGGTTGGAAGCAGTTTGAAAACACTTACCTTTTATAGGAGAACGCATTTGGCTTTGAGGATTCTGCCGTCTCTCAGGAGACAAATTTAGACTAGAATCGCATCGGTCGAACCAAAATAGACATGAGATGCATTTAGTTAGTTTAAACCCCCTAAAAATGAAGAATGAATAAAACAAACAAAGCAATGAGATAACTAAAATACCCTTCAAGAGAATAAAAAAAAACAGGTAGAATTTTATTAAAAAAAATAATTCTTCCTTCCTATTGATATACCATATCATACATACCTACCATATTTATACGTCCTGAAACATGATATATATGATGGTATCTAACTAGGATAGACTTCAATATGGACTAGTCAGTTTTGTTCCTCTGATCCATTTTTATATCAGACTGGGATAAGTTTAGTAATCAGGGAAAACTAAGAATCCATTAGTAACATGGTGTGTTTGAAACCCAACAAAATGACCACAATCAAAAACGTCAGTTCAGATTTCCATTAACATGTAAATAATAATATTAGCCGTTTCCCTATGTGGAAACATTTTGTAATCTTTGGCCAAGCAGCCATTGTTAGTGAAATTTATAAAATTCTTTCTAACAACTAAAACAATTTTTCAGGAAAATGTATTTTTCAAATTCACTATTATTGCTCTTTCAAGGATTTATAGCGGTTGCCTTTCTAAACTTTAATCAAAGTAGTGCAGAATGCTTAGGACTTTAATTATGTCATTATTTTCTCTTCGGATTCCGTGATATCTATTCTAACTGTTGCTCCTCTTGAAAGACGTCAATTGATAGGGTTTCTGTTATCTGCTACATTTTCTTTTGTGATTCTGTTTCGCGAGACAACAAAGTTCGAACAAGAATCGTCTTCGTAAATATCTAGATGCTTCACTCGCTTGAAGGAATTTTTAATCATTGATCTGAGAAATTCGAAGTAGTATACAATTGGCAGTTTAAATATTTCTGAACGGGTTTGTTGCTATTCATGTCATCCATATTGAAGCTTCGATCTGACGAAACGATTTAAGGACATGACTCAAATTTTTAGGTTAAGGTTTTGATTTTGCAGTTTGTGGTGTTGAACTAAACTGTCCTCAGAACACCTTATTCTGTGTTCAATTTTCTTATTTTATAAACTAAATTCGTTATAAGTGATGTACACACCGAGATATTTGAAGTGTTTATTATTTTCTAATTCCACATCCTGAATTTTTAAGTATATATTTTTTAAGTATATATTTAAGTAATGTATATAATGTTCATTTGCCCGGTATTCCGAAAGTAAGGGGAAAGTTCCAATCAGACAGATTTCACCCAAGAACTGCCACTTTGTGGAATAGATTCTCGCGTGGACACTCTTCTGAAAACTGAAATCGGAATCTCTTCAATTCTAGGACCAATTATCAATCATCATAACCATTTTAAGAGTAACCATCTATCTCAAGTGACCCTCAAGGATTGTATCAGTTGTATTTTCGTGTGATAAAATATAAAGCCAACGTGAACATTGGATATCTCTGGGGTTTCGGTAATTCTTTTTTCCGAGATTCGTCGTTCGGTTAAAATTAAAACGCGCATGATCGAAAATTTTCTGGTTCACATAATTGAAAGCGTCGCAAAATGTGCTGAATCTTGCGTCTCAAAATCTCCATGCTGGACGTAGGTATACAAATGAAAATTGTCGTCAACACAATATATATATATATATATATATATATATATATATATATATATATATATATATATATATATATATGTATATATATGTGTGTGTGTGTGTGTGTGTGTGTGTGTGTGTGTGTGTGTATTGTGTTGACGGGCTTCCCCTGGGGCATACTCCTGTGAGACATGGGTTGCGGACACATAGAAGAGAGATTCCAAGAATATTTTTAAGATAGTCTTTTGGTGTCCACTGGTGTTAGCGTATGACATTCGCCTTCAATGCAGTCGAATACCCAAGAAAATCTTCGGCAACAGAAAGCTACGTGAGATAAACTGTTTTGAAAATAGTCTGATTTTTTAAATAAATATCTAAAGTTAATTAAAGGAAATAATTAATATTAATTCATAATAAAAGCAAAATAATATTCCTATCAGGGAGTATGAGCATATTTTAGGGCTTCCGTATGGGTATCAATTTACAATAAATTTTTATCAGTCAGTTATGCGTGATACACGATTAGGCGATCATGTATCTTTCGATATATGACTGACGAGGCAGATTTTTTCCCGCAGTAGGTTGCGATTTCTTTCTACGGTAGACCAGTTGCCATCCAAGGCTGTAGAACCCGGACTGTCCTGCTATTTATAGCTTGAGAATTCATACTTTTCCCAAAGGTATTAGCACGTAAGTGAATGTAATGGATTCGACTGGAATTCGAACTCGGCTCTCCGATTCCTCAATCCAAGTCGCTATCCATTATTCCACCGTGATTCAGCGAACTGGGATACTCCACTTAAAATTTCGAAAATTTGAAAAACATTTTTTTATATTTGTGATTTTGATAGTTCATTCGATGGTAATTTGAAAAAAATGAGTATTTCTTGATTCACGTTTTTGTAGAATGACCAAATACCTTTGTTTATACCATAACTTGTCCTCAACCATCTGGTGCGTCATTTCTCTATACGCAGTGATTATATTATAAGTGTAGTTAAAAAGATTTTCTTAAGTATAGTAAAAAAGACTTAATACTATCCTCCAAAAGTGTAAGTGTAAATTCATTTTTTCATCCTTGGAAGTGAGGTCTGATGATCCAGGGAAAAAGAAATAAAAGATGTTATTTTTGTATTTTTGGTAGATAGTCATATTTGAGTAAACTCTCCATTTACTTTTTAAACAGGATATTTATTTATTTTCCACTAGTGGCCTGAATATCATCTGCGCAGAGGCAACCGCTTTACAACGTGCTTTATCCGACTCGGACAAAAAGAACCTGGGTCGGTCAAGCCATGCTAAATAGTGCATTGAAGCGAAATTCTTTTGTCAAAGACTCTCGAAGTTTCATATCTGCTCATTCTCGTATCCAAACTAAACAAAGCAATTTCTAAAGAAGTATTTATTTATTTATTTATTTATTAATAATGCCAGCCCGCACGCACGTACGCACGCGATGAGGCACGGTAGTGTAATTGATAGCGACTCGCATTGAGGAAACGGAGATCCGAGTTCGTATTCCAGTTGAATCCATTGCATAATTCACTTGGGAAATGTATGAATCCGCTTCTTCTCCTTCCAGCTATAGGTAAGTAGCATGACTGACTGGGTTCTATTGTCTTGGGTAGCAACCAGTATCGGAGAAGGACAACAACTCTGAATTCAAAACCTTCGGAGAGATGTTTGGAGACCTTGTAACATATTGTGAACCCGTTCTCTGTATTCGGCTCTTCCAAAACGTGTGGTTGGTTCTGCACAAGCTTTCACCATTTTAAAGATGAAATTATCTGTAAAGGAGCCTGGCTGTCGGTTTCTAGGAACTGAATTGCTTAAGCCTCATACCGTGAAAAAAACGGGAGAGTCCAGTTTATATATATATATATATATATATATATATATTAAATTAATTGATTTAAAATATGGTTTTATCGCTACACAGTGATAACCATGTTTCGAAAATGGAAGCCAAATCCTTTGAATTCAATTTTGTTACCAAATTAAAGACATTAAAATTCGCTTGACGAGGAAATGGAACTAATGTCTTTAATTTGGTAACAAAATTGAATTCAAAGGCTTTGGCTTCCATTTTCGAAACATGGTTATCACTGTGTAGCGATAAAAACCATATTTTAAATCAATTAATTTAAAATATTAATGCTCTGTAAATTTATATTGAGCACTATTGTGTAAAAATAAAAATATCTATAAGAACACCGGATTTTATATCTTACTGTTCTTTCTTTTTATATATATATATATATAAATATATATATATATATATATATATTAGCTGGCCACTCACTCGTATTCGAGGATACCATTCTACTAGCGTGAATAGCCAATCCCAATTGCAAACGCTCGCTCAGGCACATTTGTGATTGCTCAACACCTACAGACCCCACCCGTGGTTTATACTGCAACTATGCTGAGCAGACCATAGTTACATTTTGTGGGAGAAAGCGTGTTATCTAGCGTGATCAACAATTTGAACAAGGCCAGCACGCTCAAGTTCTCGGCCACGATGACTTGTGGCTTCGTACTAGCACCGCTATCAATGGACTCCAAGAATTCCGTCTATCCAATTTCACTCATTTTCACTATATGTGCCCTATATATATATACAGGGTGTCCATAAAGTTCGTGTGAACATTAAAAAATTTATAACTTTATTTGTATTTGCGATAGAAATAATTTGTAAAAAGCATTAGAAAGAAGTAAATCTATATTTTTTAAGGTTTTATTGAAATTTTATTTAAGTTTCCACATGTCCTCCATCATTAGCAATACATAGGGTAATACGATTTTGCAGTTCACAGAAAACATTTGCCAACTGATTTACAGTAATGCCTGAAATCATATTAGCTATTTTAGCTATACTTAAAACTAGGTACATTAAACTTTATAACATTTTTTACAGATTATTTCTATCGCAAATACTAATAAAGTTATAATTTTTTAAAGTGCACACTAACTTTGTGGACACCCTGTATATATATATATATATATATATATATATATATGTATATATATATATATATATATATATATATATATAAAAGTGAACATAGAAGTCAACACTTAGAGGCGACAGTCTGTTTCATGCTAGATGTAATCGTCAGGCAACTAGTGCTGTTATTTTTCTCGGCTATTTATATATATATATATATATATATATATATATATATATATATATATACTATTTACATTGTTCGTATCCTTTTCATATTCACGACGTCTCGCCCATCTTCAGATGATTCTAATTTAGAATCGAACCATTTATTTCGTCTATCGGGGTAGATTGTTCTAGTTCCACGTGGGACGGAGAGTACAACGGCTGACACGTCGTGAATATGACAACAAAAATGAAGACAACAGTCTGACCAATTATTAGTGTATAGTTTAAAATGCACACGCAAAATTGTGTGTCTTTGATAATTATGCAATTTTCTATTTGCGATTCATGAATAATGAACTTCCGTAGAAATTGTTACACCATTATTGTATGTAGATCATTAAGTCTGTAGCTTAAATAGGAATAAATATTTATTTTATGGAACAAATATTTGAACATAATCTCTTTCCATCTTCAATGCACCTAATCGAATGCTTTTCCATTTATCCCGTTATAATATAGACAGCAAGAATTTCAGATGAATATTCACTTAATATGAATGGTAAGCAAAGACGAACCAAGATTCGTTCAGGTATGAGGATCATTATTAAAAGTTATGTCGCTTTGCAAATTAGAAGTCCTGCCAGGGTTCATTATTGGCGGACACAATCTTAACAACATAAGGTATGCAGATGACATAGTGTTGATAGCAGATACAGAAAGGAAGCTACAAATAACTCCTACAGAAAGTAGTGAAGGAAAGCGAGAAGAAAGGACTAAACATCAACTGCAAGAAGACAGAATGCATGGTTACTAGCAAAAGGATTCCTCCCCACCCCCGCCGACTAAGTGTGATTTGTAAATTGGAGATACCAAAATCGAACAAGTGCGTAAATTTAAATATCTTGGAAAGGTTTTAACAAAGGTCGTAAAGTGTGACACCGAAATCCGAAGACGTATTGTGATAGCCAAAGATGCATCTCTAAAGCTAAGCAAAGTACTAAGTACGACACTTCGCTAGAAACAAGGAAAAGAGTAGTAAAGGGTGGCGTGATATTTGTCCTCCTATATGGCAGTGAGTGCTGGACAATCTCCTCAAAGATGAAGACACCAGAAGCAACAGAAATGGGGTTCTACAGAAGGACGCTGAGGATACCATGGGTCGAACATGTGAGCATTGACGAAGTTTTAGAGATATTGGCCATACTTAACATCAGGAAGAAAGAGTTGAGGTTCCTAGGGCACATAATGAGGAAAGGGGGCTTAGAAAATCTGATACTCACAGGACAGATTGAAGGCAAGTGAGACAGAAGAAAACAACGAATAACATACTTAGTAAACTTGAGGAAATGGAGGGCAGAACAGGGTTTGGGAGAAATAACAGAAAGACAAAGTTTATTGGGAGTTACGAAAAACAGGAAATTGTGGAGAGCCATGATTGCCTACGTCCTGAGGAGATACGGCACATAAAAAAATAGTCTTGCAAAAGATCACAGCCAGAGAGAACTGAATTCATCACACTTTTTCTTTCTCTTTATTTTCTTAATTTCTTTCTCTTCTTTCTTCCTTTTTTTTCTTTTTCATTTTCTTCTTCCTTTATTATATTTCTGGTTGAATTGTTTGTTCTTTTCTTTCTCTCTCTCTCTCTCTCTCTCTCTCTCTCTCTCTCTCTCGCCCCTCTTTCTTTCTTTTTTTTCCGTTTACATTTTCTTCTTCCTTTATTATATTTTTGGTTGAATTTTTTGTTCTTCTCCCCCTCTCTCTCTCTCTCTCTCACTCTCTCTCTCATTCTCTCTCTCACTCTCTCTATCTATCTATCTCACTCTATCTCTCTCTTTCTTTCTTTTTTCATTCTTTTAATTTACTTTTTTCGTTCTTTTTATTTTTTCCAGGGTCATTTTCTCCATTTATTATATTTTTCTTTCTTTCTTTCTTTCTTTCTTTCTTTCTTTCTTTCTTTCTTTCTTTCTTTCTTTGTACTTTCTCTTTTATTAATTTATTTCACTTCTTTCTTCATTTTCTCTTTTTTATACTATTATATGTTTAGGTGTAGTTCGTTCCTTTCATTTCTTCTTTTTCTTTCTCTCTTTGTACTTCTTTTTTTTTCTTTTGTCCATGACTTCTTCTTCTTCTTCTTCTTCTTCTTCTTCTTCTTCTTCTTCTTCTTCTTCTTCTTCTTCTTCTTCTTCTTCTGTTTATACTTTTGGTTGTTGCTTTTCTTTTCTCCCTTTCTCCTTTTTCTTTATTTCTTTCTTTATTACTTTATTCTTTTTTTCGTTCTTTTCGCTTTCCTTTTCTCCTTTTTCTTTTGTTCCTATCTTTCTTCAAACTTTCTCTCCTTTTTTTTTCTTCTTTTTTTCTTTTTCTATTCTTTTCACTCTTTTCCATCATTTTATGTTTTTAAACTTTTCATTTGTAAATTCATTTCTTCTTTCTTATTCAATCCTTCTCTTTTTCCTTCTTTGAAAAACTCAATCTTGATATGCATAAATACGACGGCCATTTTGTTATGATTCAGCAGTTTTGATACTGTTTTTAATTAATCCAATTCTAAGCACCAGGGCATTACATCAGAAATGAAATTACACGTTCATTAATTGATTAGATAACAACTCTTAATCTTTACTAATTAGTTACATTGTAATTACGCTATTGACTAACAAGAAATTAGCAGCGTCTAAGAAGTATTTGTATAAAAATAAACTTTGAGATACAAATTCGAATGTGACGCCTAAGATATTAAAATAAAACGATTAGCAATCATAAGACTGAGTAATAACTTTTTATGAAAGTGCAGTCTCTTTTCAGTTTTTGTTTCTCAATCAATTTTGAAAAGCCAAATAAAAAATCACATTAGTTTTCAACGCCCTCAAAGGTAAGTATGGAAATTAAAAACACAACATTTATTGTCGAAAGGCAATAAATATAACAGGATTTTACAGGATGCGTGAAGTATTTAAAAACACATAAGAATCGGTGTATCATTTTACACAAACTAATTAAAAGTAATTTACTACTTTCAGAGCTCCCATAGCAAATAAAATGCTATCATTGTACGCAACACAAGAACCTGTATACGCAAAGATCGTAAAAAAAAATGGAACCCTCTAGCGGGAATGCTGCAACTGAATCCAAAAAACATTCTAAATATGTACGTAGATATTTTTAATCGAATTTACCCCAAGCAAGGCATTAAAGCCACTACGATATAAGGGCTTACTGGATGTGAAAGAATTAGAAAACAGAAATATTACTAATGAGTAAGAACAATAAAAGAGTAATCAGGAAGACGGTAAATAAGGTTAGACATTGCATTTAAATTTTTGAAGATCAAAGTTAACTAGAAAGCATGGCACCGGAAGAGTGTTCCACAAACACGAAGTGCGAGAAAATAAACTGTTAGCATAGTTAAATTTAACCAATTTAACTCTAAATAGACGAAACCTTGTTGCCAGTCTATTTTTGGGCTTAAATTCATAAAGTCCGGGTACCGTAGCGAAGAGTTCATCTGAACAATAACTATGGAAGTATTTATAGAAAATCGCAGGTACGCAATGTCTGAAAAAAGAACCGTACCATCGTATACAATATCTAATGAAAGAATGGTACCATCGTATACAATTTATGATGAAAGAATGGTACCATCGTATACAATATCTGATAAAAGAATGGTACCATCGTATACAATATATGATAAAAGAATGATACCATCGTATACAATATATGATAAAAGAATGGTACCATCGTATACAATATCTGATAAAAGAATGGTACCATCGTATACAACATATGATGAAAGAATAGTACCATCGTATACAATATCTGATAAAAGAATGTTACCATCGTATACAATATATGATGAAAGAATGGTACCATCGTATACAATTTATGATGAAAGAATGGTACCATCGTATACAATATCTGATAAAAGAATGGTACCATCGTATACAATATATGATAAAAGAATGGTACCATCGTATACAATATATGATAAAAGAATGGTACCATCGTATACAATATCTGATAAAAGAATGGTACCATCGTATACAACATATGATGAAAGAATAGTACCATCGTATACAATATCTGATAAAAGAATGTTACCATCGTATACAATATCTGATAAAAGAATGGTACCATCGTATACAACATATGATGAAAGAATAGTACCATCGTATACAATATCTGATAAAAGAATGTTACCATCGTATACAATATATGATGAAAGAATGGTACCATCGTATACAATATATGATGAAAGAATGGTACCATCGTATACAATATACAGAAAACATAAAAATATCAAGTGAAACAATTTTCATACAGGGTGTAACTGATAACAACTATCAGATAACACATTAATATAATAATAGCCATTAAGAGACAGAATGCTATAAAACAAAACAAACACGTTTTTTTTTTCATTTTTTATTATTTTATTTGGAAGTATAATTAATGAATTTCAGAAGTGCTGTTCTGGTTATACCGACTTCAGCCGATCGACGACGGGTAGAAACTGATGGATCTTCAAGGACACTGCCGTGCAGCTTTCAGTATTGCTCCAATGTGCACAGTGCGCTTAGGATCTCTTCCCGGAAGATCGCCGACTGTTCCCGTTCTTTAAAACCGGGCGAGTAGGTTCCGAATCATGTTATCGCTAGGACATACTTTGACATTAAAATGTTGCTGGCATTTTCTCTGAGTTTGAATAATTAATCTTTCATTGGAAAAGAAAATCTCAATGAGTTTTTAATAGTTGCTGGCCATCATTCGTAACCATTTAAATCTCCAACGGATGCTTTGTAACCTGAAAAAAAAAAGAAAATGAAAAAGACTGACTTTTTCAAAGCATTAATTTTGTTTTTGCAGTGACCACTGTGTAAACAAACAATTATATAAAAATTAGCAAATATAACGAGGAAACAATTCACTGACTTATACAATGTCCGAAATTAAATATATTCTGTTTAAAACAGTTTATTTATGCATATTTATTTGAAAAGACATTTCCAAATAAGTAGCTTGATAAATATTCATATAGGTCTGTTTTAAATAATCAAAAATTAAAATGAAATTTTGACGAGGGAAAATTTTGAACCAAGGTAGGAGTCAAAAAAAAGAAAATCGTCATTCTCAAGGAATACCGTATATACTCGCGCATCATGTGACTTTTGAAGACATACTTTTGAAGCTAATTTTCAGGGGGTCGCATCATATAGGAGATATAAAATTACCATATGTATTGCTGGCACTGGCTACGCCGTTGACAAAACTATCTATCCATTTACTGTCGTCAAATTAGCTTCAAATTTAGATCTTCGAAGGTCACCTGATACACGAGTATATACGGTTTATTATTTAATACAGTTTAAAATAAATTATTAAAATATAGTCTTATCTTATGTCAATATTATTAAAGCCATATCTGTCTATATTTCTGAGATGAGGTATTATGTACATTATTTACATTATTCGGACTATTGTCCTCATCTTTGTCGCCATGTTTATTACAACGTTTCGGCCGTTGTACGCTCCGGTCATCGTCAGGTGGTTGGAATGTCGAACTCAACCCTTTATTTCGCTCACTGGGGTAGACTGTTCTAGTTCCACGTGTCATGTTTAATGGATGTCAGTTATCAGTTATCTCCTGTTAATTTCCTTCTGAAAGTTCTTCACTGCCTTAACCGGGTATTGAACTCACACTCTTTGGGTCCTGTCACTGGATCTAACTAACGCCTTTATCCACTGTGCCATGTGTCCTTGAGAAGGCCGGAGCGTACAACGGCCGAAACGTTGTAATAAACATGGCGACAAAGTTGAGGACAATAGTCCGAATAATGTAAATAATGTATTAAAGCCATGTTTATTTATCCTGCCAATCGTAAAAATACGGCCATTCAGTTCCACTTCCAATTGGTTTTGTCGTCTGCTGAGATGGGAGTTGTTTTTTTACGGTTTGGCAACCCTTTGCATGTTATTTAAAGCCAGCAAATATTTTTATATTGTAAGAATTATTTTGTGAAGTTAATGATGATTTAATGATACAAGACTTACTAATTAACCCATAGCTGGTGGGAGAAGATGTGGATTCATATCTTTCTCAGGTTCGCCTAAGAGAATATAACGAAACCATCTGGAATTGGTACTCAGCTCTCCGATTAAAAATGTCAAAACATTATCGATTACACCACCCGCAAATTCAAGCTTACAGACCCTGATATTCCCAAGCTGCCAGCCATCTAGGTACTGACCAGGCTCGGCGTTACTTAACTTCGATGACCGTCCGGGAACCGGTGTTTTAACGTAATGTGACCATAAGCCTCAGATCTATAAGTATATCAGATGGATTCTGACTAGAAAACATTGTCTGAGACGGCAGAAGGAACCAATTTTAATAGCAGCAGACACAGCAAATTGATTCAATAGAATCACTCGACTTTCTTTTTAGAAATTGAAAAATGTTGAATTCAGAATTGAAGTAGTTAACGTCTGCTGCTCAGTTACAGACATTGAGTCGGTGAAGGAAAATTGTCTCCATTCAAGTTGTTTACGTTCCTTGATGAATTCTCTTTGTTATTTCGAGTGGCGCCTAACCATGTTTTCCTCTGGGTATTTCCATTTGCAATGGCTCTTGTTTCTTGCGGCCTTGATTTAGTCTGCTGATTCCAAGTCTCAAGTCTTTTAATGCCAAAAGAGACATCCAGATATGGAAGTCTCCACTAAGAAAACATTTTAGCCAACATCATCTAAAGATATATCTCTCTTTCTTTTCTCTCTCTTCTCTCTCTCTCTCTCTTCTCTCTCTCTCTCTCTTTCCTTTCTCTCTCTCTCTCTCTTTCTTCTCTCTCTCTCTCTCTGTAAGTGTCTTCATATCTATATTACTCTATCGATCCCCAAAACAAGATATTTAAATGTTTACAAAGATATTTTTCTTTGCCTTGGAAGAGTTTTAACAAAACAATATATATATATATATATGTGTGTGTGTGTGTGTGTGTGTGTGTGTGTATGTGTGTGTGTGTGTGTGTGTGTGTGTATGTCTGGATTGAGGAATCGGAGAGCAGAGATCGAATTCCAGTCGAATCAATTACATTCACTTACGTGCTAATACCCTTGGGAAAGGTGTGAATCCTCTTCTTCTCCCTCCAGCTATGGGTAAATAGCAGGACAGACTGGGTTCTATAGCCTTGGATGGCAACTGGTCTCGGAGAAGGAAAACTCTGAATTCAAACCCGGAGTGGAGCCCCGAAGGCGGATGGACGGCACTTTGTGCTACCTTCCGGCAACTCGTGCAACCACGTTGATACCAAACTGTATTGGTTTATCTTCTCCTTTGGACTCTGCTAGCAAGGCCGAGACGGGGAACTAGACGTCTGGGCAGCCCTAGTTCTCCATACATCCCACCCAGGCTCGTAGCGCACGGCGCTACTCCATCGTCTCTCGAGACGGACGGATACGTATGTATGTGTGTGTGTGTTATTAATGTAGCGAATGTGCTCTACTGTTTATCAGGAGCTAAATAATGAAGATATATAGTTTTAAGGTGTACTATATTTATGGGATAAAGTGCTCACTATCAGAGATAGAGCTTATGTAAATATTTACATACGCTCCATCTCCAAACTATATTTCTTCATATATATATATATATCTATATATATATGTGTGTGTGTGTGTGTGTGTGTGTTTGTATGTGTGTGTGTGTGTGTGCGTGTGTGTGTGTGTGTGTGTGTGTATTTTGAACAAAAAATGTTAAAAAATTAAAATTTTCAGACACACTGGGTTGTTAATTACTACTTTTTGTTCTTTTGTTTCAGTTAGGTGCTTCGACTAGTTTCAGCCAGAAGGGTCATCGTCAGGAGAGAAAAAATCCCTGCTTGTTATTAGCAGTAAACCACAAGAGTGAATGACTGTTTCTGAAGAAAGTTAACTTTATCTATAGTTTTCATTTGTTTTCTTATCGTTAATTTTGTTCAGTCCTTGTGTTGTTAAAACGGCCTCTTTTAAGTCGTTTTTAAGATAGAGGATGGCAGATTCCTGACTAAGAATTCTCTCCTTGGCCATTTTGACAGATTATTCTGATCAAAATTCATGTTAAATAAAAAATAAAAAAATAAAAAACAAATGAAAACAAATGAAAACTACAGACAAAGGTTCATTTTCTCCATCAAGCAGAATTTTTTTCCTCCTGATGATGGCCATGTTGATCGAAACTAGTTGAGGAATCTAAATGAAATAATAATAAAAATGAAGGAATATTAATATGCAACCCAGTTTGTCTGAATAATTTAATTTTTTAATATTTTTATTGTTCAATATATATATATATATATATATATATATATATATATATATATATATATATATATATATATATACTGGGTTGTATATTCATATTCCTTCGTTTTTATTATTATTTCATTTAGATTCCCGGCTAGTTTCGGCCAACATGGCCATTATCAGGAGAAAAATAATTTTCTGCTTGCTAGTAGCAGTGAATTACAGAAATGAACTTTTGTCTGTAGTTTCATTTGCCTTTTATTTTTATTATTTTTGAAATTTGGTCAGTCTGTGTTGGTCAAATAGTCTCTTTTAAGTTGTTATTTGAGATAAGAGCCGGATGGATCCATGCTGCTTTGAATTCCCTTTCTGTGATACAGCGAAACAGTACTGTCTGTGAATGACATAATTTAGCTCTTGAAAATACATTTCAATTGAGCACTGTTGAGTGATAAGCTAATTCTATAAACAACAGCCACCTGCACTAATGCAAAGCTCTCCAGTAAAATGAATGGAGCACTTTGGTTGATTGGCATTTGTTTACATTTGTAAAAACAATACGCTAGATTTAGTTGTGTAAATCTACCGAGTGAAGATAGCTCTGGCTGACACCAAATTAGTTGTGTTTCAATCCTGGCTTGAGGGATTCGGAAGTCTAGTCGCACTGAGGAGCTGTGATACAGCGAAACAGTACTGTCTGTGAATGACATAGTATATATATATACATATATAAAAGGTAACTCAAAAAGTTCTCTCCGTTTTTAAAGGAAAAAAAGAAAACGCTTCACAGTATGTGTAACTTATATTTAGTCTTCGAAGTAATCGTCATCGGCATCCAGCACCTTCTGCAAACGTGTCTCCAGCTGTTCAATGCCCTTGCGGTAGAACTCGGGGGGGGGGGGACGCAAAGAAGTCCGTGAGGTCTGCTTCATTGGTGAAGGATTTCCCACGAAGATGATTATCCAGGGAGTGGAGGAGGTGGTAATCGGATGGCGCAAGGTCAGGTGAATAAGGTGGATGGTATAAAGTCTCCCACCCAAGTTGCTGTATGGTATCCCTGACCACTCGCGCCGTTGGTAGCAGTTCATAATGAACCACTTGACGACCTGTCCACTAGACACAAAGCATAATCTTATGTGGGTGCATAGGCGGTCTTGCGGTGTTAGGGACAGCATCCTGAGGAGACAACCAATGTCTGAAACGCATGGAAGTTTCGACAGAACGCACTTTTCATCACTGGTAAGCACTCGATTGAATAAGGATGCGGTACGGTGGCGAGAAATCAGCGACACGCAGGCTGCCACTCGTTGTCCCTTGTGGACCTCTAACAGCGTTTGCGGAACCCACTTGCTCAGTTTGTACGTCTTACCTAGGCGGTGCAGGTGAAGTCTAACTGTTTCATCGGAGATGTTGAATTGTCCTACAAGTTCACTACACATTAGATTACTGTCTTCCTCAATGGCCGCCTTCAGGACTCCGTCATTCAAGACCTGTGGTCGTCCACTGCGAGGCTCATCATGGAGAGACAAATCTCCCGACTTGAATTTTCGAAACCAACGCCTTGCAGTACGTTCATCCACAGCACTATCCCCAAACGCTTGACATATGCGGCGACTTGATGCAACTGCTGATAAGCCAACTTTGAAGTCGTAAAGCAAACAGACCCGAACGAGATCCTCTAGACACTTCCATCCTTCTCACAGCTGTCCGGCTTATAACTGATGGCCGGGAACGGTGCGCGTGTTTTTTTATAATGTCTGATGTTCCTACTTCCAGCTGTCCGAATTTAAAAACAATTGCTATACGCATTTCGTATATATTTCCTCTTCATTCAATGACTAATCAAAAAACGGACAGAACTTTTTTGATTACCTTGTATACATATATATATATATATATATATATATATATATATATATATATATATATATATATATATGCATTAAATATATAACATGCATAACTGTATATATAAATATACACGAAAACATTATTTTGTATGTGTACTTCCCACTTACTTTTATATATACAGGCACCGAGGTGTTCATGAGGTGTGGCCCATTGTAGAAGTTCCCTTTGCCTTCGTGGGGGTAAAAATGTAAGATGCTTCATGCTATTTTCACCTCTGTGCTGTTTCGCTGTATCCCAGCTCCTCAGTGCGACTAGACTTCCGAATGCCTGAAGTTCCTGAGCCAAAGTGCTCCATTCATTTTACTGAAGAGCTTGCATTAGTGCAGGTGGCTGTTGTCCATAGAATTAGCTTATTACTCAACAGTGCTCAATTGAAATGTATTTTCAAGAGCTAAATTATGTCATTCACAGACAGTACTGTTTCGCTGTATCACAGCTCCTCATAGCTTCTAGACTTCCGAATGCCTCAAGCCAGGATTGAAACACAAATATATATATATATATATATATATATATATATATATATATATATATATATATATATATAATAGCGCACAAGGAGTGGTGATAGTAATAAAATAACAGAGATTCATGAAACGGTGATGGACATATATATATATATATATATATATATATATATATATATATATATATATATGTGTGTGTGTGTGTGTGTGTGTGTGTGTGTGTGTGTGTGTGTGTGTGTGTGTGTGGTAAAATATAGTTTTAAGTGATGCTATCTTTATGAGCTAAAGTCCACGATATCAGGGATAGAGTATATGTAAATATAAAGTAGACATTGTGGTCAACACCGGGCGGCGTTAATCTTTCTCATGCTTAAACGCAATTTATATATATATATATATATATATATATATATATATATATATATATATATATATATATATATATATATATATATGTATATATACGAATATAAAATATGAAAATAAATATAACGCATACTGAGTGCTGCTGCTAATAATTTACTGCTCAATGTGTGTAATAATATAATATAATAACATAATATAATAACAAAGCTATAATAACAGAGATTTAATAACAGAGATTTAATAACAGATAACATAATATAATAACAGGCACATAATAACATGATATAATTACAGAAATATAATTACATATAATATCATAATAACATAGATGTTATAACAGTGCTATAATAACAGAACATGATAACAGTGCTATAATAACATAATAACAGAGATATAACACTAAAATTTATATTGATAATAAATATACATTTTTTTTCCTCACAAGTAGCACAATTCTTACCACATCTCGATTGTATTGTGTATGTAATTCAGAGTTGTGTTACCACTGAGTGAGGGAAAAACTATATTTATTATCAATATATAAATATATGTGTGTGTGTGTGAGAGAGAGAGAGAGACAGACAGACAGACAGACAGACAGACAGACAGTTATAAGATAAATAATAAATAGGAGACGATTGATATTTTTATACGCTTTGATTGTTCCTGATTTTTTTTAACTGCACTGTATAGTAGAGTCAGTTGGGCACCGTCAGTGAGAAAAAGAGCACCATGTCTCATTTCCCTTCGCCAGAAATTTGAAAACGACATGCTCTCCTGCTTGGTTTTCGCACCGGAAGCCACAACAAGAACATTTCAGAGTGTTTGCGTCTCAATCTGAGGATAGTGCAGAGGATTTGGAAAGAGTTCGATGAGCCTAATGGTGATTACGAAGGTACAGAAGGTCGGAAAACTCACTCATCATTCTGATAAGAAATGAACTCCCGAATTTGGTAGTAAGAGCTTCAGACACAATACGGAGGCCTACATGAAGAGACTTGAGGAGGGACTGCTACCGTGGGTCAAGATAATGACTGCTGGAAGACCCTATGTCTGACAACAGAACTGTGCACGATGCCATATAAGCAGGGGAACACAGTCATGGCTGTCAGACAATTTCTGCGATCAAAAAACCCCTTACATCTTTACAGAGTGTAAAGCAATTTATTATTATGTGTGGGGCGTAGTTAAGCGAGGAGCCGACAAAACCTCTGATAAAACCAAAGATGAACTGAAAGCACAGATTATGAAAGCATTCATTAACTTCAACAAGTAGACCATCCAGAAGAGTTGCAGAAGACTCCTAAGTCGTCTGAAGTCCGTGCTTGACGCCAACGGCGATTTTACTGAATAGATATATACGATAGTATTTCAAGATATTTTTGTAAACAACATATTTCTGTAAATTGGCGTAATTTAGACAAGAATTTATCCATCGCACCCTATATATATATATATATATATATATATATATATATATATATATATATATATATATATATATATGCACAGACACAGACACACACACACATATATATATATATATATATATATATATATATATACCTGTGCATATATATAAGAAAATGTATACACATAATTAAATATGATTTCATTAAGCGTAGTTAACTAAATTACACACTTAGACCAAAAAAAGAGCACTATATTATTAACTCCAGCACTCAATACGCGACATTTTATATATATATATATATATAT
>OZ038511.1:9155161-9182661 GCA_964036315.1 Acanthosepion esculentum
TGTCGAAACTGTTAAATGTAGCCGTCTCTTCTACTCCAAAAGTTCATGTCTTGCACTTCTCGCCTGTGGAACTCTCTCCCTTTTTCCTGTTTCCCTGATAGCTATAATCTCCAAATGTAATGTCAATTGACGTCTCCAGATGCCTTGATCTATCCCCTATCCTTCTCTTCATCCTTTCCTCTATCACTTCTCTTTGCTCTCGCTCTAACTCTCTGTAACCGCTTGCGTGATATTGACCTTCCGCTTTGCTTTGGGTGAAATGCTTTAAAAAAGATTTTAGCACGTAAGTGAACGTAATGACTTGGATTGAATTTGAACTCTGTTCTCCGATACATCAATCGGTGCCGCTAACCATTACTCTACCGTGCCTGGATTTACTAAGATTACAGAGGGAATTGAGGTTGGGAATGTGGCATGGACTGTATTATGTCGTTTGCTGCTGATTTTAATAAACGACTCAACGTAGGGAGATTAGCCTCGCAAACCGCACTCGGATTTAGATTAGAATAGGCTAGAAATTCAGTTAGTGGGGAAATTCATATAACTAGATCGGTGATAGCTATCTTGTTGATCAAGTGAAGCCACGCTCTCATAATTAAATTTTAAAATGTCTTCCGAGCCAATAAATATGGCCGCTTAATTGAGAGCAAAAAAATTCGGAATGCTACAGATCGACACTAGTGCCATCTTGCCAGACGAGCGAAGCGTGACAACAAACGAAATCTTATGTGAGGTTTACCGGCTTATTTCTAGGATCTTTTTAATATCTTATAATACCGGTCTGAGAGAGATTAGTTCGGCACCTATTTAGGTAACCTATATCGAGGTGACAAAAGGATATGGGTGCGGTGCCCTATATCAGAGGTTGAGATCTGGGAAGTGTTGAATCTTGCTGGCAAACTCTGGACATCGATGATATTCTCTCCGAGGTGTACTTGAGGCAGTTGGCCGTATTTGTGATCTTTATTCAATGGATGAAAAACTGGAATATTCCCCTACGCTTTACTGGGAGTTTTGGTGAAACACGGACAAAAACGGTAGCGATGGGATTAGTAACGTCCACCCGTTTACCATGTTAAACACAGAGTTAAAGATTTTGTCAAAGGACTTAAGCTGCCTTATAAACGCATCTTGTCTTTTCTCATATATAATGTATATAATGTTTTAAATTAAATTCTCCGTCCTGGGTATGACAATAAACTGCATCCGCGTCCTGGGTAAAACGATAATCTACGTCCAACAAGCAAGGCCTCTGATCAGGAGGTTTTGAGGAGCGTGGAACCACCTCTTAATTGCGGGTGTTTCCAGGTCCACTCAGACCCGGGGTGGTAGCACCTGTTATGGTCCCAGCTATGGGCAAATAGTTGACCCCACAACCTGACTCAAAACACTATGAATGTGTAAAAATAGATTTTAATACCAGAAATACTTTTTTAAAAATTAGTATCATCAATAAATATTTGAAAAAAGAAAATATTACCAGAAATAAAAATTTTGTCAGCAAACCACTGAGGTTAATATGCCACAAAACAAAATAAACCAAACTATACATTTTGGGAAAAAATATTACTAGCTATACATTTCTGAAAAACTTACCAGCTATACATTTTTGAAAACAAAAGGAAATTTTGTCAGCATTTTGGCACCCATTGTGGCTCACATGCCGTAAAACAAAACAAACCAAACCAAACTTAAGTTAAATACGAAAAGAAATCGATATACAATGATTCCCCAAAATTTGAATGATCCATTTCTAGATTATATAGTGACTCATGGTGAAAGATGGATTATGTATGACAATCAGCTCAATGAAAAAGCAGGGAAACACTTTCCAAAACCTAAATTGGTGCACACCAACAGAAGATTATGGTGACTGTCTAGTGGTCCACCATTGGCATTATCCATTACAGCTTTCTAGAATCTATCCCGAATATCTTGCCAAAGTTTACTGCCAGCAATTGAATGAAATGCACATTCTGTTAAGCAAAATGAGGCTGGAACGAGTTAATCGATGAGCCCCAATGAGGCTAATTTATGAAAATTCTTGCAGAAGCTCATATAATGAGTGTCAGCATTTCAAAAACATCGGACCCTCTCAAGAAAATTAGTAAAATGCAGAAACTAGAAGAATGCCTTCTGTATTAACTCATCAAAGTTAAAGACTTCGACGTTTTGGTTAATTTCCTGACCAAATAGTGATTATAATGAGAAATTGATCCTTTATGATAATCGTATATAATCGACTAAATAACTTTAATTAAGACGAAGGTCCTAAAGCCGAATTTGCACTAACAGACTATTATGACGACTGTCAGGTTAAGAAAAGTAAAATACGACAGGCACTGGTTAATTGACGAGATCCGATTGTGCTTCATGACAATGCTCGCCTACATGTTGTTAGGATGACGCGAGACTTTACCACATCCACCATATCCCCTTGGTCTCTCAGTCACTAACTACCATTTTGTCAAGCATCTTGCCAATGATTTAAGCCAAAAGACATTCCGTTGCTAAGAAGATTCAGAAACTGCTTTCGAAAATTTATTAAAACTTCTAAAGTTTTATCGCAAAGGCATTAATAAACTTGTAACTCGATGGAAGAAATGTATGGAGGCCCAGCGTTCCTATTGTAACTTGTTTAAATACCCCGTTTAAATACATTAATTCGGGAATAAAACTTGATTCTAAAACTGGACATTATTTTCCGAACAAACTAATAGTTTCTTTTTCTTTTCGTATGAGCCGAATAAAATTTCCTTTTATTCAAATCGTTTGATCAACTTGAAAAATGTACTTACAACACTCCACCACGCATTTAATGCATTGGGAGCTTGAAAAATAAAGAAAGAAAAAATACATGGTGAATATTCTTTAGATTCCCTCGTTGTGAATTTGGTCATTTTTATTTTTTGCGTCAATACTTACTGGTCTCTTTACGGATGTGTTCCCTGATTAAAACCATGCTAGCATAAATTGATGCTGCATCTGCGAAATTCAAATGATCCATTTCTTGATCGAATAATGAATTGTGATGAGAAATGGATTCTTTGTGACAATCGTAAATGATTGGCTCAATAGCTTGATCATGACGAAGTAATCAAACACTTCCCAAAGCTGAAGTTTCAACAACAGAAAATTATGACTGTCTGCTACTCTGCCATTGGCGTTATCCATTACCGCTTTCTGTGATTTAACCAGAGTATCACTGCCGAAGTTTTCTGGCTGTAACTGGAGGAAATACACATTCTGTTGTGGAATCTTCCACGGCAGCCAGTTTACCCTGGGAAAAATATGCTGGGAAATATACTCGTCCTGTTGTAATTTTCACCACCACCATCTTACAAAATATATAACAAGCATTCATTCGTTAATCACCTTCAATCTAGCTCGCTGATTGGTCACTTTCGACCAATCAGATCACACCCACGCCACAGATCTATTTTGGTGCCAACTCAGTCGGAGCCTGTCACGTGATACAACAAAATTATAAAAAAACAAAACACGTGTGATTCTCGCTCTCTCTTTCATCACGCTCTCTTCGTCACTCGTGCGTCTCAACTCCGCTGCCAAAATGTGACTCTTAAAGAACTCCCGTCTTGACTAATGCAGTCAGACATAAAAGAACTGTACAACAATTCATGCAAGTATAATTCTGAACTATTACAAAGATGTACAATACACAATTCCAAACATGCAACAATTCATTCTTCTACAGTTTAAATAATCAATTTATTCGTTATGAGTTTAGGTACAAATATTACCTAGTCTAAGAGACACAACTCTGTCTAACCCTTTCAGTTCACAGGCATGTACATCAAATACTTAATAAATTCAATTGTTATGTTTTGACTCATTATTTTTGTCTTTTATTAATTATTGTGGATGGAAGATTATTGAACACGCACAATTTTAAGTCTTCTGATCATTCAAACCTTCTGATATCTCTTAACATCTTCACTCAATCGCAACACTGTTAAGCAAAATGCGATTGACACTGGGTAATCGACGAGGTCCCATTCTTTTTTCATAACAAAACTTACATTTTTGTCCTCTGTTCTTTAGCTTAATTTCCATCCCTGTTACTTGGGACAGATTAATGTTCTCTGTTAATTGCTGAGTGTGTTTTTTTACATATCTCCTACCAAAAGCAGGTGAAACAAATGATCCAAAATGTTATAAGCCAATAGCATGTCCGTTCACCTCATATAAATTGATTACATCTGTTCTGACGAACTAAACTTAATCTTTTCTCGATGAAAACAACATTGTTCTTCTGGAACAACAGGCAAGTCGAAAAAGACCAATTATTAAAAAAATAAAATGATCTTGAGTAATTGCAGGAAAAAAAGGTAAAAATCTCAGCACAGCTTGGATAGATTGCCGTAAAGTCTTTGATAGTTTGCACACTCTTGGATGCTTTAGGCTTTGGAAATGTACAAAGTCTCCTCGGTAATAGTAAATTTCCTTAAATCTCTCATGGAACTGTAGAAAGCCATATTCTATCGAAATCACAACAAAGGTATTGCCACTTACAATTGTTCAGATATCTGACGAAGGATTTTCAAGGAGTCTCCTTGTCGCCCCTTTTGTTCTATCTGTCCTTAATTCACGGAAATGTGTATAAGACTGAAATCAAAGGAAATAATAATAATAATAATCAACCCTAACATGATGCTGAAAAGATCTAATATATCAGACTAGCAGCATGGCCCGGCGTTGCCCGTGCTTGATTCAAAAATCGTACGAATCATACAGCAATCGCTATCACTTGACTTAAAATATTTTTGCCCTTCCTTGCCTTTAAAGGAGTGCCCTTTTCCGTGCTGATGTTGCTACATACCTTACTTCTTGCCTATCTCACACTGCGAATTTTATATATATACTAAACATTAAATCTGTTACGAAAAAAGAACTAAACAAAATGAACACAAAACGACCAGCTTTAAAAAAGGACTCGTATCTGGAAAAACCGAATGAAAAAAGAATGTTGACAACAAATCTTTTTCACACCCAACCCAGTTCTGCGGAATCAGAATTATCGTTGAGTTTAAGCAAGCGAATGAGCCAATTGGAGTAAAGTGCCATGCACATTTAAATTTTTCCCACTTGTGACGAATGCAGCTATCGATTTTGTTTGCATGCTAGCATGCTAGTTAACATTCGTGTCAGTCAGCTGTTGGCTCTAACGCTGGCAAATAGAATCTTCCTGCCTATTCGTGGCAGCCAGCTATAGGCTCTCATTCTGGCCAGTAGAAAATGGCCGCAAACTACATGAAAACTGCCGTAGAAGCATGAAACTACATGAAAACTGCCGTAGAAGCATTTCCACTTTCGATGGGAGTTGGGAAATGCAAAGTCGATGTTGGTCTTTCCTCTAACTTGGAGTATGTGCATGTAAATTTTGGTGCAAATCCGTCGAAAATTGCGGCCGTGCATTCGTTACACACACACACATACACACACACACACACACACACACACACACACACACATCCTGCCTTTTATAGATAGAGTTAATGCTATAAATATTTACTAGAGAAAACATTATTTTTTATTGGTACTCATTTAATTTGAACTATATAAACTCTCTAAGGTAACATACCGGTTTTGAATTCAGAATAGACTACTTCTCTTAAAATTATTGCCAACCAAGGCGAGAGAGACCAGTCTGGTCTGCTTTTTAACCCCTAGCCGAGGGAGATACAGGTGGATTCATACATTTCGCAAGTGTATTTGCGTAGAAAGGAATATAACAAACACGACTGGAATTTGAAAACGGTCTGTCGATTTACCTTTCCAACTTCATACCATCTTCACATTACTGTCCACAAAGAACATTATTATCATTATTGCTATAATTAAATAATTTCTCCTTTTTACGGATTACCAACCTGTTGAGTATTATTTATAGTCAGGGTCTATTTTTAAATTATAAAAAAATTTGAAAAATAATGATTTACTTATTCATGTTCTACTAATTAACCCCTAGAATTAGAAGCAGTCACTCATTTAGGCATACTCTCCAGGCTCGATGTTGCTTAACTCCTGACTATTATGACTTTTCCTCAATTATATAATAGCAAAATTGAAAATTAGCATCAACCAGTTAACACACACAACCCGCTTTATATAATATAGGACGATTCTTCTTCTTGGAATATAACATGGACTCTTCAGTCAATTGCATTGTAGTCCGAGATTTACCCCCACTGAAACAGATAAGGCCAGTTTTTAACGTGGGACCCGAGTGTTACCACTCGGACCGCTGGTCTAAGCTGGTCAAAGCTAGTCTAATCTAGTTGTAGCCGGTCATACCATCGCTAAGTAATAGATATCACGCAACGGCGGGAGGAACGTAAGAGACGAGAGAAGGCCTAAGGCACGCAACAGATACTACATCTGCAGTATCCATCCCCACGGGAAACCCCTCCTCTCATCCTCTGCCAATCCTCCCCTAATTGCTTTGTAGTCCTGGATATCATGATAAACTACATCCAGCTGCAAGGCCTTTGATCGTGAGAGTGGAGGCAAGTCCGTAACCTTTTAATTGCTGTTGTTCGCATGTTTCCCCTGAACCTGGGGATAGCACCTGTTAGTGTGCCAGCTATGAACAGATAGTGAATTCCTAAACAAAAACAAAACACGATGAATGTTTAAAAATACATTTTTATAGTAAAAAATACCAGCAATACATTCTTCTGTAAAAAAAGGCCAACAATACATATTTATACTAAAATAACCAACAATATATTTTTAAAGCAAAATGACCAACAATACATTTTTATAGCAAAATGACCAACAATACTTTTTTATATCAAAATAACCAACAATACTTTTTATAGCAAAATTACCAACAATACATTTTTACTGCAAAATGACCAACAATACATTTTTATAGCAAAATCAACAACATTACATTTTTATAGCAATATGAACAACAATACATTTTTATAGGAAAAAGGCGAACAATACATGTTTATAGGAAAATGACCAACAGTACATTTTATAGCAAAATGAACAACAATACATTTTCATTGCAAAATGACCAACAATACATTTTTAATGCAAAATGACCAACAATTCATTTTTTCTGCAAAATGACCAACAATACATTTTTACTGCAAAATGACCAACAATACATTTTATAGCAAAATGACCAACAATACATTTTATAACAAAATGACCCACAGTACATTTTTATAGCAAAATGGCCAACAATAAATTTATATAGCAAAATGACCAACAATACATTTTTATAGCAAAATGACCAACAATACATTTTCATAGCAAAATGACCAACAATACATTTTTATAGCAAAATAGCCAACAATACCTTTTATAGCAAAATGACCAACAATACATTTTATAACAAAATGACCCACAGTACATTTATATAGCAAAATGGCCAACAATAAATCTATATAGCAAAATGACCAACAATACATTTTTATAGCAAAATGACCAACAATATATTTTATAACAAAATGGCAAACAATAGATTTTATATGAAAATGACCAACAATACTTTTTTGTAGCAAAAAGACGAAAAATACATTTTTATAGCAAAAATGACCAACAATACATTTTATAACAAAATGACCAACAATAAATTTTTATAGCAAAATGACGAACTATACATTTTTATAGCAAAATGACGAACAATATATTTTTATAGCAAAATGACCAACAATACATTTTCATAGCAAAATGACCAACAATGCATTTTATAGCAAAATGACCAACAATATATTTTATAACAAAATGACCAACAATAGATTTTATAACAAAATGGCCAACAATACTTTTTTATAGCAAAATGACGAACAATACATTTTTATAGCAAAATGACCAACAATACATTTTTATAGCAAAATGACGAACAATACATTTTTATAGCAAAATGACCAACAATACATTTTATAACAAAATGACCAACAATACATTTTATAACAAAATGACCAACAATACATTTTTATAGCAAAATGGCCAATAATAAATTTTTATAGCAAAATGACCAACAATACATTTTCATAGCAAAATGACGAACAATACATTTTTATAGCAAAATTACCAATAATACATTTTTATAGCAAAATGACCAACAATACATTTTATAACAAAATGACCAACAATACATTTTATAACAAAATGACCAACAGTACATTTTATCTATAGTTGAAGACATACAATTACTTGCAAAATATATTTAACTGAAGACATAAAATTTTCTTCAAAAATTTAGATTTCAGCATGTTATACCCAATAGAGGTGTTGATATGTCGCTAAACAAAATCAATCAACGAAACAACCAACATGAAAGAACCCCTTCATGACATGAATCCATAAAATATCCTACAGTTTCTTAAAGAAATCAAACTGTATTCCAAAATATAACTTCAATAAAACTACAATATAAAACACACATATCACCGCCTTTAGTAATTATGCTCACATCTAATATGTATTCAATTGTGAAGGCAGTATGACATATATCACATTTTTATTAATTCAAAGCTCCCAAGAAAATTACATTTCGGCATCAAATGACCCATGAAGATTTGACGTGCTGTTAAGCAAACAACGAAAAAGCAAAACAATCAACTGCTTATGGGAACAAACAAGGTGAGACTTTCCGATATCCCAACTTCTCGTAGACAATTTCATGGCCCACCGACCTCAGCAGATCGAGTTCTACAGCCATATCACGAGATTTTCGCCGGCTGTCATTTTAAATCAAACCTTCCATGCGCGCAATTGTATCTTCTTGTAGATTAACATGGCGCCCTACACAAGCTTAGTCCTACCAATTCGGACACCGTTCTGCGAATGCACACCAACAGACCTGCTTCCTGTTCAGTGCAAAATTTGCCGTGCATAGCGACAAGGTGAATTTCTACTGGATTTCTTCCCACACATCATATCTCTATCTTTGTCCATGGTTTTATTGTGTCAGTCTTACCTTTTTGCGACGTCACATAAGCATGCGCTCAAAATTAAATCTGTTCTAACAGTTGCAATTATTGTATACACACTCACTGTTGTGACTTAATTACGGTCAATTTACGCCGATCTGTACTCCCTTTTTCCAGCTTCTCTCAATAAGCTCTTGAAAAATATATTTCAGTCGAGCACTGTTGAGAGATAAGCTGATTCTATAAACAACATCAACCTGCGCTAATGCAAAGCTCTTCAGTAAAATGAATTAGAGCCCTCTGACTGACTGGTTTACATTCTTAAAAACATTACGCTAGAATTAGCTGTTTCTCTCTGCTGAATGATGATAGGTCAGTGGCAGAAACTCTGACTGACACGAAATCTGTTGGGTTTCGGGCCTGGTTTGAAGCATTCTAGTCGCACTGAAGAATTGTGATATAGCGAAACAGTACTGTCTGCGAATGACATGCCTGGATTCTATCCTCTTGGGAATTTATATATATATATATATATATATATATATATATATATATATATATATATATATATTGAGCACTAATATTATATATATATATATATATATATATATATATATATATATATATTACCGATAAGTATATTGCGGGCGGTATTTGGTAGGTTTCCTTATGTGGTTAAATGGATCCTAATTGAGCTGTGGTCTGAGAAATGTGACGTAAGGAGAAAACTCAGGTTATATCACTCAGACCATAGCTCACTTAGGACCCATTTAAATATACACGGAAACTTTCAAAATTCTGTCCGGAAAATACTAATGTAAAAGTATATATATATATATATATATATATATATATATTCAGGCTCTGTCGACTTCGGTTTTAAGTTTTACCTTTTAAGTTTTATCTTCTATGACCACATATATATATATATATATATATATATATATATATATATATATATATATATATATATATAACATATATATATATATATATATAAGTGAACATTGAAGTCAACACTTAGAGGCGACAGTCTGTTTCATGCTAGAAGCAATCGTCTGGCCACGAGTGCATTTTTTTCTCGGCTATTTATATATACGGGTCAGTGGTGCATTGTGGGAAGTCTATTTTGGCGGTTATTTTGCCGAAAGTCGTTTATTCATTTATTTACTTATTTATTTAGGTTAAATTATTTCGCTAATTTTTATTTATTTTTTATTTTTATTTTTATTTCCTATCTTATATATTTATTTATTTATTTTTTTTATTAACGTAGTAAAAATTTATTTATATCGCTTATTTAATAGTTTTGTTTTGATTTGGGAAGGTAATTAAAGCTATTTGTTTAATTTTGGGGTTGATCATTTATCCTAAATATTATTTTGTCGGGAGCAGTTTTTAATTTGTTTATTCATTTATTTATTTGGATTGATTATTTTTACATGTTTTTTATTATTCATTTATTATAGTGTATTTTTTATTTACTCTTTTCGGTTTTCGATTTTTAAGTAACGTAGTATTTTTTTTATCGTTATATAACAGTTATAGCTATGTTTTTCGTCCGAAAATCAATGAACCCAAATAAATAAAGTAAATAATAAATAAATTAACAAACTATTCTGACCAAAATATTAGTTAGACTATAAAAATCAAACCAAAAATAGGACGAAATACAAAAAATAAAAATATATAAAAAAACAAGCAAAATAATTTAAGTTCACTTTTATATTTACACACGGTCGATCTCTGATATTGAGCACTTTATCCCATAAATATAGAACACCTTAAGAGCTTAACAGTATATTTCTTCACACACACACACACACACACACACATATATATATATATATATATATATATATATATATATTATTTTAGGATATTAAAACAAAAACATGATAAAAATCGCTTTACAATTACAATCATGATTCAATACTGCAAATGTGTCTCCTCGGGCGATGTTAAACAACTGGCGAATGAACGATTAATTTAATTTCTAAAGCAGAATACTTCCTCTTTTTTCGAGAGAAAAAGAAAACAATAAAAATAGGCTTGTAGGCTTTGCCGTGATCAACCAATGGAATGTGATCTACGATGAATTCAAATTCACCTAAAAAAATATATGGATGTACAGGTTAGTTAGTATTATTAACATACACTGATTAGTTAGTATTATTAACATCTTACATTGATTAGTTAGTATTATTAACATCTTGTAGGGATGTTCTTTATTTAACGATTGCATATTAATTTGCCAAAGTCGTTCTGTATTTTTTATATGTATTTTGACCTTTTTTTTTTTTCAAACGGTTAAGTTATTTACCAGCTTCTTAAAGGGGCCTTTTATTTATCAACTACCAATTTTTATGTAAGAACCTGAACGATCATATAAACTGGTTGGCATTGTCTTAAATTACCTCCCTACCTCTTTGCTTGTTAGGAAAGTTGAACGCCAGACTTATATACATCTTATGTAATAATATAACGACTTGTATCCGTCCATAAGGAAATTGTCTAGGATTTATACGCAGACAACTTCGTGTCATGGCCTATCATATTTTTTTAATTTTTTTTTTTTTTTAAAGAGTTTGAATTTAGTAGTGATGGTCTTGTGACCTTTACGTCTGTCGGGAGGCGGCTGCAGGCTGGAAAATCGCTCTCCGCCCTCGCCAACAAAGCATCGTAAACGATTCTGAACCGTATCGAAGCGGAAAAAAGGACGACACTAATAATGGTAATATTAGCCGTTTCCCTATAAGGAAACATTTGGCATTCATTGACCGTACAGCCAGTACTGTTTTTGGTTGATATATTTCTCTTAAAACAATTTCTTAGGTAAATCAAGTCTGTCAACTCCGGTAGCACTTTGCAGTGTAGATGGGGGTTTCCTTCCTCAGCTTTTATTTGAAGTGGTGCAGAATATCAACATCTTGATTGTGGAATTATTTTCTTTTCGAGTTACATGTGCTATCCATTTTAGTTGTTGCCGCTGTTGGTAATCTTCATTTAATTTTGTTTCTCTTATTTGGTACAGTTCTTTGCTTGTGATTCTGTAGCATCGTTCGCAAAAAGCTCAAAAGAAAGACGACCTTTACTGAAACCATCAGGCCTTTTTTCCCCGTTGATCTTAGAAAAAGCGGTTGTATATAGCAGAGAGTTTAGATATTTCTGACCGGATTTGGCGCTATGCATGACATCCATAGAAATATACAGGGTGTTCCAGAAGTCTTGGGCACATTTCAAGTCCTCATATCTGCTGAACTATGAATGGTAGTAAAATGAAACTGGTACCATTTTAAAGCCAAATTCATTAAGGTTTTTTGTAAGGCTAATATTTTTTTTAATATTTTTTCAGATCTAGTAATGGCGTTCACTCAACCAGAAGAGGCGTTTTGCGTCCTTGAATTTGCAAAAACTGAATCATGGACACATGTTCAACGTGTATTTCGCACAAAATTCCGAAAGGAGGCACCAGAAAGGAAGATGGAGTAAATAGTACGTTCATAAAGGGTGGGTGTTTTGTGCACAGCAAAGAGAGAACGGGACGCAGCTCAACTTCAGATGATACGGTTGAACGAGTTCTAACAGCCTTCGAGCGGAGCACCCGCAAATGGATCAGAAGAGCCAGTAGGGAACCTCAGCTTCCTACAACAACTGTTTGGCGTGTCTTAAAATGACGACTGCACATGACACCTTACAAGCTACAGTTAACCCAACAGTTGCAGGACACTGATAAACCATCACGTCTTCACTTTTGCATTGCAATGCAAGAGAAGTTGAAAGATACCGGATTTGATGTGTGCTGTGTGACCAATGGTGCTCACATTGAACATCATTGAACATCCCAATGTAAAATTGAGATTAAATTCTTTCAGAATATGTCAAGCGCGTTTTTTATATCCTCAATAGTTTTCGAGATATTCAATGTCAAAATGCGCCCAAGACTTTTGGAACACCCTATATAATTTGTGTCAAAAGACTGATTAACCTTCTCTACATTATTACTGAAACATGGACTCGTCCATCCACAATGAATAGAACGCCTACTCATGGAACAATCCATATTCTACTGTGATTAAACCCTTCTTCTCTTAACTTTTTGTCCCTGCGTTTTCCTTACAGTTTTACTAACCACCAACTATAAGCGTTATCCGAACTTTATAATATAAGTACACTAGATAGAGTAGGAACAGGGATCAACTGAGAACTATGCACTCTACATAGATTTTCTTCTGTTGACAAATGGTGCCAGCACAGATTAGAATCTCTCCTAAAGAACAGGTCAACCAAATGAATAGAAAGGTAATTATTTTTTTTACCATTACCAGAATTAGTCTGCAGGGATTAGGGATTTGAAATATAAATTGAAATCATAATAAATCAGACAAATGCAAGAGGCCAATATTCCGAGGAAAGTCTGGAAGTGCAGAAGAGCCTTGCTGTCACTTGTTCTCCTTCAGGCGCGTGGAAATTAATTAAAATCTAAATAGCAATGAGATAAAGAATGGTAGCGAACCTTCATACCATCTACAACATTTAGATTGAATTATTTTAGCATTTCTTTCCCGCAAAAGAATGAAATTTGAATAAAAGACATAGAAAATGAATTTCCGTTGTGCCAAGCACTTCCGTTCTCCCTCCTGCTACTTCTTGTGACACGCAAGGCCCCAGTAATGGCTCACCTCCTGCCTTAAGCAAGGCCTTTACACCCACTTCGTGTCCTCGTACTATGAAAAAGAGGAAACCTTTTAACTACATTTTTTTTTGTTTTGGCTGCTGATGATATAAAACGAAAAAATGTGGGAAGCTTGCAGTGGTGAAATGTCAATGGTAAATGCCCACCGCTTTTGAGACGCCATTTTATCCCAATTTTTATTCTTGTTATTAATAAAAATGTTTTCCTCCCTGCCTTCAACCCGACATGTCGATTGTGTTTATTCTAAATGTTTATTCTTCATTCTCAGATATTTTTCTTTTCGCTGTGTTTATATGTGTTGTACTTTCTTTCTTTTTATCTTTTAAATCTTCTTTCTTTTTTCAATCATTACCTTCTTTCTTTCTTTCTTTCTTTCTTTCTTTTTTCGCCCTTTCATTCGCCCTTTCTTTCGCCCTTTCTTTCGCCCTTTCTTTCGCTTTTCCTTTCTTTCTCCCTTCCTTTCTTTCGTCCTTCCTTTCTTTCGCCCTTTCTTTCACCCTTTCTTTCGCTCTTCCTTTCTTTCGCCCTTCCTTTCTTTCGCCCTTCCTTTCTTTCGCCCTTTCTTTCTTTCTCCCTTCCTTTCTTTCGTCCTTCCTTTCTTTCGCCCTTTCTTTCACCCTTTCTTTCGCCCTTTCTTTCTTTCGCCCTTTCTTTCACCCTTTCTTTCGCCCTTTCTTTCTTTCGCCCTTTCTTTCACCATTTCTTTCTTTCACTCTTTCTTTCTTTCGCCCTTTCTTTCTTTCGCCCTTTCTTTCGTCCTTTTCTTTCATTTATTTTTTCTTTTTTCTTTCTTTCTTATGTCTATCCTATTTCTCTTTTATTTATCTCATTTGTTTCTTTATTCCATTTTTAATTCATCTTTCTTTCTTAATTTATTTATTTATTTCCAATCATCTCCATTTTTTCTTTTTGTTCTTATTCCTTGTTTATATTTAATTCATTCCTTTTCATCTTTTCTTTCTTTCTTTTTTCTTTCTTTCTACCTTCCTTGCTTTTTTCTTTGCTTTTTGCTTTCTTCTCAAAAATTTATTTCTTTTTTTTTAATAAGTTCCTTCCTTTTTTCTTTCTTTCTTTATTCGTTCCCAATAATTTTCTTTTTTAATTCTTTTTTCTCTCATTCCTTGTTAATATTTGATTTATTAATTTTCATATTTCCTTTCTTTCTTTCTTTCTTTCTTTTTTATTTCTTTACTTCTTTCTTTCTTTTTCTTTTTTCTTTCTTTCTTTATTCGTACCCAATAATCTGTTTTTCTTTCTTTTTCTCTTATTCCTTGTTAACACTTCACTTATTAATTTTCATCTGTCCTTTCTTTCTTTCTTTCTTTCTTTCTTTCAATTTTATCCAATCAATTTATTTCTTTTAAACTCTCCGTGTTTCTAATAATTTCTTCCTTTCTTCTATCCACGCCCACCATTTTCAGTTTTTCCAATTCTTTTTTATTCATTATTATTTGTTTCCTTTCCTCTTCATTTTTTCTTTTTCTTCTTTTCCTTCTAACTTTCTCACCCGCTCTAGTATCTCTTTCTTTCTCTGGACACATTTCTTTCATCTCTGACAAATACATTTTCTCTAAACAAGGCAAAAGTGATCGGAGAATACAGAGAAACAAACAAAAATCAAATTGTGCAAAAAGAAAGAAAGAGAGAATAAAAGAAAGAAGGAAAAAAAGAAAGAAATTGAAAAATGAGCAGATGTGAAAAAAGAAAGAAAAAACAAAGCAAGTAAACTACTCAGAGATAAAGAAAGAAAGAAATTGAAAATTTGCGGTGAGGAAAGAAAGAAAAAAGGAGAAAAATTGAAAGAAATTAAACAGAAGAAAGGAAAGAAAGAAAAAAGAAAGAAAACTGCTGAGCTAAAGAAAGAAAGAAAAAAGAAAGAAAGAAAGTGAGTGAAAGAAAGAAAGAAAGAAAGAAAAAAGAAAGAAAGAAAGTGAGTGAAAGAAAGAAAGAAAGAAAGAAAAAAGAAAGAAAGAAAAAGAACAAAAGAAAAAAGAAGGAATGGATAACAAAAAATAGAACGCAATAAAAAAAAGAAAGAAAGAGCAAAGAAAGAAAGAAAGAAAGAAAGAAAGAAAGATAATGCAAGAAAGAAAAAGAAAGAAAAAAGAAGAAACGAACGAACGAACGAAAGAAACAAAAAAGGAAGAGAAAGAACGAAAGAAACAAAAAAGGAAAAGAAAGAACGAACGACAATAAAAGAAAGGATGAAAAAAGAACGAAAGCACGAAAGAAAGAAAAAAGAAAGAAAAAAAAGAAAGAAAAAAGAAAGAAAGAAAGAAAGAAAGAAGAAGGAAGCACCTAATTTTAAAGAAATATAAATGATAAAGAATTTATGTAAAAACAAATGACAATGTCTTGTGTAATGATAGAAAAAGAAATTAGTTGCCCTCCAATTAATTGCCGTCCTTCAGTAGGTGCCGTGATTGTTTAAATACACTATGTTGCGCCCTCTAGCGGCTCAGTTTTCTTTTACGCTTTTTTCTTCTTCACGGGTGGGCTTTACTAAAGAGTTTCAAACAATACCTGCTTACTTCCCTTTATTAAATCGCTTGTTGTATACCTCACGAACGTCGTGACTCGTCGGTTTGTTCCGGAGCCTGACAGCGTATTGGTGTAGAATCTGCTCCGTTTATTGTCTCATCAACAATTAAAAAAAAAAAAGAAAAAAAAAAAGTGATTTCGACATTACACTTTCATTTCTAAAGGAGCAGAAAAGACTTCATTACAATTTTTAGTATTATCACTTCCCTCGTCATATTAACCGTTATTGCCAATCGTAAACATTATTATCTGCATTTTACTCTAGTTACCTCGGGACAGCACAGTCTGCATCATTGTTAAGAGGGTCCTTCTTCTTTACATCATCATCACCATCACTGGTTGAATTGTGAATCAATAAAAAACGACGAAACGTCTTTATTGAGTGGACCGATACACGAACTCGATTATAATAGAAACCGTTGAAATTTAAGCAAACGTCGATTGAATTCGACAGCATATACGACCCCACGGTTATATATTTTCTTGAGGTTGTCGACAAAATCCAGAGACGAATATGCAATGTGATAAGTCCTGATCTGGCATCTCGTCTACAATCACTTTCTCACAGATGTGCTGTGGCTTTAATCTGTCTTTTCTACAAATATTTTCATGACAACTACTCTGACGAAGCTACTTACACTGGTACTCCAACTGCACGAATTTAAGCGTGCTACTAGGTTGGCATCTAGGTCCCACCCTTTCACTGTCGAAAAACTTAAATGTTACCGCCTCTTCTACTTCAACAGCTTCTTCTCTCGCACTTCCCAACAGTGGAATTCCCTTCCTCTTACTTGCTTCCCTGATAGCTATAATCTTCAAATATTCAAATGTAATGTCAATCGACATCTTCTGATGCCTTGATCTTGTTCCCCGACCTCTATATCCTTTCCGCAAACACCCCTCTTTACACTTGCTCTCACTCTCTATGACCCCTTGCGTGCTAGTGACACTCACACCTTGCTTAGGGGGAAAACTTAAAAAACATTGCCCGTGATAGTGCTAAGATTAGCTGTTTCCTTATGAGGAAACATTTGAGATTCATTGGGTGACGTGCGAAATTAATTGTTGCGATAATGCTTTATTTACACTAAAAGCAGTTTCAACCAATATTTACGCATGTAAACAACGCGTCGCAATTTTTACTATAGGCGAAAGGAAAGGGAATTAATTTCAACACGGCGATATTGTCATGTATTTTATATAAATACAAACTGATTAATGGGCGAAAAATGTATGACAAAGTGGAAAAAGTTTTCGTGTGACGCGTTACCATCCTTTTATGACTGGTGAATACGAAATAAAAATACCTCTTTTATCCAAGCTGCGGGCTGAAGAAAAGACTAAGACAAAGTTTAACGAGCCTATGTGAAAATTTATTTTGGCCAAGAGAAAAAGGGATTGGCTCCAGGCTGAAGAAAATACCAAGGCAAAGTTTAAGGAGCCAATGTGAAAATTTGTTTTGACCCATAGAAAAATGAATTAGCTCCAAGCTGAAGAAAATACCAAGGCAAAGTTTACTGAGCCTATGTGAAAATTTATTTTGACCAATATTAAAAAGGATTGACTCCTGGCTGAAGAGAATACTAAGGCAAAGTTTACCGGGCTTATGTGAAAATTTATTTTGACCAATAGTAAAAAGGATTGACTCCGGGCTGAAGGAAATACTAAGGCAAAGTTTAACGAGCCTATGTGAAAATTTATTTTGACCAATAGTAAAAAGGATTGACTCCTGGCTGAAGAGAATACTAAGGCAAAGTTTACCGGGACTATGTGAAAATTTATTTTGACCAATAGTAAAAAGGATTGACTCCTGGCTGAAGAGAATACTAAGGCAAAGTTTACCGGGACTATGTGAAAATTTATTTTGACCAATAGTAAAAAGGATTGACTCCTGGCTGAAGAGAATACTAAGGCAAAGTTTACTTGGCCTATGTGAAAATTTATTTTGACCAATAGTAAAAAGGATTGACTCCTGGCTGAAGAGAATACTAAGGCAAAGTTTAACGAGCCTATGTGAAAATTTATTTTGACCAATAGAAAAATTAAACTTAAAATTTAGAGCACAGTTTCATTCTCAAGTGATCTTAAGAATAACTTACGGAGAAATTGGTTTACTCTGTTTATAAGTTGGAAATGTTGGCGTGATGAGAGTTCCTATTTTTTCATCAGGAATTTTCGGCTTTTACGATTGAAGAGAGTATTTAATGTTTATTTCCTGTCAAGTTTTTGGAGTCATTTAAGTTTGGGTGGAGTATTTTTGTCTGGCTAAACTGGCTTTTTTTTATCAGACTTTTAGGTTTTTAATATCGGGTTTTATTTCATCTCATTGAGGTCTATGTTACGATCTTTTTTTAGTGTTTATTTATTTGTTTATTGTCTTCTGTATTCGACTACATTCATAGTTTCTTAATGGGGTATTTAGATATGACTGAGTTATATTTTTTAATTTTATAATTTTATACGTGTGAAAAATTAATTTAATTTGCTAATAGACAATATATGGTAATTTGAATTTTTTATATTTTAGGATTTAATATGGAGTTGTGGTTAGATATAGCCATCTCAACTGTTAAATGATGAGACCTTACTGCCAATTTAGTACTGCGTTTAAAATTTATAAAGTTTTAGTATCTAAAGGGAAAGTTTATCTGAAGAATTAACATGAAAGTGTTTATAGAAAAGGCACAGGAAAGCTATAGAGTTGGTTTTCGACTTACATTGTGGATCAGTTCCTACGGCGTACCGTAACCTGATTTTCGACGTAGGTCAGAACTCAACTACATAAGCACCCATGAGTCTGCCTTACGCTTATGCTTGGGATACATAATGAAGGAAAAAAAGTTGAAAAAAAATTAAAAATTAAAAAAACAGACAGCGAATGAAGGACAATCCAATATGGCGGACAGCCGGTGAAGATACAATATGGCGGACAGCCAGTGAAGAAACAATGCCGTCTTCCTCATATAGTGCCGCTCAAAACCACGAAACGCCGTACGTCGGGTCCGACGTAACAGGCTATGGAGATGATAGGCTATGACTGGTAACATTGCAGATTCTTCTTTGTATTTTATCAAAATTCTCTAAATACATAACAGAAGTACCTGACTAAATGAGTCAGCAATATTCAAAGCAAGCACACAAATAAATTTATAAACTTATAAATATGAAAAATAGTTACTGACGAGAAAAAATTGTCTAGCACAACAATATTAATTACTATCTACTGTCCTCCTGATTACTGTTTTTGTCCCTGTTTATTGGTTATGTTTCTGTTACTAATTCTTCCACAGCCAGTAACCCTTTGTATCTTAGTGGCTTTACGACCCACTCAAGGGCAAGTGTCAATGTGCCGTCTGATGAACCTATGTGATGAAACCTAGGTAGGTAGTACCTGGCTCATTAGGATTTATTTATTTTATATATATAATGGACCCTCCATCGGTCTCGACGTATGAGGATCTGACAGTTTAATTGATTCAGTTATGAAATTTTGTGCGATAATCTTAAGTGGAACTTAAAACCCGCTAGTGATTTACAAAGGAGTCCATATATGGAGCAAGAGTGGGGTTTGTGGGATGCGATCACTGTTAGATTGGCTGACCGTTTAGTTCCTCCTCTCGCTTCTTGAAGATGATTCAGACAAGTATATTGAAAACTGGTGAGTCCACTAAAACACGTTGATCTCCATTCTACCCGCTCCAAGGCTAAGCGCTCAAGGGTGTTATGTGGTATATTGACAACAATATATATATATATATATATATATATTTTTTTTTTCCACATTTTCATCATACCGTCGGATATACATCTACACATTTGCTTACATATATATATATATATATATATATATATATATATATATATATATATATATATATATATATATATATTATACAGCAAAAAATCATAAATTACCTCATGAGGTTATAGTCCATTTCAGACCAGCACTGACATATGCCAGTCTTCCTAAGACCTAGAGAGACTGTCTCGGCATGGTTTTTTTTTAACTTAGTTTAGATAGCAATCAGTAAAAATGTACGGGGCTCCTTAACGGGACGCCTCGTTTTGATAAGAAGTATGGGTTGGTAACAAGAGATGGACCGGGGTGGGAGTTTATTTATGACCAAATCTAGTACATGTAATAAATCCGTTTGTATATAATCTAAGTAGGTCCTTGTAATATAAAATAATAAAACTGATCCACAAAAGAACTCAATGTATTTATTATAACGGAGCATAAAACTGACTGAAACATCGTAATGTATAAATTCTGTATCAATTTTTCGACGGCTGCAAAGTTAAATATGTAATTCCTACACGAATTTAGTCGTTGAATAAGACTGAGGTAATTTTCGTCGGGTGAAATAGATCTATCCTCCCCATATAAAGTAATTTTGGATATTGTTGTGCAATACTATATATATATATATATATATATATATATATATATATATATATATATATGCAGAGTGCAATTGTCGATATTTTATATTTTAATTTCGCGCATGCGCGTTGTTTGTTTCTTATTTTGCTGACTACACCGTATAATAGGATCACGGGCATTGAGGAGATAGTGCTACCCTGAGTCAAGGGGGTGGCTGCTGGGAGACTCTATGTCTGGAAACAGGACTCTGCACCATAACACACAAGCAAGAGAACCCAGTTATGGCTGTCAGACAATTTCTACGACCACATTACCCCTTACATATTGATACCTAACTCCCCAGACTGCAAGCCCTTGATTATTATCTGCGGGCGTAGTTGGGCGAGAGACCAACAAAACTCCTTGTAACACCAATGATGAACTGAAGGCAAGGATTATGGCAGCATTCACCAACTTAAACAAGGAGACTGTCCAGAAGAGTTGCAGGAGTTTCTGAAGTCGTCTGGAGGCCGTGGTTGAAACCAATGGTGATTTTATTGAATATATTTACTCTTTAATACTTCAAGATATTTTTGTGTATTTTTAGTAAATATTACTATTAAAATGAGATGTCAGTGTTATTTTCATGTTTGCGTAATTTAGACAACAATTTGTCCATTGCACACACACACACACAATATATATATATATATATATATATATATATATATATATATATATATATATATATATATATATATAGTATGATAAATTACAATAAAAACATTTTACATCAGTACACAAAAACTTTAATGTTTCAGTACTAAAATAGTACTTCTTCAGGCGATGGTAGATAACTGGTGCTAAAAATGATTTATTAGGGAAATTTAAAAAACAAATCTTGACCTCTTTTCGTAAGTTAAAGTGAGAATTAAAAATATACTTATGGATGTGTCTAGATTAACCAATGGACGTCAGGTCTACGCTAAAATAGAAAGATACGGTCAGAGGGTGGAGGTGTATGAGTTATTATTACATGTCAAGTAAACTGTTGCTTAGACATGCCATCCAACGATGCTAGGGAACATGGCAGCGACAAATGTATTATTTGTGTAGCAATAAGTTGAAGTAGGCATAAATTTATCAGAAACGGATTTTCTTTTTAATTAAAAAAATTCTTTCCAATTTGTTATTTCTCTTTTATTTTATTGTTTGTAGACTACATTTCTTGCTTATTCACACGTTTTGCTTGTAAGAAACCCACAAATACAAAAATAGTTGTGCGCTTTAGTAAAGTAAGCGTGATTTTTAGGGTCTTAAATCTTCCCATTAATTTCAATGGGGAAAATTGATTTGAGTTACGAGTCTTTTGAGTTACGAGCTCGGTTTTGGAACGAATTAATCTCCTATCTCAAGGCATTACTCTCTCTCTCTCTCTCTCTCTCTCTCTCTCTCTATATATATATATATATATATATATATATATATATATATATATATATATATATATACGAGGGTCATTCAATAAATAACGTAAATGTTTCGGTATAAGGACTTCTAATACAGATAGAAGCTTACTTTTTTTTTCCAAAGTAGTCTCCCAGCACTGTCACACACTTTTCCCATCTGTGCACAAGCTTCCGTGTTCCCTCACCGTAAAAATCGTTGGACTGGTGTCTCAGCCAGTCGCTCACAACACTTTTGACTTCAGCGTCACTTAAACTTCGTGCATCTCGTGAACGCATTCAAGTGACCAAACAGGTGAAAGTCTGAAGGGTCAAGGTCTGGCCTGTAAGGGGGATGAGGGAGCAGTTCCCAGCCCAGCTCGTTGATGGTCTGCACCATTTGGGCTGCTGTATGAGGCATTGCGTTGTCTTGATGCAAGATGACTCCTTCTGACTGATGACCCCTGCGTTTGTCCCAACAGATAAGCTCAAAGTCCTTGTAATGTCATCCACTGTCACCCTTCTGTCAGACTGAATTAGATCATTGACTGATTCGATCACCTCAGGAGACCTCACTTCTGTAGGCCTCCCAGGCCTGTCTTCATCCTCAACACTGCTCCGTCCTTCTTTAAAGAATTTATACATTTTTTGGCTGAAACATGTGGCACCATACACAGTTGACATTCTCCTATGGATTTCATCTGGATTTAACCCTTCAGCAATCAAAAACTTGATAACTGACCGCTGTTCAATCCTGGAGTATACTTCTTGGTCGGCCATCTTTGTTTTTTTTAATCGGCAAAAGAAATTAAATCCATATGAAAAAGAAGTAAAACAAAAAATAAAGATTAAGCTTCTATCTGTATTAGAAGTCCTTATACCCAAAAATTCACCTTATTTATTGGATGACCCTCGTATAGATACTTAAAATACAACTCTTAAGTTACGAGCTCGATATTGGAACTAATTAAACTCCTATCTTAAGTCATTACTCTCTCTCTCTGTCTCTATCTCTCTCTCTCTCTCTCTCTATACATGTATATATATATATATATATATATATATATGTATGTATGTGTATATATATATATATATATATATATATATATATATATATATATATATATATATATATATATATATATATGTGTGTCCAGGTAAGGTGAGAACAATTAGAGTACAATTCCAACGTTCGTAACATTCACTTTAAAAGAGGGCTCAATACAAAGTAGAGCAATATTCTTCATTTTAGGATATTACATCGAAAACATGTCAAAATCGCTACACACTTGAGGTCGTGTTTACTTTTTTTTTCGAAAAAAAAGGTTGTATTTTGACTTTTAAAAATAAATCGTTCATTAGTCAGTAACTTACAATCGTCTGATGAGACGCATTGATATGCGTCGAAACACGACTGTAATTGTGTAGCGATTTCGACATGTTTTTGATGCGATATTCTAATATATATACATATATATTAGGTCATCCCATAAGTTATATCTGAATTTTAACTTTTTGTTAAAATGAACGAAATTTAAAGAGTATTTTATAATGTCTAAAGGAGCTGAACATTATTTTTATGTTTAGATGCATTTAAACTGATCAAATTTTATTTCAGAGAACAATAAAATTAAATTTTGTTTGATTAAAACCCTGCTAACATGGAAGTACACAAGAATCATTTTAGGCAGATAATGCTTTATGAGTTCAAGAAAGGAAACTCAGCAGCCGAAGCGGCTAGAAACATTCACTCGGTTTATGGAGAGGAATATGTGAATGAAATAACTTGCAGAAGATTGTTTGCAAAATTCAGAGGTGGAGATTTCACCCTTGAAGATGAAGATCGAACCAGACGTCCAGTTGAGTTTGATGAAAAGCTTCTTGAAGCAGCCCTTGAAGAAAATCCTGCTTTATCAGTTGAGGAATTGGCAGTGGTTCTTAGTTCAAACCATACAACTGTTCATCGTCATCTTCAACAACTTGGAAAAGTTCCTAAACTTGGAAAATGGGTGCCTCATGAATTGTCTGAAAACAACCTCAAATCCCGAGTTGACATCTGCTCTTCTCTCCATTCTCGCCAACTTTTTTCACCTTTTTTGGATAGACTTGTAACTGGCGACGAAAAATGGATCTTTTATCGAA
This sequence comes from Acanthosepion esculentum, assembly GCA_964036315.1. Lineage (NCBI taxonomy): Eukaryota > Metazoa > Mollusca > Cephalopoda > Sepiida > Sepiidae > Acanthosepion > Acanthosepion esculentum. Next base: position 9,179,261 of record OZ038511.1, read on the forward strand.
ATGTTAAGCGCCGTAGACAATGGGTTGGTAAAGGGGAAGGACCCCAGCCGAGAAGGGAACTTCATGGGCAAAAGGTTCTTCTTTCAATCTGGTGGGATTGTCAAGGAATAATCCACTTTGAATTCTTACCACCTAATGCAACAATTAATGCTCAAATATACTGTCAGCAATTAGAGCGTTTGAACCAAGCTTTGAGGGAAAAAAAGACTTGCTCTAGTGAATCGAAAACGGGTGATGTTTCATCAGGACAATGCGCGACCACACACAGCAAGGATCACGTCACAAAAGATCGAAGAAGTTGGTTGGGAAAAAATTCCTCATCCACCTTATTCTCCCGACCTTGCTCCTTCAGACTACAATTTGTTTCGTAGCTTACAGAATCATTTGGAAGAAACAGCTTTTGTAACACAGGAAGAGGTTAAAACTGACATTTGTGAGTTCTTCGAATCAAAGCCAAAAGAATTTTACAGTAATGGAATTGGTCAGCTTGTTAATAGATGGAAGTCATAGATCATCAGGGAAAATACATTGTTGATTGAATCTGTAATTAAATGTAACATTTGGTCACTTGTTTTCTTTATTCAAAATTCGGACAGAACTTATGGGATGACCTGAGATATATATATATATATATATATATATATATATATATATATATATATATATATATATATATATTGTGTGAGTTCAATACCCGGTTAAGGCAGTGGAGAACTTGGAGAGGGGAATTAAGAGGAGATAACTGATAACTGACATCCATTAAACATGGCACGTGGAACTAGAAGTCTTCCCCAGTGAGCGAAATAAAGGGTTCAATTCGACATTCCAACCAACTGAAGAAGGCTGGAGCGTCCAACGGCCGAAACGTTGTAATAAATATGGCGACAAAGATGAGGCCAATAGTCCGAATCATGTAAATAGTGTACATAATACTTCATCTCAGAAATATAGACAGATACTGAAAGGCCGAAACGTTGTAATAAATATGGCGGCAAAGATGAGAACAATAGTCCGAATAATGTAAATAGTGTACATAATACTTCATCTTAGAAATATAGACAGATACTGAAAGGCCGAAACGTTGTAATAAATATGGCGGCAAAGATGAGAACAATAGTCCGAATAATGTAAATAGTGTACATAATACTTCATCTCAGAAATATAGACAGATACTGAAAAGCCGAAACGTTGTAATAAATATGGCGACAAAGATGAGGACAATAGTCCGAATAATGTAAATAGTGTACATAATACTTCATCTCAGAAATATAGACAGATGCCCACTTTTTATGTTGATTCCGTGTTTTCGGTTAAATTGTTTTCAATGCTTATTTTTGTCACACTACCATAACAAAAGGTGTCTAAGTGCTGTAAAAGTTGCTGAAAGCAGATATATACTTAATTTCCGCATATGGCCAGTACAATTTATCCGAGAAACCAGTCCTCAATAGCATTAATTACGAATACGGCCACAATTTAATGGTCACATTTGAATATTAAGTATGTTTTCAGTCATCAAATTCGATACTGTTTAAAATAGCAATTAATCATTTTATTATAGTTGTACAACATAAAATAATCCATGAAAATGGTTCATAGTTTGGTCGAAAGTGCTCGGACCTAAAATGGTTTTGTACTATTTTTATATTCAGTAAGTTCAGAAAAGTTGTACGCATGAAAGAAAAGCATAATAAAAATAGTTTGTCAGTCTTATTTAACTAAACACATATTAAACAGGATACCTATATCGAACATAACACAATCCCCTTGAGTAGACATCTCACATGTCACTTATCAGATCAAAGCGCTATTAAAAAAAACATCTAGCCGCCCACGATTTACAAGATCTCTTAAGGAAAATTCTGATCAAAAGCACAAACAAATTCTATATAGATCAAATTAGCGAAGATATCACACCGTGAGAGACGCCCTTTATAGAAAACATCTCGCCCACGCTATCCATCTCAATTTATTCAGCAGTGGTAAAGCGGTGTTGAAAGTTAAAGATAAAAAACAATAGAAAGGCGTTTACTTGTATTCCACCCGCTCTCAACACGCGAAGGCTCGGAATAAACGTTCCTACTAGTATTCAACACAGCACAAAAACACATGTCAAATATGAAGTTGACCAGCCACCCCTTGGAAAGTGCCCAAAAGCGCTTGGGACAGTGGGCAATATGGATAGCTTTAGCACAAGTTTATGAACAACAAACGGAAAAAGGATTAAAAAAAATTAATTAACTTTTGCTTGTGTGTCATATTTAACGAAACATGTTTAATAGAAAGGTTGCTGCCTATATATATATATATATATATATATATATATATATATATATATGCACATTTCATTAAAAACAACTGACAAGGTGCTTTTATTTAGTTTTTTATACAATTTCTCATGCGATCAAATAATGTTTTTTCTTTTCGGATGATAAATTATATAAAAACTGTCCGAATGTTCTTTTTATCCGAGCGCTTTCGGATATACATTTAGCCATTTTCAAGGATTACCTGTCCACCACACAAAGAATAATCTTGCGTGGGTGCATAGGCGGTCTTGTGGTGTGAGGGACAGCATCCTAAGGAGACAACCAATGTCTGGAACGCTTGGTAGTTTCGTACAGAACCCACTTTTCATCATTGAATAAGGATGCGGTACGCTGGCGAGAAAGCAGCGATATGCAGGCTGCCACACGTTGTCCCTTGTGGACCTCCAACAGCGTTTGCGGAACCCACTTGCTCAGTTTGTACGTCTTACCTAGGCAGTGCAGGTGAAGTCTAAACGTTGAACTGTCTTGCAAGTTCACCACACGTTAGATTATTATTCTCTTCAATGACCGCCTTCAGGATTCCGTCATTCAAGCCCTGTGGTCGTCCATTGCGAGGCTCATCATGGAGAGACAAATGTCCCGACTTGAATTTTCGAAACCAACGCCTTGCAGTGCGTTCATCCACAGCAATATTCTCAAACGCTTGACATATGCGGCGACTTGATGCAGCTGCTGATAAGCCCACTTTGAAGTTCTAAAGCAAACAGCCCCGAACGAGATCTCTAGACACTTCCATCCTTCTCACAGCTGTCTGGCTCATAACTGATGGCCGGGCACGGTGCACGTGTTTTTTATAACGTCTGATGTACCTACTTCCGGCTGTCCGAATTGGAAAACAATTGCTACACACATTTCGTATATATTTCAACTTCATTCAATGACTAATCAAAAAACGGACAGAACTTTTTGGGTTACCTTGTTTATATATATATATATATATATATATATATATATATATATATATATATATATATATATATATATACAAGTATATGATTGGTGTATACGGAATTAATTCCAATAACCACCAATTACTATTCTTAAATTGATAATTATATATATACATATACA
>OZ038511.1:9187661-9197661 GCA_964036315.1 Acanthosepion esculentum
CTAAAGCGTATCCAGTGGTTTGAAACTTCGAAAGAATTGCTGAAATTCCGCTACTTGAAATTCTGTGTTCTTTAACTATTTCGATACCGTGTTGTGGCGCGTCTCTATTTCTTACAGCTAGAAAACAAGTCACCGAACAGAATGATTTTTCAAGCTTCTACCGCCCTTGTCACATGGCCTATCCATATCTTCAACGTTGGAGTACTGGCTCTCTTGAGGACTTGCTTGTAATGAAGTTACTCCATTGCACTTTGAGGAAGATGCAGAGGTAAGAGGTGTAAATATTGCTGGTAGATGACCAAAGATTCGGCTCCATAAAGGCGGGTAGATAGCACGGTAGATTTTGACTTACCTCGGCGACCCAAAAGGGCCAGAGTCGCGTGTATGTTTTACAAGGGAGTGTGAAGACGGCGAATCGGCGAGCTTCTGACGCACGGTGAATCGGGCAGCACTAGGTGCTGATGGGAAATGGTGGTGTCGCTTGTAGCCATTTTTATTGGCTCGTATTGCTGGTAGATGACCAAAGATTCAGCTCCATAAAGGCGGGTAGATAGCACGGTAGATTTTGACTTACCTCGGCGACCCAAAAGGGCCAGAGTCGCGTGTATGTTTTACAAGGGAGTGTGAAGACGGCGAATCGGCGAGCTTCTGACGCACGGTGAATCGGGCAGCACTACGTGCTGATGGGAAATGGTGGTGTCGCTTGTAGCCATTTTTATTGGCTCGTATTGCTGGTAGATGACCAAAGATTCGGCTCCATAAAGGCGGGTAGATAGCACGGTAGATTTTGACTTACCTCGGCGACCCAAAAGGGCCAGAGTCGCGTGTATGTTTTACAAGGGAGTGTGAAGACGGCGAATCGGCGAGCTTCTGACGCACGGTGAATCGGGCAGCACTACGTGCTGATGGGAAATGGTGGTGTCGCTTGTAGCCATTTTTATTGGCTCGTTCTGGGCGCTCGATGGCTGAGCGATAGCTGGGTCAGGTGCATAAAAGCATGGTCCACTCATTCAAGTGCAGTTCGTTTTCGCTTCTGACGGGGGACAGGTGTATTGGAGATTGAGACGGGGAGAGAAGTGTGGATTTGTTTTGCCTAGTGAACCTATTAGATTCACATTAACTTTTTTTTCCCTTTATTTTCTGTGTCTGCATCCAACCAATTTTTACACAGTTTTGTAAATCTTTGCTGTTATATTTTTCCTTTGGTACACTTCACAGCCTATCAAATGCTTTCTTTTCCGTTGTAATTTGTTTTATATCGCTTTGTGCTTTGTATTTTTTACGGTTTATCAGCTCGTTGCAGGTTATTTAAAGCCACAACATATTTGTGAATTGTAAGAATTATTTTTGAGATGATAATGATTTTCTTATAGAAGTCCTATTATTTAACCCATAGCGGGGGTAGGCGAGTGAGAGGGGGATTCATACCTTTCCCAAGGGTAATAGTGCGTAAGTGAATATAACGAACTCGAGTGGTATATTGAACTCGGTGCTCCAGTTTCTAATTTTGCTCAGTTACCCATTACACCATCCGCACATCCTCTCTTTGTGCAACTTGACAGTAGGGGATATAACACAACCCAGGTACGTAGAGTTGTAAACAGCTTTGAGCTGTCTATATTTCAGAGATGAGGCATTATGATTACTTGCATAGTTATCCTCATCTTCATTCCCATATTCACAACGTTTCGGCCTCTATATCTCTGAGTTGAGCTATTATGATTACTTGCATTATTTAAATCATTCGGACTGTTATCCTCATCTTCATTGCTATATTCACAACGTTTCGGCCTCTATATCTCTGAGATGAGGTATTATGATTACTTGCGTTATTTACATTATTCGGACTGTTATCCTCATCTTCATTGCCATATTCACAACGTTTCGGCCTCTATATCTCTGAGATGAGGTATTATGTTTACTTGCATTATTTATATTATTTGGAATGTTATCCTCATCTTCATTTCCTCCCCCCCGTTCTCTCTTCCTCCCTTCCAACCTTTCTTCGTCTCAAATTGATTTCCTTATAGTATCGTTCTGTTTCACTTGTCCTTCCTTCCTTCCTTCCTTTTTTACTCCTCCCGTTCCTACCTCTTTCTTTCATATTAGTCCTTTTCCTTCTATTCTTACTGTATTGTTCCATTTCTCGCTTCGTTCCTTCCTTCTGTCATTATACATTCCTACCTTTCATTTCTCAGCATCGTTTTTAACTATTTTTTCTTTCTTTCTCTTTCTTTATTTCTTTCTCTTTCTTTCTTTCTTTCTTTCTTTCATTCTTTATTTATTTGTTTATTTATTTTTCTTTCTTATTATTCATAGCCAATGTTGGTGACTATGTTAAAAAAAACAGTGCTGGTAGCTAAAAACTTGCTCCATCCAACAGTGTCACTGGGCTCCCTCTCTCTATTGTCTGGCCGTGTAAATAAATTGGAGCTTTTACTTATTATATTTATCTTATGGTTTCTTACACATTCATTTTTTCAGCTTGTTCACCATTTTTCTTTATTCATTGTTTTTATCTTTTTCTTTATTTTTCTTTCCTCCTTCAACTTTTGTTCCCTTCAACTTTGTTTCTTCCTTATTTCCTTCTTGTCTCTTTTCTCTTCTAAATGTCCTTCATTGTTTCATTCTTCCTGCTTTTATTACAAGTTTCTTCTTCATACAAGCATTTTCCTCTTTAAATACACACTTATTACAAATTCATTTTCAAATATAAAGACGATGAATATAGAATATGCTGTGTTAGGCGTAGTTTCCCACAATACTGACAATTGCTACACAACCATTCACCTAAAATCACAAGTGATGTTCTCAGATAACCTCGTCAGATCGAGAATTTCAAATGAATATTATGATACCAGACTCGTTCAGAAATATCTAAACTGTCAGCTTTATACAAGTGCTTTCTCAGGTCAGCGCTGAAAAATGACTTCGTTCTTCAAGCCTATCGTCAAAGAACTAAAACCACAGCACTTGAGGACATTCAACAGCTGCAACAACTAAAATGCATAGCTCATGTAATCCGAAGAGAAAATAATAACATAATCAATGGTAACGTTCCACACTACTTCGAACAAAAAGTTAGGAAGGAAACTTCCATCACTACAGGAAAGATCTGTAACATCTAGTGGACTTGAGAATCCTATTTTCATGAAAAACTGTTTTAAGACAAAGGTCTTATATATTTCAACCGACTGTAGCTGGTCAATAATTCAATGTCAGATGTTTCCTTATAAGGAAATGGCTAATATTACCATTACTATTCAATCTCTTAACGTCTTTTATATTTTCCATTCTTTTTGCTTATTTTACGTGCCTTCATTGTGCATATTGGGCGAGATTGATTCACTAGTCTCTTGTTTCGTGTTTTATTGGGCGAATATCGACTCAGACCATCGACACAGTTGATTATGGCCCCAGTCGTCCAGCCGCTACGTCGTTACAATTACTTCGGTCTTTCATCTGATCTGCTTAGAGTTTCAAAACATGAAACAACACGCGTCTTTCCCGAAGGCAAATGTAAGGAGACCGACAGGCGGGGACGGGTAACGAACGAAAGTATAGAAAATGGAACGAATCCAGCTGAAAGAAAGAAAGAAAGAAAGAAAGAAAGAAAGAAAGAAAGAAAGAAAGAGAAGAAAAAGAAGAAGAAGAAAAAGAAGTAAAACGAAAAAACTAAATAAATAAATAAAGAAAGAAAGAAAGAAAGAAAGAAAGAATGAAAGAAAGAAAGAAAAAGAAATAGCCGTCAAGTAACAAGGAAGGGCGGAAGGGAGAAAGAAACAAACAAACAAACAAACAAACAAATAAAGAAAGAAAGAAAGAAAGAGCCGTCAAGTAACAAGGGCGGAAGGGAGAAAAGAAAGAAAGAAAGAAAGAAAGAAAGAAAGAAAGAAAGAAAGAAAGAAAGAAAGAAAGAAAGAAAGAAAGAAAGAAAAAGTCGTCAGGTAACAATGAAGGGCGGAAGGTAGAACAGTATGAAAGAAAGAAAGAAAGAAACAAAGAAACAAAGAAACAAAGAACCGTCAAGTAACAAGGAAGGGCGGAAGAGAGAACAGAAAGAAAGAAAGAAAGAAAGAGTCGTCAAGTAACAATGAAGGGTGGAAGGGAGAACAGAAAGAAAGAAACAAAGAAAGAAACAAAGAAACAAAGAAAGAAAAAGAAAGAGCCGTCAAGTAACATGGAAGGGCGGAAGGGAGAACAGTAAGAAAGAAAGAAAGAAAGAAAGAAAGAAAGAAAGAAAGAAAGAAAGAAAGAAAGAAAGAAAGAAAGAGCTGTCAAGTAACAAGGAAGGGCGGAGAGAGAACAGTATGAAAGAAAGAAAAAAAAGAAACGCCAATATATGCACGTTTCTGTCCTGGAAAAAAGTTTTTTAAAAGTTGGGAAAGAAAACGAAAGAGAAAGGCAGGTAGAAAACCAGAAACTCTCATAGATTCCAATCATAAAGACAAAATAGTGAAAGGTAACGAAAAGAAAGGAAAGAAAGAATGTAAACGGCAATGAAATGAAAACTACGTAGCTGTTCTTAAAAAGAAAAAAAAAAACAAGGGAAAAAAAGACGAGAATACGAAGACATTTTAGAGAAAGAAAAAATATGTAAAAAAAGAAGAAAAGCAAATCTTCTTAAAGATTCCAACAAAGAAGAAGAAGAAAAGAAGAAGAAAAGAAGAAGAAGAAGAAGAAAAGAAGAAGAAGAAGAAGAAAAAGAAGAAGAAAAGAAGAAGAAGAAGAAGAAAAGAAGAAGAAAAGAAGAAAAGAAGAAGAAGAAGAAGAAGAAGAAGAAGAAAAGAAGAAGAAGAAGAAAAGAAGAAGAAGAAGAAGAAAAAGAAGAAGAAGAAGAAGAAGAAGAAGAAGAAGAAGAAGAAGAAGAAGAAGTAAAAAGAAAAAAGTAAATCATAATAGAGAACACTTAGAATTCTGTGTGTGAATCAATCCGATTTCTTCTCTAACTGAAAGGCCGACGTCTAATAAATAAACAGACATGAGAGAAATCGACAAGCAAAAAACATGTGTAGAAACGGCGCATCTCTTCAGCATGGAGCTTCAAATAACAATGTTTACAAACACCATTGCTTTGTTGCTCTTAACAAGTCCAGACCGCAACACCTTCCGCCAAGCTAAGCATCAACCAAAAGATTATGTTATTTTTTTCTTTTATCATTCTCTCTCCCACCACTCATCTATCTATCTATCTATCTATCTATCTATCTATCTATACCATAGCATATTCATGTGTATTTCAGACTGTTTCTATCTCATTTTACTCATATCTATCTATCTATCTATCTATCTATATATATATATATATATATATATATATATATATATATATATATATATCTGTCTCAGTCAGTCTATTCATATCTATCTATCTATCTATCTATCTATCTATCTATCTATCTATCTATCTATACCATAGCATATTCATGTGTATTTCAGACTGTTTCTATCTCATTTTACTCATATCTATCTATCTATCTATCTATATATATATATATATATATATATATATATATATATATATATATATATATATCTGTCTCAGTCTATTCATATCTATCTATCTATCTATCTATCTATCTCTCTCTCTCTCTCTCTCTATATATATATATATATATATATATGTACATATATATATCATAGCATATTCGTGTGTATTTCAGACTGTTTCTATGTATCTATCAATCTAACTTTGTTCATATCTTTCTCAATTTGTTCATATCTATCTTAGCGTATTCATGTGTATTTCAAACTGCTTCTATCTATCACTCTCTATCTATCTATCTATCTATCTATCTATCTATCTATATATATATATATATATATATATATATATATATATATATATATATATATATATATTAGTCTGTGCCTATCTATCTATCTATCTATCTATCTATCTATCACAGCTTGTTAGTTCCGTGAAATGGTTAGACGCGATCACAAATCATCCTAATTCTAAAAAGGAAAACAACTTTTCAATCACTTCTTTCTTGCCTGCCTAATAAACTCTTTTTAGGGGAAGTATACGAACAAGAAAAGCATTTGCGCCAAGAAGCCTTGTCAAAAACCAGTAACGAAGCGGTTTTGCGCCAATCAAGTCGATGTGTATTTCAGCCTTGCATGGTTTTGTTTCTTCAGAAGCCCATTCGAGAACAGACGCGTATATAAATATTGAATTCCCTGTACAGGTTCCAGTGAATGTTATGATCTGGTAGAAGTGGTAATTTTCTAAGCGTAGATTAGGCGTGGCACAACGTCGAAAGTGTGGAGCACTCAGTGAGAATGGAATTCACTATTTAGTCGTAATGATCTAACGTGACAAGCTTGCTAAACGTTAGACCACATCGAAGTACCCAAATCATTTTACAAGCGTAGCTTAGATGCAGCACAATGTCGAAAGCGTGGTGCATTCAGTGAGAATCGAACTCACTACTCAACTGTAACTGTTCAAGCAAGACAAGCTTGCTAACCGTTAAATTATATTCGAGTGCCTATCGACTGAGTCAATTTGCATACGGTACCCCGTTGATTTTCAGTCAGTTCACTATCTCCTCCATCTGTTTAAAAAGAAAGATCCCTCTCTTTCTTTTCAGATTGTACAACTGAAGAAAGCTGTAAAACGCATCGGCCGAAACAGTGAGCCAAGAGAAAAAAGAAATTCACACAAATCAGGGAATGAGGAGTTTTTCCCTTTTTGAACATCTTTTCAGGGGAACGACATTCACATTTTGTTTAGTCTTGTCAGAATTTTATCATTTTTATGCACTGAGATTCATTGGCTAACCTGTTATTTATATTACGCCAGATTTTACAAGTAGATGAAAATACTCATGATGGGAACATAGGTTTTGATGTTACACAGACACACACATATATATTATGAACAATTAAAACTGAGTAGTGAGTTCGATCCTCACTAGATGCCCCAAACATTCGTGCTACGCTTAGGAAATCATGGGCACCTCGACGTGGTTTAATTGTTAGCAAGGTTGTCTCGCTAGACAATTACGACTGAGTAACGAGCTCGATTCTCACTGCGTGCCCTATATATATATATATATATATATATACACTTTATATATGTATATATATATATATACCCTCTCTCTTTCACTCTCTCTCTCTCTCTCTCTCTTTCTCTGTACATATATATATATATATATATATATATATATATATATATATATATATATATATATATATGAAGAAATATAGTCTTAAGGTGTGCTATATTTATGGGCTAAAGTTCTCAATATCAGAGATAGAGCGTGTGTAAATATAAAAGTGAACATTGAAGTCAAAACTTAGAAGCAACGGGCTGTTTCATTCTAGGCGCAATCGTCAGGCCACATATATATATATATATATATATATATATATATATATATATATATATATATACTATTTACACTGTTCGGACTGTTGTCCGTATCCTTTTCATATTCACGACGTTTCGGCCATCTTCAGATGATTCTAATTTAGAAGCGAACCTTTTATTTCGTCGATCGGGGCAGATTGTTCTAGTTCCAAGTAGGCCGGAGAGTAAAACGGCCGACACGTCGTGAATATGACAACAAAAATGAAGACAACAGTCTGAACAATGTAAATTAGTGCAAATAGATTACATACCTCATCTCAGAAAATCCGACAAATATTAAAGTAAAGGCTCTGTTTATATTACGCAGTATTAACCGGCCTGAATGTCCAAGAAATTTTCATAGAAATTATGGCTCCTCCGACAGGAATCGAACCTGTATCCGATACGGAACCGTCATATAGCCTGATGTGACTTAACCGATTGGGCCACAGAGAAGCGCTCTGTTAGCATGGTCGATTTTACCGTTTTTAAAATCATGCAAAATTGTGTTTAAAAACAGGAAATCCACCTTGCTAACCGACGCTCCTCTGTTTCCCAAATCGGTAAAGGCACGTCAGGCTATTTGACGGTTCTGTATAAGATACAGGTTCGATTCCTGTCGGAGGGTGCGTATTTTTTATAAAGATTTCTCGAACATTCAGGCCGGTAAATGTTGTTAATACTGTTTATTATAAACAGAGCATTTACTTAAATATTTTTATCTATAAAAAGAACACATAAACATAAAAAATGTCTTATATATATATATATATATATATATATATATATATATAAACACGAAAGTGTTGTCACACGGGCCGCTGGTCTAAGCTGGTCATATCTTGTCCAAGCTTGTCAGAGCTGGTCTAAGCTAGTCATAGCTGGTCTTGGCTTGTCATAGCTGGTCCAGGCCAGAGCCGGTCCAAGCTAGTCGTAGCCGTGATACTACCAGCGCAGACGGAAAGTATCTGCACAATTGTTTATACTTATTCATAATTTGCGCAACACACAATGGACTCGAGGCATCAGACAATGTTTATCCAATGAGAGGAATGAGTCAAAATAATTATAATCTCCCAGTATCGCATACGATTCGAGTAGTCCTGGTGGTAAAACATACGACTGGTGTAAGTATCTACTTTTCTGGACTGATCTAAATTTTTGTTCGTTCTGAACGCTTTCGGCTAATCAGGACGCCCAAACCAGTGTATCAAGGCAACACACTCTACATCTATCTGACCAGAGCTCAGTACGAACATATTTAAAGCATTATGGAATCGAATCAACCTCAACATACTTTTCAAGAACATGGACGTTCGGCAACACGAATGTGATACGTAACTTCCACTGCCAAAAGCGTTTAAAATTGATGGAAAACATTACAAAAATAAACAAGAAACCAACCCTTAATAATATTAATTATGAACATGACAATTTGCTTTTAAAATTATCATTCTAGTATTTGTTATATCTCATTTTAGCAACTTTTATACCATCTACACCTGCAGTCACACACCATTTATTAAAACATTATATCAAAAATACTCATTGGTAATTGCTAACAGTTTAGGCGAAAGCAACAAACAGACATCTGGAAGAGTTTTACATGCATTACATCCAGAAATGAAGACAATTGTACACATTAAAAACACATAAAAAAATGGACAAAAATACCTTGTCTGTCTTACTAAACGAAACGTGCATATATATATATATATATATATATATATATATATATATATATATATATGTATATAACCGCCAAAATAGACTACCCACAATACGCTATATAAACACATTTTTACTACGTTAATAAAAACACCGATCAAAATAAAAAAATAAATAAATATATAAGATAAAAAATAAAAATAAAATTAAATAAAAACAAGCAAAATAATTTGACACAAATAAATAAATAAACGACTTCCGGTAAAATAAGCGCCAAAATAGACTACCCACAATGCACCACTGACCCGTATATATAAATAGCCGAGAAAAATAACAGCATTTGTTGCCCAATGATTGCATCTAGCATGAAACAGACGGTCGCCTCTAAGTGTTGACTTCTATGTTCACTTTTATATTTACACACGCTCTATCTCTGATATTGAGCACTTTATCCCATAAATATAGCACACTTTAAGACTATATTTCTTCATATATATATATATATATATATATATATATATATATATATATATATATATATATATATATATATATTTAATCGAATTAAGTCGACTCCCCATGAAAGATTATTACCTGTAGAACAACATTTCTCCCGAGAAAAACACGATTTTAAAACCCATGCCAAATTCACTATAATTAAGAGAATAGAAAAGTCCAGAGCAGATAACATTAGAAAGATTTTAGAGTTCCATGAAAATAAGTAGAGACAACGTATAAAAACGCACTATCCAGCCGGGCTTAACCACAAATTTAACAACATAGATAGTATTAATATATAACCCCACAAACCAGGACCTACACACATTTCTCACCCACACAAGACAGACATGCTTACGGTGGTGTTGAGGCATCACACTTGGCGTTTGTTTACGTTTGTAAGAACAATACGTTATACTTTGCTGATTCGTTCCGTCGAAGATAGCTCAGTTGTATAATCTCTGACTGACACCA
>OZ038511.1:9200161-9210161 GCA_964036315.1 Acanthosepion esculentum
TATATATATATATATATATTTGATATTTCAGATCGGCCCCGATCTTTCATCAGAAATGGCTGTTTTCAGAAGTTTGTTTACATTAAGTTGTTTTTTTCTATATTATATACATATTAAGAAAGTATACGTGGCTTCTCATTATGCTATATATATATATATATATATATATATATATATATATATATATATATGTAGAGGGTATGATAGCTATAATTTGTTTTGACTCTAACTAAAGAATCATGGCTATTGTTAACCGACAAGAGAGTAATTCAATGCACATTGTCGGTCTATTCTTTCCCACTGTCCTGAAATAGGGAGATTATATTGAATCAATTGCAATATCTGATACTAGTTGGTTCCCAGTGGCATTCTATACCATTTTTCTCGCCAGAATCTTTTTTGCATACCAATAGTCCGTACATTGAATATTGCTGCCACATCCGGTCCAGTACTTCTTCTGTATATTTAGAGATTTTTGACAAAATCTAAAGATCTGCAATGCTATCAATCATAGCCTGGCACCACGTCTTCTGTCACATTCACATTGCTGTAACATAGTTTCCCCGTGCCTCCTTCTATACATATTTTCACTGTAGTTGTTGTGATGAGCTTTCCGCTTTGATACCTCGAGTTCACAAATGAAGACTCAGTACTAGATTGGAAGTTAGGTCTCATAATGTAACTGTTGAAATTGCTAGACGCAACCGTAAGTTCTATAGTAATAGTTTCTTCTCTCGCACTTCTTGCCTGCGGAAGTCTCTTCCTGCTTCTTACTTTCCTGTCAACTATGATCTCCAAAACTTTAAATGCCGCGTCAATCGTCATCTACTGATTCCGAGTCTTTTATTATACGTTCTGTTTCTCTGTGTGTGTGTGTGCGTGAGAGAAAGAGAGATAGAATGAGAGAGTGAGAGTGAGAGAGTGAGAGAGAGAGTGAGAGTGAGAGAGAGTGAGAGATTGAGAGTGAGAGAGAGTGTGAGAGAGTGTGAGAGAGAGAGTGTGTGAGAGAGAGAGAGTGAGAGTGAGAGAGAGTGTGTGTGAGAGAGAGTGAGAGAGAGAGTGTGTGCGTGTGTGAGAGAGAGAGAGAGAGAGGGGGAGTGTATTGATGAGGCCGGATGGAAAGATTGCGATAGATAGGTAGATAGATAGATAGATAGATAGATAGATAGATAGATAGATCGAAATGAGATAGATAGATAGATAGATAGATAGATAGATAGATAGATAGATAGATAGATAGATAGATAGATAGATATTAATATACTAATAGATAGATAGAAAATGACCAGGCTGAAAGAGAGATAGATAGATAGATAGATAGATAGATGAAAAGAAATAGACAAACAAATAAATAAGAAGAGAAATAGACTGAGATAGATAGATAGATAGATATGATCGAAATGAGATAGATAGATAGATAGATAGATAGATAGATAGATAGATAGATAGATAGATAGATAGATAGATATGAGCGAAATGAGATAGATAGAGAAAGAGATACATAGATAGATAGTAGATAGATATCATCGAAATGAGATAGATAGATATGAGCGAAATGAGATAGATAGAAAAAGAGATTCATAGATAGATAGATAGATAGATAGATAGATGTGATCGAAATGAGATAGATAGATAGATAGATATGAGCGAAATGAGATAGATAAATAGATAGATAGATATATCGAAATGAGATAGATAGATAGATAGATAGATAGATAGATAGATAGATAGATAGATAGATAGATAGATAGATAGATAGATGAGTAAATACTGAGATAAATTGGTACATACTGACATGTAAAGACTGCGATAGATAGATAGATAGATAGATAGATAGATAGATAGATAGATAGATAGAGACATAGATAGATAGATAGATAGATAGATAGATAGATAGATAGATAGATAGATAGATAGATATGAATATACTAACAGATAGATAGAAAATGACCAGGCTGATAGATAGATAGATAGATAGATAGATGAAAAGAAATAGACAGACAGATAAATAAGAAAAGAAATAGACTGAGATAGATAGATAGATAGATAGATAGATAGATAGATAGATATGAGCGAAATCAGATAGATAGAGAAAGAGATACATAGATAGATAGATATGAGCGAAAAGAGATAGATAGATAGATAGATAGATAGATAGATAGATAGATAGATAGATAGATAGATACATAGATAGATAGATAGATAGATAGATAGATAGATAGATAGATAGATACATAGATAGATAGATATAAATATACTAATAGATAGATAGAAAATGACCAGGCTGAAAGACAGATAGATAGATAGATAGATAGATAGATAGATAGATAGATAGATAGATGAAAAGAAATAGACAGACAGATAAATAAGAAAAGAAATAGACTGAGATAGATAGATAGATAGATAGATAGATAGATAGATAGATATAAATATACTAATAGATAGATAGAAAATGAACAGGCTGTTAGATAGATAGATATAAATATACTAATAGATAGATAGAAAATGAACAGGCTGATAGATAGATAGATAGATAGATAGATAGATAGATAGATAGATAGATAGATAGATAGATAGAAATATACTAATAGATAGATAGAAAATGAACAGGCTGATCGATAGATAGATAGATAGATAGATAGATAGATAGATAGATAGATAGATAGATAGATAGATAGATATAAATATACTAATAGATAGATAGAAAATGAACAGGCTGATAGATAGATAGATAGATAGATAGATAGATAGATAGATAGATAGATAGATAGAAATATACTAATAGATAGATAGAAAATGAACAGGCTGATCGATAGATAGATAGATAGATAGATAGATAGATAGATAGATAGATAGATAGATAGATATAAATATACTAATAGATAGATAGAAAATGAACAGGCTGATAGATAGATAGATAGATAGATAGATAGATAGATAGATAGATAGATAGATGAAAAGAAATAGACAGACAGATAAATAAGAAAAGAAATAGACTGAGATAGATAGATACATAGATAGATAGATATGATCGAAATGAGACAGATAGATAGATATGAGCGAAATGAGATAGATAGATAGATAGATATGAGCGAAATGAAATAGATAGATAGAAATAATAATTGGTCCATCGGAAATCACAATTACTCTGCTTTATTGTTATATTCGAAAACATCAAAAGAATTGTCGACAAATACGAGTTATTTCCCCTGGAATAGACAGGAAAATGAGAAACTTCTGTCTACCTGCAGTAAACAATGTGTTTGGTTTCAAAACTTTCTCGAACCTTACCAAATACAAGAGACATGAGAAAATACCGCCAGATGCAGCAGCCAAAATGTGACTTAAGCAAACAGGGGTTAATTCAGTGTAGAACGACGGCTGTTGTTATGAAGGTAATTTCAGAGTATATTTTGGGTTATTTTTAAGAGAGAACCGTGCGAGAGACGAAAGAGAATAAACACAGAAAGAATCATAAATCATTTGGACAGCGAAAAATGATTACGAAAACAAATCCACTTAATTTCGCCCAACAAAATACTCAAGAAAAAGTTTTTCTCTATTTTTCAATGAAAAAGAAGCGACATGTTCATATTGCTACTCTCAGTGATGTCGTCTTTCAATCGACGGAGAACGAACAGGAGTTCAATTCGAAGGTTCTAATTCGCAAAGAACCAAAAGAAAAACACTGACGGGTGAACTAAAACTGCGTTCAATTTTGCGTCGCATTGAATTATTTGTTCTTTTTTGTGGTTGTTGTTGTTGTTGTTGCTGACAGACTTGAGTAAACCCTCTTAAACCGTAGATCCGTATTACTTGGGCGGCGGTTTGAGAGCCTCCTTCGACGCTGATTTCCCCCGAGATGATCAGCAAAGGTCTATTTCAGCCGGTCGTATACTAAGATCGCTTTGTTTATAATTTCATTCCTTTCAGCATGAAGAATTTTCTTGCATGACTCACCAGCTGCAGAAACCATTCTTGTATTCTTTATTCCTTCCTGCGGTCTAGTTTCCTTTCTTCTAAATTTCTTTGATGACATATTTAGATATACAGACTCTGTGAGAAATATACACCCACCCGGATTTAAAGTAAAAGCATTCGCGAGTGTAAGCTTGTTGGGTTTGCTATGAAATCAATTTGTAATCAGAAGGTTTTTTGTTTAAGAAGATAAGAGTGAAAGCATGTTCTGCATATTAATCACAACAATATTAAGCATAGACATACAAGTTGAATAAATCGCAAGGCAAAATTGAACAAGAAACAACGGTAGTCGTGAATTCAATTAGAAAACATCGAACATTTATATACAATTAATACAATTTGAAAAAAGCTTGTGTTTTGGTTATATGAAAGTTCACGAAGTGTGAATTAAGTATCTTAATGAATTACAGTTCAGGAATGTTCAATTGATGAAGAAATGTTCAAATAGAATAAGAAAGGAAAATTTATCAAAAAGGTAATTTAGGTAGTAAATATGCGAGAATAAAGTAGGATGTGTTTTACTTATTCTTCCAGAGTTGTTTACCTTGGACTGTCTTTTGTTTGTCTTTTGTTGAAATTACAATTTCTATTTAGTAGTGTGACTGAACACATTTTAAGAAAGTTGTAATGGATTTAGAGAGAGAATGATGTTGGTGATTGAGTCAGCAGTTGACGCGCGAAAAGTTTAAGTCAAAATAGTGACACGCGTGGATTCGTGTGGCATCTCTCTGAAGCTAAGTCACTGACTGGTGAATTGGACTGAAATTTGTCCTTTTATTTGTTTTGGGAAACAAAAGTAGGCTACAGTGAGCTTTGCAAAAAAAAGATTTTTGACAATTTATACACATTTTGGTGTCGATCAATAAAAAGTCGAGATTTGCAATGTGAGGTGTTGATTGGTTAAAGCTGATTCTGATGGAAGAGTGTATTTTTTACGGGGGTGAGTAGAAAATATGGACGATTCTATAAGCTTAAAGTGTAATTGATTTAAAATAATAGTTAATGTAAAATCTTTTTGTATTTGAAAAAAAAAATAAATATATCCTCAACTGTTACTGGAAATGATATTTAACCCACTAAAATGCTCAAACTGTCACTTCATGATGTGCCCTATCTCTTCAGAGCATAGGTGATCATGACTCTCCACTATTTCCTGTCTTTCGTAGTTCTTAATAAATCTTTTTGTTATATCTCCAAAGCCGTGTTCCGCCGTCCATTTACTCAAGCTCACCCAAGCAGGTTACGCGTTTGTTTACCTCTGTCCTTCTTGCTTTCCATCTGTCCTATGAGTATCAGATTTTCCAAGCCTTCTTTTCCCATTATGTGCCATGGAAATTTCAACTGTCTCTTCTCAATGTTAATTATAAGTTTCCTCGAAGAAGGCCGGAACGTACAACAGCCGAAACGTCGTGAATATGACAGTAAAGATGAGATCAATGGAAATAATGTAAATATTTACAATACATCAT
Organism: Acanthosepion esculentum; assembly: GCA_964036315.1. Lineage (NCBI taxonomy): Eukaryota > Metazoa > Mollusca > Cephalopoda > Sepiida > Sepiidae > Acanthosepion > Acanthosepion esculentum. The sequence goes on from OZ038511.1 coordinate 9,205,612, forward strand.
CTCAGAAATATAGACAGATGCTGAAGAAGGCTGGAGCGTACAACGGCCGAAACGTCGTGAATATGGCAATAAAGATGAGGAAAACAGTCCAAACAATGTGAATAGTCTAAATAGTTACAATGCCTCATATTAGAAATATAAATAGAAGTGTCCTATTTGTTTCAATTTCCTCTAAAACCTCGTTCTTGTTCATATGTTCGGTCCATGGTATTCTAAGCATACTTCTGTAGAACTCCATTTTTATCGCTTCAATATTCTCTTTCATCTTTTAGGGTATATTGATCAGCAATCACTGCCATATAGGAGGACTGGTATTACGTAACAATCCGGTACTCTTTTCTTGGTATCTAGAGATGTTTTTTCTGTTTCATATTACTCAAAGTAGCCACTCAATGATAAATGACGTCTTGGAAGGTGGTCGCAAGTAAAGATGAGGAGGGTAACGAAGATAGATTAACCCTTGACATGAAGAGATCAAGAACAACGTGTTCAGGGAAGCACTCGCATGGGAGACCGTTCCACAAAATAGCAGTCTTGGAGAAAAAGAAGAAATTTCTCCCTTATGATTTGAATGCAGAAGGAATGAGGGTGATTCGTATCCTTAGAATTGGCAGGGTGCTTTCCCGCCATAAATATCAAAACTGGTGGAACTAAACAGAATGGAACTCATCTGAACATTTGCCATGGAAATAGTGATAGAATATGCAATTTTATTTCTTTGAGAAACATGTTTCAGATTTCAAAAAATTGTGTAAATGTTCCAGCTGTTAAAGTCTGAACTGGTGGATTTAAAGACTGGACCCCGTCTGAGCATTTGCCACGGAAATAGCGATAGAGTATTGATGGAAATGCAATGTTGCTTTTTTGGGAAAGAGGCTGCAGATTGGAGAATAAGTATTCCTCCAAAATATTCTGTAAATATCCCAGATGTAAAGGTCTGAACTGGTGGAATTAAAGAGTGGAGCCAGTCTGACCATTTGCCATGGAAATGGCGATTGAGTAGTGATGGGCTTGTAACTTTGCATCTGCGTGGGAAAATGCTGTAGAGTGGGAAATAAGCCATCCCTAACAGAAACGCTCAAACGATTTAAAACATAATGAGTAGGAAGGTCCAGCCCAGATATATCAGCAGTTGCCCCATTATGGGCCTAATCGGACAATTTCATACAATATGACCTGATACTGCTGGTCAGTATATGTTGAAACTTGACTAATGCATGGAATAATAATGCAAACACAAAATGTAGTTAGAATAAAATGTATTGAAACAAGAAAGTGTAAACAATATTTACATATAGTCTTTTGTATATTCCTGGGAAGACCGTTCCTGGAGAATGTGTTGACTAAGTCGCAGTCGGGCAGAGTCTCTAGTTGGATCTCTTGATTTGCCTCCATGTCTTCCGGTACCAACCATATTTATATCGTCGGTACTCCGCTATGCAAATTAGGTGGATCCGACCACAACATCCCCCTCCCAAGCCTTGGAATCCCTTTTGGATTTCAAATTGGCTTCCTATATGGGATGATGATTATGGTTATTTCTTTGTAGATCCCCTTTGCATACTTCATATGTATATGTCAATCTGCTTAATTTTAATATCTTTTTTTTTTTTTTTTTTTTTGTAGTTCATTCAACGGAGCTCTTGGATTGTACATTCCTTTAATGAACGCTTGATAATAGTTTGCAAGCCCCAGAAAACTCTGAAGTGTCGCCACGTTAGTGGGCGTCGGCATGTCTCTAATCGCAATGGACCTTTCCGGATCTAGAAATCTGCCATTTTTGTTGATTATGTGACCTAAATACTTAATTTCCTCCAAACCAAATTCGCACATTGATTCTTTGACTTTAAATCCAAAGTCCTGAATCTTTTTAAATACTTGATTGAGGTGCTCTCGATGTTCGTCGACGTTTGCACTCCTTACTATGATGTCACCTAAGTAGGCACAAGCAAAGTCTAAATCATTCAACATGACGTCCATAGCTTGTTGAAAAATGGCTGGTGCCACTTTAATACCAAAAGGAAGCCTATTGTACTTGAATAAACCTCTATGCGTGTTTATCCCTAGTAACTTCGAACATTTCTCTTCGACGGGAATTTGGAGATAGGCATCTGATAAGTCGATTTTTGAAAATATCACTCCGCCATTTAGCTTGTTAAAAATCTCCTCCGGACTCGGTAACGGGTAATGGTAGTCCTTAATTACCGAGTTCAACCCTGTCGAAAAATCAACGCAGACTCTGATTTGGTTTGATTTCTTTTTTATGCACACAATCGGCGCAGCCCATGAATTAGATTCTACTTTTGAAATAATTCCCATTTTTTCCAACCTATCAAGTTCTTCGTTAACTTTCTCTACACTTGCGAAAGGCACATTACGTTTCTTTTTAAAAATAGGCTAGTATTTTCCTTTAATTCAAATTTAGCTTCAAACTTGTTACATCTTCCAAGACCAGGTGTGAAGGTTTCCGGAAACTTTTTCTTTAATTCATCTTTAATGTCCTGTCTTGTTTGCGTATTACTTTCTACTTTTCTACAGAATGAGTTTAACGGTTTATCCCACAATTCGAATGTTTCAATAAAATCTGTGCCCAACAAGTTTTCTCCATTTTTCAGAATGAAAACTTTTATTTTTTTAACGATCCCGTTCAATTTCATGGGAAGTACAACCTCGCCTTCGAAGTTAATTTTCTTTCCAGTTACCGTTCGAGCGAGTTTCGTTGACTTCATTATTGTAGGTCTTTTTAAAATTTTCCATGTTTTATCGTTCATTATTGTTAAATCTGACCCCGAAACGAGTTGAAATTTGATATTCTTTTTGAATATTTCAGTCGTCACATATTTCCTCAAATCCCTATCTGATTTGATATTCGAATTTGTTTGTCTAATTCGGCTATTGAATTTTTTCGTTTTACAACACGATCCTTTGTGACCATTCTTTTGGCACACGAAACATTTCTTATTTCTATATGGGCAATTTACCTCCCAGTGTCTTTCGTTACAACGTCTGCAATTATATGGTGGGACCTTTTTTCCATCCTCGTTCTTTTTATTTTCTTGTCTATTTTTAACATACGCCGAATTTTTTCTCCAATTTTTCTCTGATGGGTAATTTGACTGTTTTTTATGTTTTTAATATAAGCAATGCCAGCTTCTTCGATTTTTTGCGACTCTTTCTTTAAACTTACGGCCCGTTGACACTCCTCTGCTAACTTTTGCAGGGTAAGGTTTTGTTCAGATTCGAGTTTAGACAAAACTCTACGTCTTATTTCGGCACTCTTACTGGATACCAGTCCTTGAGCAAAAATTAAACACTTGAATTCTTCAACCGTAATCTCTGCCAATCTGAAATTGTCACAATGTCTATTCACTATAGATGCATATGTTAAGTAATCCTGATCGTCGGATTTAGAGACATTCATGCATAACCATCGCTTATGCCAAAGCGACATATTTGCTCCAAACAGCTCTTTTAGCAATTTCACTGTTTCCGAGAATTCCAATTCAGTTGTTTTTCTCGGTAGAATAAAATCTACAAATTTGCTATGTTCTGCTGTACCTAGCTTTCTTAGTAATAGACTGACTTTTCTTGAATTCGACCAGTTTTCACAGTCTGTGTAGAAAATATCTTCATATCGTTTAAAGTACGCTTCAAACGTTTTTTCTTCGTCTGGCACATAGTTGAAAGTTTCCAGCGAATTAAATATGGTGTTATTAGAATATGAAGAATGTCCTTCATTTGCCTGATAGTTGTTTAATTTCTCCAGTGTTAACTTTTGAATTTCTAAAAGTCTTTCATCTTGCTTTTCTTGATATTTTTGCAGCGCTATCTGTTGTTCTTGCTGTCTTTCATCTTGCTTATCTTGATATTTTTGCAGTGCTATCTGTTGTTCCCTTATTAATAAGGCAAACTGTTCATGCTGACGTTGTTGACTCATCTGCTGGGATTTGAATAATTCAGATATGACTTTGGATAATTCATCCATCTTTAGCTGATAGTGTTCATGCAACAAAGAATATACTTTTAATTTGTGTATCCACGGATATCATATAAGCTGACCAAAAAAATCAAAACAACGTACGACTTTTTAATTTTACGTCTTGCTTTTACATTCACGCCCGTGATAATCAACTTTGGTATTTTTTTTTTTTTTTTTTAATTTTTTTTTTTTTTTGTGAACAGAGACCGTTGGACTTTTTTTTTCGTTTTCGACTTCTGTTCGCGTATTTTAATGACAACTTCTGATTTTATTATCAGAGGTACTTTCAAAGTCGACACGGTGTATTTGTGCTCCTTTTCCTTCCATGCATGTTTTGTAGTCGGCCAGTTTTTTTTTTCTTTTTAGCGGGTGTCTCGTTGTAGATAATTTTTTCAATTTAAAATTACCGTTATTTGTTTACGACACCTTTCAAATTTTTCTGAGTGAACGTTCCTTTATGCTTAGTCGTCCTTTAACGAGTTCTACATATCCAGAAGTTCAGAATCCTTTGTCGTTACGTTAAAGTTGGACTTTGAATTAATATTTTTTTTTTTCAGCCTGGGTTCTTCAA
>OZ038511.1:9215161-9232661 GCA_964036315.1 Acanthosepion esculentum
CATTTTATTGTTGAGTACTTTTGTTTCTTTCTCTAATGGCAATGTTTTCGATCGACACTTTCCTCATTCCTTTAGAAAAAGTTACAAAAATGAACGAAATAAAAACAATATTAGATAGAATATTCTGTTAGGTACAGGAGATGATACGGACACACATCAATGCAGTCTTGGTCATCGGGAACTATGTCATATCGCAAACTTCTATGTAATCAAAATGAGTTGTCGACAAAATGTTATAGGCTTTCTTACATGACTTAGCAGACCAACGTGTTAGTGTGTGCGTGTAAAACTTCAGATATAAATAATATATATATATATATATATATATATATATATATATATATATATATATATATATATATATATATATATATATATATATACATATATATAGAGAGAGAGAGATATATATTATTTATATCTTTACCTTTCTTATACCTTTCTCTCTAATTTATATATATATATAAAGTAAATAACCAAAAGAAATTCGTTTGTGTCAAAGAGTTTCGTTCCTTGGTCAACTTTATCATGGTAAGTTTAGAAATTTTATTTAGTATCATCAGCGTTATGGGAGATGTCTCGATTTGAAGGCACACTCCATATCTCATCTTCAGTAACTTTGTAAATAATCTTTATCAGTCATCTCCAAACCTTCATGTCTTGTACTAACTCACAACTCTTTAAAATTTTTACGGGGAATGGTGGAATTCTATTCAGTTTTTTAATGTCGTTGTTCAATGTGTATACCATGGTTGTTCGTCCAATATATTATAAATGTTAGTCTTCCGTCTGGCATTGATCAAAAAATATTTTCATATTTACTGTTTGTTTCTAAAGCTATTAATTAGTACTGGCTTACTCCGATATTAATATAGAACCCATCTTTGATTTTGGTTTCTTGGAGACAGCATACGTCAGTGTTATAACGATTAACGATTACAGAGCCAATAATTCCTGCTTAACATTAAATGCCATCTTCTGTGGTAAATAACAAAGGCAGACCTATTGTAAATGCGATAATATCTGCATTCCGTTGTGACATTGATCTTTTTAAAACCGTGCAAATACCGTTCTATTGGAGTTGTTTTAGAATTTTCGATTTATCCGTTGTATTAGGTTGGTGCAAAAATAATGTCGTTTTCTCACATGAAGTTGAACGTCAAAAAACGACATTATTTTTGCACCTACCTAATAGTTATGGAATTTTTTTCAAAACAAACGTTGCAATATATGGCCATAAAAGTGATGTATTTTTATTTATTAACCTACACGGTTTAATAAATAAACACAGCACTTACTCAAATATGGGTACCCACTGAAAATGACGTTTAAAAGTAACTATATATACATATTCATTTCAATATCAATATATTAATTTTAATATCAAATTTTATCCTATAATTTAATACTTATTGGTTAGAATAAATTCTATTTTAGTAAAACCCCAAATTTAAAGCTTTTAATAGCTATTATAAGCTTACTTCGTTGTCAAGTTTTTTGAATTCCCGTGTACTTGTATTTTGATTGGTCATTCCTGCTTATGTAACAGCGTTTCCCCTTACGAAGGATCATTAATTAATTTGAAACTTTTAAAACCCTTTATTCTACATTCAACATCATCACTTGATAAGACACTGGAGGTGTTGAAACAAAATGGCTATTTTTGTAGTGATTTTATATCATATTTATGTTATAATTTTTAAATAAACAATTATATATATATATACATATATATATATATATATATATATATATATATATATATATATATATATATACACGTACAGGGTTGGTACATATGGAATAAAATTCCAAGGAGGCACGGTGGAGTAATGGATAGAGACTTGGATTGTGGAATCGGAGAGTCGAATTCCAGTCGAATCCATTACATTCACTTACGTGCTATTATCCTTGGGAAAGGTGTGAATACTCTTGTTTTCCCTCCAGCTATGGGTAAATAGCAAAACAGACTGGGTTCTATAGCCTTGGATGGCAACTGATCTAGGAGAAGGAAAACTCTGAATTCAAAACCTGCGAAGGGTCGTTTGGGGGACCCTGTGGTACGTAATGCACCAAGTCTCTGTATTCGGCCCTTCAAAAAGTGTGGATGGTTCTGAACAAAACCTTCACCACTATAATCAAATATCTGGCCTCGGGCCGTCAGTTACCTAGTAACTGATTTGCTTGCCCCTCATAAGTCAAATTCGACGTGAGAGCAGTATATATATATATATATATATATATATATATATATATATATATATATATATATATACACACGTACAGGGTTGGTACATATGGAATAAAATTCTTAACCTGTCCATGCTATTTTTAATACTATATATATATATATATATATATATATATATATATATATATATATATATATATATATATATATATACAATTAGATCTCTTTCTGATTTATTCTGCATGCTGACCGGATGTCAGCGCCATGAAGGCGGAGAACAAAATAAAAAATCGTTTTATGTGCATAGGCTCCACGCATCACGGCCGGTCTACGAAGCGAGCTCCGGCAATGAAAGCGACACTGGCAAATCCCGAACGAAAAAAATTTCCCTGGGTGCTACCAGACCTGCCTAAAAGCAGGCCATTTTAGCACGTCTGGCCACCGGCAATCACTCAGGGCGCTTCGGCTGCTAATGCCGCTATGACCTTGTCACTATGACAACCAAAGTCGCGGCACGGCAGGCCACCGGCCATCACCTAGGGTGCTGCTGCTCCTGCAACCACCGCCATGACCTAGTTACCATAACAACACCTCGGCAACCCACTGCCGTCACCTCGGCATAACCGGCATCGGCAAAGTCAAATTCGCGCTCTACTCCCGACTACCCACGCTCACACTCATGTATGATCATAGCCAAATTCGTAACTTCGCAAACCCCTCGGAGACGACACCTCGGCATAACCAACACGTACAAGGTATTCGCTTACAGTCATCACCATGACCCCATTTCACAGAACAGACCTACCAACCAACGAGATCGACACACATTCGTGACCTCGGTCAACCAACACGTACACCGATCATAACCTCTGACCTCGGCCATGTGAACACAAGAAACAGTATAACTCCCATCTTTTCTCTTAACCCTGATCGCCGTCCTAACAATACAGCAGAAACTTCAATTCCACCTATTTTGCGATATCTGTATGAAATTCTCTCGCAACCAAACGCTTAAAAACACACACACACACACAGACATATATATATATATATATATATATATATATATATATATATATATATATATATATATATATATATATATGAATATATATATATATTATACATGTTTTATTAAATACGACGCACAAGGTACTACGATTAAAATTTTTCTTTAATTTTTCTTGTGTGCGAACATGAGCTTACTTTTCTGAACGCAGGGTGTGTAGACACTGTCCAAATGTTCAGCAATTCCGAGCGCTTTCAGCTATACTTTTAGCCATTATCAAGGATGATTTTATTTTTACTTTTAACTGGATGTATGACTTGTGTATATGTATCGAGTGTTATGGGGATGTATTATTTTCGTATTTAATATTACTGGATGTTGGCTTTTTCGTCTTTATTATTAAAGCTTACATTATTTTTTTTAACATGTGAATGAGGTTATTATACTTGTATTAGTATATGCCGGATAGAATCTGGTAGGTTTGTGCGTGTGATTAAATGGGTCCTAATGAACCTGTGGTCGGATAGGTATAACGTAAGTTGTCTGGATAGGCATGTAGTAGTGTGACCGATGTAATTATTTATGAGTTTAGTTTGATTAGGAACGCAGTTCCTGAAGTAGCTTATATATATATATATATATATATATATATATATATATATACGCTTCCTTGTCTCGGTAGTTTCGTCTGTCTGTTGTTTGATTTATTGAAATTATCATTTTTGATAATGGCTTATGTAAGCCGAAAGCTTAGATTTGATTTTCAACATGTATCAATATGGTGTTTTCCTTTCGTCTGTCAACGATAATGTTATTAAGCTTATCAGACAATATTAAAGGATCTTACTTAAATAAATAGACAAAATTTGTCTATATTATTTAATAAATATACATATATATATATATATATATATATATATATATATATATATATATGTAATAAAAAATATTGAGTTCTACCTGGATTCTATCCTCTTGGGAATTTATTTACATATATATATGTATATATATGTATGTATGTATGTATGTATATTGACCACTAATATTATCTATCTATTTATCTATATATATATATATATATATATATATATATATATAGAGAGAGAGAGAGAGAGAGAGAGAGAGGGAGAGAGAGAGAGAAGAGTTCTTTTTGGGTTGCAATCCTTCTTCAACATATGATTAGTTGGACAAGATTAAGAAGTTAATTTTGCTTGGATTTTTATTATATTTTTCGTGTAAGGGTATGAATTTTATCCATTCTGGACTAAATGAGAGCAAAAATTTCCCATTGTTAATGGGTACCCATATTTGAGTAGACGCTCTGTTTATTTACTAAACAGTATAGATTAATAAATAAAAATCAATCACTTTCCTGGTTAAGAGCGTATTAGGTTAATCTAACGGCTATTTTCAAATATCTTTATATACTACTATAATAAATCGTGTGCACGTGCTTTTGTAAACAGTATAAAATTAAATAAAGTACATATATATATATATATATATATATATATATATATATATATATATATATATATATTAAAACGAATATACAAAAAAGAAATATAACATAAAACTACGTTTGAAAAAATATCTTTAATTTACTTAGAAAGAACAAAATCTGCCATTGCTCGACGTTCTAGTATAATCTAATAATAAAATATATTCACCATGTAACTATGCACAGAATTCACAAGTAACATCTGCCATTTCAATTAAAAAGCCAAATGTCCACTCTGATACTGTTAAGGGATGCTAATTTACTTCCCATATAAAGGACAATAACTCAAAATTTATGAGTTACTTCCCTTGTTTGCTAGTCAGAACTGGTACTTCTGCTGTCAACATGATGACAAAGTGACACGCGCGTAAAATTTATGGTTTAAATCCAAAGTAATCCTTGCTGTTCTCTGCTTTTCAACATCATGGCTGATGCTAACCTCCAAGAGAGTGACTTAGTGCACCTTCTCGGGCTAACGTTTTCTGTTGACAGAAACTGGAAAGATTATATTTTATCGATTGCTAGGATTTCTGCTAGGAAAGCTAGTCCATTGTGTCGGACTAGACAATTTATTCTCCAGAATCTAACTTACATATTTATACCATTCGCCCAGGGTTCGATTATTTCTGCCACATGTGATCTGTATATATTTAGAGAAGAATCCGAAATGTTATTGGTCCTGTCCTGACATCTCGGTTTAAATCATTTTCCACCGCCGTCATGTAGTTTCCCTGTGCCTTTTCTATAAAAACTTTCATGCGAATTATTTTGATGAACTTTCCCCACTGATAGCTAGACTTTATGAATTTGAGCGCAGTATTAGATTGGCAACAAGGTATCATCATTTTACAGTTGAAATAGTTAGATGCAACCGTAAGTTCTGTGCTAACATTTTCTTCTCTCGCACTTCTCGCTTGTGGAACAACCTTCCGGCTTCTTGATTTCCTGTCAACTTTGATCTTCAAAAATTTAAATCCAATACCAATCATTATCTTCTGTCTTCTTTATTTCTGTTCTTTCATTGTTCCCTCTCCTTAATAATGTTTTTCTTTTTCTTTTTATTCTTTCACACTCAGTAACCCCTTCTGCCTGTAGGCAACGTTGTCGTTCTACAGAAGGATGCTGAGAATACCACGCAGCGAACATTGGGTAACAAGGACGTTTTTTACAGAAAATGGAAGCAAAAATGACGCTTATATTTAGAATCAGAAAGAGATATTTCAAATGTCCAGGACGCATAATGAAAAAAAAGCTTGAGTTAATGGACAGTAGAACAGGGTGTTGAAAAATGGATGGTGAAAAGACAAATCTTAATATGATCTACAAAGTATAGGAAGATGTGGAGAGCCATGACTGCCCATATCCTGAAAGGGCACATAACAAATAAGAAGGACTATCAATCCAATCATACGAAATATTGTTTAATTTCTGATACAGACATCGACCATCACAACAACCCGTAATATACTTCGAAAACCACTGCAGAATTCTTTAGAATAACATAATGGAATGGACATCTCAATTGCCTGATCTGAATCCAATCAGGCATTTGTGGCATAAATTGAAAAATGCTCTCGAGTCCAAACAATTTGGAACGTTTCTTTACAGAAGAAACGGTCGAAAAATACCAGTGGAAGACTTCAGAAAACGTGTATAAAAAGACCTGAGATATCAGAATTGTCTAAGAAGGTTAAACGAATGAAATGGTCTTCCCCCAAAGTCATATCATCTGAACGATTTGCAAAGTTTTAGAAGAGGAAAAAGTGTCGAAAATGCGTCGAATGTGTCAGAGAACCTTTGTTAGATGTGATCGATTCCAAAGGAGCCAAATCTAATTGTTTACTTGAGTAGGCCGAATTATTAAGCCAACGAATTCATAAGCCAACAAAAAAAAACATTATCAAAAAGTACTGATAATGCTTCTTTAATTCTATATGCCGTGTCCCTTCAGGACGTAGGCCATCATGGCTCTCCACTACCCCCTATCCCTTGTAGTTCTCAATAAGTTTTTTTCCCTTTGCTACTTCTCCCAGGCCATGTTCTATCATCCACTTGCTTAAGCCCGCTGCATATGTCATGCATTGCCTTCCCTTGTCTCATTTTCTATCTATTCTATTCTGTGAGTATCAGATTCTCCAAGCCCTCCTTCCTCATTACGCGTCCCAGACATTTCAGCTGCTTCTTCCTGATGTTGAGTATAACGCTAAGTCCTCGTGTTCTCAAATGAAGAGAGTAAAAACCTTCGGAAAGCCTGAAGTACAACTTCTTTCTTTTTAGGTCTCGTGTCCCTTCAGGACGTAGGCGATCATGGCTCTCCACTACCCTCTGTGCCTTGTAGCTTTCAATAAGTTTTGTCTCGTTGCTACTTCCCCCAAGCCATGTTCTGTCATCCACTTGCTGAAGCCCGCTGGGTATGTCACGTTTATTTTCTCTTGTCTCTCTTTCCCTCGATTCGATCTCTGAGTATTAGATTCTCCTTCTATTCTCATTAGGCCTACCAGAAATTTCAGCTGCCATTGTTCGACGTTCTTGTAGGCTCTAACAACAAAATATATTCACCATGTAACTATGCACAGAATTCACAAGTAACATCTGCCGTTTCAATTATAGCGACAAATGTCCACTTTGATACTGTTAGGGGATGCTAAGTTACTTTTGGTTTAAAGAATTTCGGATAAACGATTCTTAACCTGTATTAGAAACATGCGCGGTTATCATAAACAAATAACTAAAACAAAAGAAAGAAAACGGGAAATATTATTTCTCTGGGTCATTTCCTGCGGGCATTTGTCTGCAGGGGAGGGGCGATTCTGGGGCCAAAACATTCAAAGAAAAAACTCGCTCAGCCGCATAATTTGTAGAAAGCAGCGTCTACCGTAGAACGTAGTTACTCGCAAGCTTCACTCATTGGCTGCTGGCACCAGCGGTATTTACTTTCCAAAAGTGCTGGCATCTAACTCATGATCTTTTTAACGTGGGGTACTCATGCACGTGAACAAGGGACACGGGGGAAATAGCTTAGTCCCTGAAGACACTGTTACGTTGATATTACACTGAACCTCTTTGGTGGAATGAGGGAGGTGCTGTCGCAGGGTTGGGATTTCCTGGAGCAGACATCCTTCAAAGTTTTTCCAAGTTCCGAACAAAAAGAACTGGATATGACGATAAACTACATCCGACAGGAAGGCCTCTGGTCGGGAGATTGGACATTGTGGCGAGTGTGAAACCACCACTTAATTGTTGCCGGAATCGTAGCACCTGTTAAGGCCCCAGCTATTAGCAAATAATGAACGCCCAAATAACAACAGAACACTAAGAAAGCATAAAACAGATCTTATAGTATAAATACTAGTAATACTAGTAATACAACTGATTACTAACAATAGTTATTTATAATAAGATTACCAACAATACTTATTTATAGTAAAATTACAAACAATACATACACCCTTGTGCAAATTAATTGAAACAAATCGAATAATTCTGTTATTATTTAATTTTTTTCGATTTTTTCAATGAAACATGACCCAGTGCACATGTTAGTACTTCGTATGTCCATTCCACAAAGTCTTTCCTTGCAGATTGACCAAGGATTCTTAATTGGATTTAAATCAGGAAAGTTTCTGAGCTAGTCGATAATACTTTGATTTGCTCACTGATAAGGCTTGCCATTGGGTTCTTACAATTTTGATACGCTTCCGTGGAGTAACGTCCATCGCAGACAATGGCCGTAGGACAACTAATCGACAGTAGAGACAATAGTGTCTGGGCGTAATGAAAATCTGATGCAATCATGGATGACGCAATATTTTTCAAGGCCAAACAAATTTCCTCATACACCCCGAAAAACCACTGCAAATGACCTAATCTGAGTAAAAAATAGAAATCGATTACACCCTGTTACTCCAGAGACTCTAAACCTGGGCGTATGGTGAAAGAAAGGAAACTAAAGCAGTTTAATTTGCACAAAGGTGTATTTATAGTCAAATTACCTTTTTAAAGCGAAATGACAAACAGCAATACATTTCCGAGTAGAATGACCAAAAATACATTTTATAGAAAAATGACCAACAATACATTTTTATAGAAAAATGACCAACAATACCTTTTATCTGTAGTTGATGGCATAGAATTACGTAGAAAACATATTTAGTTGAAGCCATAAAATTGTGTTCAAAATATTTAGATTTCAGAACAGAAAACCAACTAAACCAAGAGAAGACAGAAATACGACAAAGACTTAAATAATTGTTGCAACAGATAGGCGGTTGATAGCAAACTGTTTGACTTTTAAAACGAACCCTTACATCCACGTCGAACTTATGAATTCATCATCCGGTGTTATTTGAAGAGTCGCACTCGTGCATGTTCCGCGTTGCAAATGGCCGGTCTATATGACAAACACACAAACCATTTTGCTTATACAGATTCAGGTAATTCGTCACAATTTATTCCCCAAATTTAACATTCAAAAATTTTTATTTCATGAATGGAATTTTCTAGATAATTCCAGCATTTTTCAAATAGAGCTTTTTCCCCCAAATCTTCTCGACTTCATTAAAAATCTGTTCTCGTTAGCATAAAGAGAGATTTCTACAGCCTGCGACATCGCGGTAAAATGCGACAGGATGTATTGTAGCTGACACGGCGTTCAACGGCAATGATGCTGAAGAAGGGTGACGGGGGACGGAGGGGAATTGTGAGGTGAGAAGGGGGAAGGGAGTCTGTGAAGTAACAAAAAAAAATAAGTATAAAAGGTCACCAAAAAGTAAATTCGTCCGAACAGCATTCCGTGACAAAGGCTACCATTAATGACCTTTACGCTCGAACTTCAGATCAATAAACACAATAGAAAACACGCAAGGATATCTACAGAGATAGACATATACAAACGGAGATAGATAGATAGATAGATAGATATGTACTCACAAACAGAAATAGATAGATAAATAGATAGTTTTGTACAAAAGGAAAGAGATATGAACGAATTTACACACACACACACACACATACACACACACACACACACACACACACACATACAGGGTGGTAATAAATTCACTATATAGTTACTTATAATAACAAGACAAAGCAATTAATCAACAGTCCAGAAATTTATTATTTAATATATATTTAATATTTAATTTTTATTATGCTTAATAACAATAAAATACTATGGTAAACAATAGTAAATTAATTACTGATACTGATCGAACTACTGTAAGCCACCTCGTTCAAGGCTTTGCTTATTTTACTACAGTGTAACCCGGATATAAGAGACCAGGATATAAGAGAAACCCGGATATAAGAGAGGTTTTCTGCGGTCCCAAATTAGAGCCTGTGTTAATGTATATATAATAGACCAAACCCGGATATAAGATAAACCCGGATATAAGAGACCTCTTCTCTGGTCCTCACAACTCTCTTATATCCGGGTTAGACTGTATAAGTAATTTTATAGTGACTTTATTGGCACCCTACACACACACACACACTCACACACACACACACACACATATATATATATATATAATATATATACAGTGTAACCCGGATATAAGAGAACCAGATATAAGAGAAACTCGGATATAAGAGAGATTTTCTCTGGTCCCAAATTAGAGCCTGTGTCAATGTATATAAATTAGACCCAACCCGGATATAAGAGAAACCCGGATATAAGAGACGTCTTCTCCGGTCCCGACAACTCTCTTATATCCGGGTTACACTGTATATATATATATATATATGGTGCAACTTCGGTTTTCGAACGACTCACATGTCAAACAAATCGATTTTCGAAGAGAAAATTCGAGATGAAAATGACTCGGTTATCGAACAAAATTTCGTTTCTCGAGCAACATTGCCGAATGGAGTTAATCCGAACGGAATAATATACAGTGTAACCCGGATATAAGAGACTCGGATATAAGAAAAACCCCGATATAAGAGCGATTTTCTCTGGTCCCAAATTAGATCCTGTGTTAATGCATATATAATAGACCAAACCCTGATATAAGAGAAACTCGGATATAAGAGACCTCTTCTCCGGTCCCGACAACTCTCTTATATCCGGGTTACACTGTATAAGTAATTTTATAGTGACTTTATTGGCACCCTACACACACACAAATACACACACACACACACACACACACACATATATATATATATATATATATATATATATATATATATGTGGTGCAACTTCGGTTTTCGAACGTCTCACATGTCAAACAAATCGATTTTCGAAAAGAAAATTCGAGATGAAAATGACTCGGTTATCGAACAAAATTTCGTTTATCGAACAACATTGCCGAACCGAGTTAATCCGAACGGAATGATATATATATATATATTAACTCGGTTCGGCAATGATGAAAGACAGCGATGTCAATATAAGGTTTTTTAGGGAAAAGGGAAAGAGATTTATAGAGGGAAAAAAGTAAAGAGGGAATATATATATGTGTGTGTGTGTGTGTGTGTGTGTGTGTGTGTAATCTAGCTCTAACAGCTGAGAAAGGACTGATTGGTCACCTTCACCAAACTAGTGACGTTCTATCATAACTAAGCGGAACTTGAATGACTATGAATTGAGTTTTTTTCTCTCGTCGAGTCCCTGTTAGGATTTAAACTCAAACCAAACCTCAAATGGAACTTGTCCATAAAATCTCTTGGTAAAGATGTTGGACAAAACGCTACGCCGTCATTTTGCGCAGGACAAAAGACTTCGTAGAATAGTTGGCCTAATTTTAAGAGGAGGGAACGAATGGTGATTGTATTTGGTAATCTTCTAAACGTAGCTTAGATGTAGCACAAGGCCAACAGTATAGGGCTCCCAGTGAGCATTGAACTCACTACGCAGTGGTAATTGTTCTAGCGAGACAAGCTTTCTCGCCATTACACCACGTCGAGTTGCCTAAATGATTTTCTAAGCGTCGTTTAGATGTGGCACAAGGCCGGATATATGGGGCACCCAGTGAAGATCTAATCGTAATTGATGTAGCAAGACACGCTTTCTAACTATCACACAACATCGTAGTGGTAAATTGATTTTCTAAGCATAGCTTAGATGCGAAACAAGGCCGAAAGTGTGGGGCACCCAACCCAGTGAAGATCGAACCCACAATGTAGTCGTAATTGTCATAGCAAATCAATCTTGCTAACTATTATACCACTTCAAAGCACGCTTAGAGTGACTGTATATATTCTGTAGTATAATGTCTATAGTTTCTTTTATTGGTATTTTAGTAAATAAACTTTAAACTACATATATTTGCTGACTACTATTGTTTTCAAGTATTCTAGGACGACGCGCCAATCCTTTTCGCAGATACCTGCTCAGGCACATATGTATTTATTCAACACGCAGAAATCCCGCCTGTGGATTATACTGAAACTATGCTCAGCAGATCTTAGTTATAGTTTCTGGGAGGGAGCGCATAATCTGTCATGATCAATAGTTTGAATAATGCCTGTGAATAAAAACTTTCGGTCACGATGATGTGTGACTTCGTGCTAGCACAACCATCGACGGCTTCCGAACAATTCTCTCTACCCAGTTTCACTCACAATGCTTGGGTCAACTCATAGAATGTTTTCCAGCCATTTCCCAAGAGTGTTGCACGCTAGGATCGTCTCCACTGGCTGATGGCATCAAGAAGTCTCTTTCCTGACAAACAGAACATGATTCGAACACAAGTCTCATGGCCAGGAACCACTCGTTTTATTTATTTATTTATTTATTTATATATATATATATATATATATATATATATATATATATATATATATATATATATATATATATATATATATATAAATAAATAAATAAATAAATATATATATATATATATATATATATATAATTAACAAATCGGAGACTTCAGAAAGCCATGGTAATATATTATTTTGCGAGACCGGTTTCAAAACAATATATATATAAGGTCATCCAAAGACAGACTGTTTCGCCGTATCACAGCTCATCAGTGTGACTAGACGTCCGATTGCCTTTAGCTAGGATCGAAACCCGACTGAGCTGGCGTCAGTCGGGGATTCTACCACTAAGCCGTTGGCGCACGGCAGGGATGAAGGTGAATTTAAGCGTATTTATTTTTAGATAAACACACAGTGAGTGAGAGAACTCGATTCGATTTAACGAAGAATCTTGCATTATTAGCCGTAATAGTCACTGTTTACAAACCGACACTCCCCCACCCCAGAGAGCTCAACTGAAATAAAATTTTCAGGAGCATATATATATATACATATATATATATATATATATATATATATATATATATATATATATATATATATATATATATATATATATATATATATTCCGTCTAGAAAAACATGATTTTCAAAGCCATACAAAATTCACTATAATTGAAAAAATAGAAAGAGAAAAGATATCCTTAGAGAAATACTAGAGGAACATGAAGACAAATGGATGTTGCACCTCAAAACACTTCGTCCAGATGCGCTTAACCATAAATTGAAAATCATAGATAGATCTCTGTGGGATCAGGTTGAGATCATAGAGACGGAACACCATTGGAAAATTCGTAAACTTAAGGAATCAGCACATATGCTAGACCACAAAAATCTCCTTAGCCGACCAAGCATAGAAATGAATACAATATGGAAACCAGTAATAAGGAGTCCCAGAGAAAAGCAATAATAACAACAAAAGTTGCAATATGAGCTCTGGTAAAAACATACAATGATAAAAGCAAAAATTGCAATATGAGCACAGGTAAAAATGGTTGCTGAAGACATTAGGTTTATAATACCCAGAAATTCATACACAGGTGTCCTCAAGGACACATGGCACAGTTATGGTTGGTTATATCCAGTGACAGGACCCAAAGAGTGTGAGTTCAATACCCGGTTAAGGCAGTGGAGAACTTGCAGAGTGAAAATCTGAATGGCCCTTTCATTTCAGAATTAACAATTATCGGAATTGGACAAGTCGGCTCCCACGAAAGATTATTACCTGTAGAACAACATTTCCGCCTAGAAAAACATGATATTAAAAGCCATGCAAAAATTCACTATAATTGAAAAAATAGAGATAGAAAAGATAACCTCAGAAAAATACTAAAGGACCATGAAGACAAATGGATTTTGAGCCTCAAAATACTTCGTCTAGACGGGCTTAACCACAAATTTAACAACATAGGTAAAATTAATATATAACCACATAAATCAAGCCCTGCCCACATTTCTCACCCACACAAGACTGGCATACTTGCAGAGGTGTTGAGGTTTCACACTTATCCACACACACAAATATATACACATAAACCCATCACACACACACACCCAAAGAACTAAAAAGATAACATACACTTAACGCACACATCACATTCCCAGCAACCAATAAAACACTCAAAATGACCAAGGAGGGTATTCTGAAAGTCAGGTATCTTCCTTTCTTTATCTTAAAACAGTTTGAAAGAGGCCGTTTGACCAACACTAGGTCTGACCAACACAAAATGACCAAGGAGGGTATTCTGAAAGTCAGGTATCTTCCTTTCTTTATCTTAAAACAGTTTGAAAGAGGCCGTTTGACCAACACTAGGTCTGACCAAAATTAACGATAAAAAAACAAATGAAAATTACAGATAAAGTTCACTTTCTTCAGAAACAGTCATTTACTCCTGTAGTTCACTGCTACCAACAAGCAGGGATTTTTTTTTACTGACGATGTCCATGTCGACCGAAACTAGTCGAGGAACCTAATTGAAATAATAAAACCAAAAAATTAATATACAACCAATGTGTCTGAAAATTTTAATTTTTTAATATTTTTTATTGTACAAAACATATGTGTATATATGTTCATATATATATATATATATATATATATATATATATATATATATATATATATATATATGCGAAGAAACCATATTTTAAATCAGTTAATTCATAATATATATATATATGTATATATATTATGAATTAACTGATTTAAAATATATAAATCAGTTAATTCAGAATATATATATATATATATATATATATATATATATATATATATATATTATGAATTAACTGATTTAAAATATGGTTTCTTCGCATATAAATATATATATATATTCTCAATTAACTGATTAAAATATGGTTTCTTCGCTACATAGGAATTACCATGTTTCAAGAACTGAAGCTAAAATCTTCAAATTTAATTATATAATTAAATTAAAAGCATTAGTCCTGTCTCATGCTCTGTAAATTTACATTGAGCACTGTTTTGTAAAAATAAAAATATCAATAAGACCACCGGATTATATATCTTACTGTTCTTTCTTTTTATTATAATATATATATATATATATATATATATATATATATATATATATATATATATATATTATAGGAGTATGTTTAAGCTTATGGATTTGCTCGTGAGGTAATATACATACATATATATATATATATATATATATATATATATATATATATATATATATATATATATATATATATATATATATGTTTGTACATGATAGCTGTATATGTTTGTACCCAAGAATACGGGGCATTTGTAATTGTTGAACTTTGTGTTAACCTGTCAAATTACCCACCATTTCCCTTGTTATTACTTTAAGCGTTATATTTAAACCATTTAGTCATATACGGAGACCTGCCAAAGGTAATTGGATATTTTTCCTGGTATCGTGTACGGAAGCCCCTCTAATTCGACGACGTACTGCAGCTCGAGTATGGAATTGGAGATGTCAGACGTTAGACTCAAACAAGCACAGAAGTTTAAATGTCTATGAATATATCATAGGTTGAAATATGTGGCAGCAAAATCCAAAAGCGAATTGGAAAGTAAAATGTCTTCCAAAAACTAAGCAAACTATTAAGAAATCGGAAAATATCGTTATAAATATATATAATAAAAAGTGTGCTGAACTGTAATATCATTTTGTTCTGTATGGTATTGAAAGATGGATCACAGATGAAGAAGAGACATTAAGCAACAGAAATGTTGGAATACAGAAGGATGCTGAGAATATTATGAACGTGTGAGTAACGAGGAAGTTTTAAGGGAAATCGAAGGAAAAAGGATAATATAATTAGAATCCGAAAGAGATATTTAAAATTTCCAGGACGGCTGAACTGCTATGTAATATGGGTGCTCCTGTATTGCAGTGAATTTTAAACCATATAAACTTCTTTTTTAGAGCTTTTAGCTGTAAAAAGTGCGTTCAGCACCAAAGAAAATAACAACACTTCTAGCTCCATGCTTTCCAGCGAACTGTAATCGCCAAAAATTTAAATGCAATGTCAATCGCTATCTACTGTCCTCCTGATTACTCTTTCCTTTTCTCGCTCATTTTTAATGTTTCTGTTCCTTATTCTTCCACACCCAGTAACCCCTTGTGTCTTAGTGGCTTTACTGCCTTGCTTATGGAACTCCTTTTCGGCTCCATGCATTACAGCCAACATTAATCGGTTTAATATTTAAATGCAAAGTCAATCGTTATCTACTGTCCTCCTAAATTACTCCTTTCTTTCCCGCTCATTATTATTGTTTTCTGTTCCTAATTTTTCCACACCCAGTAACCCCTTGTGTCTTAGTGGCTTTATTGCCTTGCTTGTGGAATTCCCTTCCAGCTCCATGCTTTGCAGCCAACTTTTATCGGCAAAAATTTAAATGCAATGTCAATCGCTATCTATTATACTCCTGATTATTCTTTTTTTTTTTTCTGTTACTAATTCTTCCACAGCCACTAACCCCTTGTGTCTTAGTGGTTTTACTCCCTTGCATGGGGTGATATCAAAGAAAAAACAAAGATGCTGATAAATAGCGGAAAGTTATATCGAAAACTGATATTTGTTGTCTGACAGGTAGAACCAAAAGCAGGTTAGTAATCAGTTTAATGTTTAAAAGAATCTGTGTACGTTTTAAATATCTTTCAATTTTCTTACATAGTGCAAACTTAAATAGTTTTAATATTTGGGAACTTAAAACAAAACAAAAAAAGTTTTAAAAAATTCTGTTCGGTATTTTCTCTTAGTTTCATTCTAATTTGACGGCACTAAATAAAACAAATTTTTTTGGCACAAATTGTGTAATATTGACTGAATTTCTACTTGACTTGGTCATTGATTCCCAAATTCTTTTCTCTGGGTTGCATTTTCGCAATGAAAATTTGCTCGCGCCTCACCAACTTTTATGTGATAAAAAGTACATTAAAAAAAATAATAAAACAGAAAGATGGTTATAGAGAGATAACCGCAGATTCTAAGTCAGAACATTATTATTGATAACTCTCTCCTCCAATTCGCGGACCCTATTTACTATATTCTTATTACTTGATATAATGCAAAAATATCACAATGATAAAATCGATCAATAATTATTTATAACTCATGCATGCAATTACAAGTTACATAATAATATTTTAAATTTTGAAACCATTGCGCCTCACCTGCTATCCTCTTCCGTCGCAGCTTTGAGGTGCGTCGCACCGATATTATCAGTTTTTATACAAATGTCCCACCCTTCAGGATACCTTAAAAATCTGCATTGACGTTCTTTATAGAGGTCACCTGGGTCCCGTCTTAATTGCTGAATGTTTGTTTATACTTTCAGCAACAGTCGGGGTGATATTTAGCTTTAACAACCCCATGTATGCTCAAGTTGATGGGGCTTCTATGGACAGACCCCTGAGTCCGGTGTTAGCTAACATTTTTGTTGGTTTTTATGAAAGTTTTTTATTCGAAAAATATTGTAAACACCACGTATATATACGTTATGTTGATGATACTTTTTCTACTT
>OZ038511.1:9237661-9280161 GCA_964036315.1 Acanthosepion esculentum
TTTAGGGAACAATTTGTCCTGGGTAAGACGAAAATCTACACCCTGAAACCAGGCCAGTGATCGGGAGATGAGAGGTTTTGAGGAGTATGGAACCATTTCTTAATTGCTATTGTTTCTAGGTCCACCCTGGCCTGGGGTGGTAGCACCTGTTAGGGTTCCAGCTATTGGCAAACAGTGCACCCCAAACTTAAATCATAACACTAGGAAAGTATAAAAATACTTTTTTATATAAAAAATTTCGGCAATACATTTCTATTAAAAAAATTACCAATATTTTTGTAGTGAAATTACCAACAATAAATTTTTATAATAAAATAACCAACAATACATTTTATAGTAGAATTACTAAAAATACATTTTATAATAAAATGACCAACAATAGATTTTATGGTAAAACAGAAGTCATAGTATGTTTTTAAAAATTTTTTTTTAAATAATTGCTTTGATTAATTTCATTTCTTGACAAAGATAAACAAGTTTTCACTCCTCATTTGATTTTGTAAGATTATTTGTTGGAATAAAATGCAGTGAAGTAATTATAATTTAATCATGGGAAAAAAGTATTCTCTGGAATTAATTATAAAGTTTGAATTTCCATATTTAGATTTCGGCAGTAAATGACCCATATAGGTGTTGATATGCGGCTAAGCGAAAACAATTGCACGATACTTTACTTGTATCTACCTTCTTCTTCACTTTTATTCATTTTTCTTTCCTCAAGTTTTTCTTTTTTTGCTTTTTTTCTCATCCTCGTTTTTCTATTCATTCTCTCTCTATCTCTATCTCTTTCTCTCTCTATCTCTATCTCTTTCTTTCTCTATCTCTATCTCTTTCTCTCTCTACTTCTCTCTCTCTCTCTTTATCTTTTTGTCTCTATCTCTCTAACTCTTTCTCCCACTCTCTATCTCTTTCTTTCTCTCCCTCTATCTCTTTCTCTTTCTTTCTTTCTCTCTCTCTCTCTCTCCTTTTTATTTTACTCTTTTTTCTTCGTTTTTCTTCATTTTATCTTTACATTCCTAGTTCTTCCCTGGTTTTATTCTTCATTGCCTTTTTCTTTCTCTTTCTAATGTTATCTTTTCTCTTTCGGATGTTTTCTTTCTTTCTTTTCTTTCCTTTTCACTTTTCGTCATTCTCTTTTTCCATTCATTGCCTATTTCTTCCTCCCTTCTTTTTTTTCTCATTTTTTCTTTATTATTTTATATTTTCTCTTTTTCCGTCCTTCTCTTTTCTTTTGATTTCTTCTTTTTTTCTCCTTCTCGTTTTATCTTTACTTCTTCCTTCGTTGTTCCTTTCTTTCTTCCCTTCTTTCTTTCTTTCTTTCTCTCTTTCTTTCCTTCTTTCTTTCTTTCTTTCTTTCTTTCTTTCTTTCTTTCACATCCTTTTCTTTCTTTTCCTCACTCATTAAAATCATATCTCCATTTTATTTTCCAACATTCTTCTTTTCTATCTTTGTACTGAAAGAAAAAAAAATATCTGGTAAAAAAACAATGCTACAACCAAGTAATTATAGTTTAATCATAAAAGAATTTCATTCCCTTGAATTAATTGTAAAGTCTGAATTTCCATATTTAGATTTCGGCATTAAATAACCCATAGAGGTGTTGATATGCCGCTGAACAAAACAACCAAACGAAACCAAATAAGGAAGCATTTCTAAAGTATGGCATTATGATTAAATATAAGCTTTATTATAATAGCATGTTTGGATTAAAAGAATTTAGTTTTCCTTAAAATGATCTTTTTTTTTTGTCAAAATCTGACATTTCACGAGTTTCAATTTAACATGTATGTATGTATGTATGAATGTATGTATGAATGTATGTATTAGAACCTCCAAAGATAATTGCATACGCGCATACTAATTAAGTTTAAACGTCAATTGCTCTGTGTGGCTTTCCTGTGATTAAATAAGCAAAGTACAAATTACAACATCGCAAAAAAAAAAACAAAAAAAACGCCCACCTTTTAGAACGATGACAAAGTTTGTTTTTCCTTCTTTGAGAATTCATGTCTGTAAGGCATTTGAACGTTGGATTTCGCAGTTATTCCAGACATTCAAAGTATTAAGGTACTGGTTCTAAGGAAAAACAATAAAAGAGGAAATGAATGGCAACAAAAGAAAAAGAAAAAGACAGAAAATGAGTTAAAAATGAAAAACATAAAAAAACAACGATTTTAAACTGATCAAAACGCAAAATGGATTAGCGAGATTAAATTCACAGAAATGAAACGAAACCGAGCTTTGCGTTTTACAACAAAACATGATTTGGGATTTCTTTGTCAGTAATTCGAGCGTTTTTTTTGTTGTTGTTGTTTTTTTTGTTTTGTTTTTGCATTAAATCTAAAGAAGAAAATTCAACAGATCAATATTTTATCAGTGCATAAAGACACTTATGTGTGTCTACCTGTGTGTGTGTGTGGATGTCGATGCGGGTGTGTGGTGAATTAACTCGTTGAATGCTACACCAGTAAGGGAAGTATGACGTCTATTATATAATTACTTGATAAAAAGCAAAGAAGAAACTTCAGTCGTAGCCGATCTGGCATTTCAGCTTCTGTCACTTTCCCACCGCCGTAACGAAGCCCTCTCTATGCCTTGTCTATAAATATTCTATTGAGCTTTCATCTTTGATACCTCGACTTTAAGCACAGTATTAAATTTAGGCTACGTCTCAGCAAGTAGTAGTGCATTTGCTAAATGCTACCGTAAGTTCTATGTTAACAGTTTCTTTTCTCGTACTTCTCGTTTGTGGTACTCTATTCCAGCTTTTGGTTTCACAGACAATCTTCGAAAATATAAATGCAATCGTCCTCTTCTGTCTTCTTAGTGTCGATTCCTTTATTGTTTTCTCTCCTTAATAATGTTTGTTTTCTTTCTCTCCTATTATTTCCCACTCAGTACCCCCTTGAATGTTAGTGGCTTCATTACCTTGCTCGGGGTGAAATGGTAAAAAAAATATTCCATTAATGATGTGGACCCGAAGTAGAGGCCACGGAAGGAAAACACGGAACACGGGTTAGAGGTAAGATATATTAAACAGAAAAGTTACAAAGAATAGTGTAAGCAGAGCTTACTATCCAGTGGTGTCCGATATTGGTATCGTACGTGGCAGCGCATTACTGGTGCTACGATATTTAACAACACCCTCCACACGGGTCGAATGTGGCACAAGGCCGGTTTAACGTGGGCTTTACCGAGCCCGTAGGCTCGGCCCAAAATATGCCCATTTACAACCCGTATACACGAGTTTATGGACTGTCTACCTCCCCGGACGAAACCCTGCCCTGCGGCAAAGCCTCGTCTATGTTCCTCTCTGCCAAACAGAGAGTTCGACAGCAGAGCACCATTACTGGTGATACTCCCATGATACTACCATTCACATAATAATATAGTACGGGGAGAGTCCATGATGTAGGAAAGTATCGGTCTCACAACAGTCATTTATCATTCGCAGATACCACCAGACGAATATTTATTCAAAAGTTCGTTTGCGAAACTCCGGAGTAGAGGTGCTGAATATAAAATCAATCAGCTAAGAGACAAATTTAATATTTGTATCAATCATATATACAGTATTTATTCAAAATTCAAAAATTGTAACATAAGTATGTTATAACATCAATACAATAATAACCATATATATATATATATATATATATATATATATATATATATATATATATATATATATATATAGAAAGAGGAATAACGGCGTTGCATCAATCTTGCAAATGAGAAAGGCTTATATTGAAAATCAGCACTCAAATCCTAGCTAAGCGACCGAACC
The DNA here is from genome assembly GCA_964036315.1 of Acanthosepion esculentum. NCBI lineage: Eukaryota > Metazoa > Mollusca > Cephalopoda > Sepiida > Sepiidae > Acanthosepion > Acanthosepion esculentum. Next base: position 9,241,450 of record OZ038511.1, read on the forward strand.
AGGTGCATCCGAGGAAAAAAAAAAAAAAAAACAACACGATACCCCATCTACTAAGGCGACTATCCAATCCCTATTGCCCAGGCACATTTTGTTCATAGCCCACCTGTAGTTTATACTGCAACTATGTTGTGCAGACCTTAGTTACAGTTTCAGGGAAAGAGCGTGTCATCTAGCGTGATCAACAATTTGAACAAGGCCAGCACGCTCCAACCCACAGCTATCGATGACCCCAGCGGGTATCGTCTACCCAGTTTCACTCACAAGGCTTCGGACAACCCATGGTATGGTTTTCAGGCACAGGGATTGAACTCTCCAGTTCAAGTAACATCATAAACTCTTCTTCCTGATAAATCGACCATAGTGAGATTCGAACAGATTCGTCAGAATGCGAACTTTCTAAGCACTCGGCCACGTGCATATTTTTGTTATATATATATATATATATATATATATATATATATATATATATATCGTCATTCATAGACAGACTGTTTATTTTATCAACACACCAATATATATATATATATATATATATATATATATATATATATATATATATATATATATATATATGTATGTATGTATGTATATATAAAGACATTTTTATGTTTATACGTTCTTTTTTTAATTTATAAACATAAAAATGTCTTAAAATAATTGTCGGACTTTGTCCATTTCATAATGAGTGACGTCATTTGTTTACATTTGGATACGCATCGAAAAGATATGAAAGTACGAGAGAAAATCGTGGAGAATTTTAGTTTAAAAACAGTAAGATAGACTTTCGAAGCGCTTCTCCGTGACAAAATTGGTAAAGCACTTCAGGCTATATGCTTTTTTAATTAAACAGTATTAATTACATTTACGGGAATGAATGTTCGAGAAATTTCGTAGAAAAAATGCGCTTTCCGATAGGAATCGAACGTGTAACACATAGGGGAACCACCATTTGATCTGACGTGCTGTTAATCATTCAGCCACAGAGAAGCGTCTGGTTAGCAAAGTCCGAATTACTGTTTATAAACACACACGACGATTTTTCTTTATCGATCATTTCTGTTCACGAAATATAACGTATGACAGCATATTATGGTTAACAGCATATTTGTGCATGTGCGCGCCCGTGTTTTCGAATTCATATGGTCCAAGAACACGATGAGATACAGATTTTGGGATACTGAAAGAACGACATGCCATATTTATGAACTACTAGAGAAAACGAAGAATTAGCTGACTTCATTAAGGATCTAGGTAAATTACTCGAAATCAATTGCTCGACAGTAAATTGCTCGAAATCTATTGCTCGAAAAATAATTTCTCGAACTATCAATTACTCGAAAGGCAGATTGCTCGAAGTAATTTGGAAGCTCGAAGCCCCACGTAAACTGCGCCGTCTCAAATAGGTGCTCGTCATTACTCTAGTTGGAAATTTATGGATGTACTAAAGAGACAACGAAGGTTACAAGAATTGCGAATACAGCAATACGTGGGAGGAGTGAGTGCAACTGAGGGCAGAAAAAAAGTCCCGTGACTGTGCGATGCGATTAAAGAACAGTGTATCAAACTATGACACAACAAATAATGTTGAAGAATATTTAAGAAGTGTTGTTGATCATGATGACAGACGTCTTTGAGTATAGAATCCAGAGGTTGGCAGTGAATATTTCGAAGACAATAGGGAAGCGTAGTTCAGGTTAGCAGTGGATATTGGCAGCAGAGCGTAGTTCTTCCTTCTGTCCTGGTCATGTTTGGTTCTGACAGGTTCGCATTGGACATTTTATTTTTTGTTGGAATACAACAAATGTGGCACAAGGCCGAAAAGGGGAGGGGTAAAGGCTGGTCATAACTTACTATCCTATACCTAGCTAATCAGATTCGCGACCCATTCATACATTACAATTAACCCATTCACCACAAGAACTCATCCGTCGCCATTCAAACCTTCATCCACCATAATACCACGTCCACACCAGGGGAACCTACAAAAACGCGCCCCACACCATAAAAATTTTGATGATAATAACATACATTAAAATTCTAATAATGAAAAAGATGAAAGTGGGGAGGGAGATGAACCCAATAACAAATTAAAAACTCAACGAATATTTAAACTAAACATAATTCGTGTTAGTAGGGCCCGTCCAACCCTCAAAATAGAGAGGCCGCTGTATTCTGCCCAGAGGACAGAATCAAGAAACACTCTCGCTAAGGGAGTGGGAAAGAGATAAAATAACCCGGACATGGGGAAATAAAAGGCTGACCTAGTCGAGATGAAAGGTGGGGCCAAAACAAACTGGGGAGGTTGGGAATCTCGACTTGGATCATAACTAAAAAGATAGCCGGGAAACAGGCCGGGAACAACACTTACTCACATTAACTAGGTACACTTAAGCTTGTCTAACCTAACCAAGGGGAGGGTTCCACAGGAAACCACCCCGATGTGACTTAGATTGACCTAGAAAAGAAAATCAAGGCTAGCCCCGTCCAAACGAACCAAGCTCGCCTCTTTTACCCACCTTTCGTTGAAGACTGTCGAATGCAATCGTTTTCTATCAGTTCTAATCTTCATCTTGAGCTGATGCTCAAAGAATCGGATTAGATCCTGATGCGAAAGACGATTGCCTCGCAAGACTTCCTGCATGCGCGTCGTCCATATCACCATTCGAGCCGTGGCTAGCAGCGTCAGAAACACCATTCGTTTCACCCCGGAATACGGGGGCGACACATTGTCACACGCGTATGCGCGATCAATGGACACGAGTTCTTCGGGAGCGAGACGAGCCGTCAGCTCGCCGACATGGTCCCATAAGGGGCGGACCCGGGGTCAATGGTAGAAGGCGTGCGAAGCCGTTTCTTCTAAACCAAGACCACACCGTTCACAGTCTGGCAAATCCGCCAAGCCCCATATGAAAGCCTTGTCGTTGAGAGGCAGCCGATTCCGAGCCAATCGCCAGGTAAGCGAAAACTCAGGGTTACTGAGATAATCCGCCGCTGGCGCCCAAGACCAGTAGGAGCGATACTCCTCTTCCGAAAAGCAGAGCGTATCACGTAGGGAATCCTTCGCGCGCCCCTCCACTAATCCCCTATAGAAGACTTTCCTAGGCTGTGACAGGTCACTGAACCGCGGAATAGCCTTCAAGGCTAACCGACACTCGCGGAGGAAAAGCGATTGATCCCGGGGTCTACGACGGCGCTCAACCCTCGAGATGGGGGGGCTGATAGTAAGGCCAGGGAACGCGTCCCTAACAATCCCCTCCAGAATCGGATCTCCTCTAGTCAATGCGCGGCGTAGGAAAGCCAACCGAGAGGCGCGGATGTGACTCAGCAAGTGTGGCATTCCCAGCCCCCCATGACACGGACGTTTAGTGCAGACTCGTCTGTCGACCCTGTTACCGCGTCCCCTCCATAAAATGGAGGATAGCGATCGCTCAAGCGCCTTCCTGTGGGCCTTACAGAGAGGAAGTACTGACAATCGATAAAGAACCAGGGGGAAAATGTATGTAAGACACACGTCCGCCCTGCCCTTCACAGACAACCTCCGTCGATTCCAAGTCTTGCCGGCAGAACCGATCTTTGCTAGTACTTCTGACCAATTCTTCTCCAGCTGGAGGTCGGGTCCAAACCACACTCCAAGAATGCGGACAGGACCGTCCGTCCAACCGAAGCGGCCTGGAAGATCACGCCCCTTCCAGGCACCTAACCGCAAGCCGGACGACTTGTCGCGGTTTATCTTGGCCCCTGTCACCTTCTCGTACCGATCAAGCGCCTTCTGTACCGCTTCAATGTCGCCGCGGGACGACACGAAAGCAGATACGTCATCGGCGTACGCGGAAACCCTGGCTCGAGACCCTCCAGGAACAGCGATCCCGCGTAGGGCCGGACTACACGTCTCGTCCTTCAGCCGGCGAAGGAGAGGCTCCAACGCCAAAGCATAAAGGAGAGGCGACAGCGGACAACCCTGACGAACCGACCTCGACAGAACAAAAGCGCCCGACAACTTTCCGTTCACCTGTACCACAGCACTGGGGGAGCGATACAGGAGGCTAATCCAGAGGCAGAATTCGGTGCGAATCCGGCGGCCTGCAGGACAGTAGCAAGGTAGCGATGGTCGACCCTATCAAATGCCTTGGACTGATCCAAATTGATCAGCGCGGCTTCTTCGTCGTCTTTTACTCCCTCTAGGATCGTGCGGATCTAATGCAGGTTGCTCTGAATTGTTCGGCCCCTCACAGAACAAGTCTGCTCGGGTCCCAACAGAGACTCGGCAACTGACTGCAAACGCTCCTGCAGGATCTTGGCCATAATCTTTAACTCTGTGTTTAGCAGAGTTATGGGCCTGTAATCGTCTAGTTTACCCCCAACATCCTTGCCCTTTTTCAACAGAGTGATCACACCCCTGGAAATGCGGTTGGGGATGGACCCCGACCGAAACCAGTTGTTGAACACTGCAGTCAAAATCGGAATAAAGATGTGCGACAGCCTCAAGTACAATTCATAAGGCAAACCATCCAGACCGGGCGACTTGCCTCTGCCGACCTTCTTCAATGCCTCGTAGACTTCGCCCTCCGTGATCTCTCCCTCGCAGCTAGCTGCTTCAGCCGGCTCAAGCCGAGGAAAGTCAGCCAAATAGCTGCGAAACTCCTCCTCACGGAGACCAGGCTCCTTGGTAAAGCGGCTCTCGAAATGCCGCCGAAACGCCTCGCACATGTCGTCAGTCGACCGCAGAGTACGCCCCTCCGGGGTTTTGACTTGACGAATGTAACGATCACCACCTCGACGGACTTCTTCCCGACGCAGATCTGCGCCCAGGTTCACAGCTTCAGAAGACATCTTACTTAGCCTATGCCTAATTACCTGACCCATGTAGCGCTCGCTATTCGAACGCTGCAGGGCCTCCCTAGCTAGGGCTATCTCTAGGGGATCCCCCCCAGCCTCCGCCCGGGAAAAATTAGCCTTAAGCGTCTTCACCTCTCCAGCTCTATCTAGAGCGAGCCGTTTGCTGAAATCAGTGGTGAAAGACCTAATTCTATCCTTAAGTCGCTCCCACCACTTATTCCCGATAACCGCCCCCACTAGCTCCCGCTGCACTACACTAGTTAGCTGCCTCTGGAAGTCCCGCCTGTCCAGTAAAGACAGATTGAACTTCCAGTAGCCAGCCATTCTAGGCCTATGTTCTAACGCCACACGGGCACAAACGAGTTTGTGATCCGTGTAGCCTACCCAGTGGAACGTGGGACAATCTAACAAGTCTATGTCGGCTCTACGAACTAACATTCTGTCAATGTAGCTAACTACATTGACAGACGGCCAGCTACGAGCCCACGTCCACATTTTCCCCCTGGGATGATCGACCCGGTATCTATCGACGAGACCATAATCGTCGATCAGATTGACCAGGCTACGATCGCCCCTACTCCCGCTAGCGCCCCGCCCCCTGTCTAACTTGGGGTTCAGGATGGCATTCCAGTCCCCCATTAAAACTAGGCGCGATGAATCAACTAGGAACGGCCCCAACAACCGAAAAAAGGAATCCCGCTCCTCCCAGTCGTTGGGCGCATAAACCGCAACGACCCGAAACGAACCACTTTTCACGGCAATATCGGCCACGATTAACCGGCCCTCGGCATCTGTATGCACAAGGTCCACCTTCGCATCGAGAGTACGTCTGACCAACAAAGAAACTCCTCTGGCACATCGGTCCCCATATGCTGAATAGATGACAAAGTCATCCTCCAGCACACACGCATCGGAAGTGCAAACAAAGTGGGTCTCTTCGATCGCGGCAACATCCACGCCGAAGGACAAGAGATCCCGAAGCAGGCGGGCAGCCTTACCCCGATCTCACAAGCCCTTCGCATTCAAACTGAGGTTCGCATTGGACATTCAGAGAGAGTAATCAAAATGGTCGCCTTTATACAAGACGGATTGAATATTCTACGCCTTCTGATTGGTTAACCTTCATTTGGGGGAACTATAAAGTGAGTCCAGTCATTTGGCTTTGCTCACTAGTACGTAACGTATCCAAAATAACTTAACAAGTGTTGCGTATAATATTCATACTAATAAATAGTAAATAACAATAGATATATTTTTTTAAATCACGAAGAATAACAGTAATAATAAAAATGTACCCTTTATTTTAAACTATGACAAAAAAGCAATGTAGAAAAAAGACCTGCTATATAAATGTACTCGTTCTTTAATTTTAACTGTTCAGTTAACAACAATAAAGTTGTATTATTTTATCTTATAGTCAATATTAGAACAATGTAGTTTTATTTTTTTTAACCACAGGTATCGAGCAAACTCCCTTTCGAGCAATTGATAGTTGGAGAAATTATTTTTTCGAGCAATTGATTTTGAGCAATTTACCGGATACCCTTCATTAATGGAAGCGAAATTAAAATTCCTTAAAATAGATTAAATTATATATTTGGTTAGATTAAAAGTAGTAATCTGTATTTAATATAGTTCCCATTGATACGAACTACTGCCTCCATTCAATGTGGAATTGAGGAATACGACATTTTATGGTTTATCAAAAACGCTCTACCGTTTTATGACAGTAAGCGCCAAGTTCCTTCGTTCACTCATTCTATGAGAGATTGCGATAATTTTCATCCGCTCCCCTCAACTCACTCTACCCATTTTGAAATTGAAATCAATCTCGCAATATCAAAGAATCCACGCTTTATCAATTTGTATTCGATCATTTGACATGTGAAATGTTATATAGGAATAAAATGTCGCTGCCGACACTTGAGTTTGAACACAGATCGCCAGTGAGCAAACAGAGGCGATCCTATTATTGAACTGTAAGCGTTCTGAAAGCAAAGGAAATGTTTGTCGCAGATTACTTCCACAACGCAGAGAACAAATCACTGTAAGTTCAGACTCGAATATCGGGGGCAGAAAGAAATGCCGAAAACTCGATTCGCAGGTACTATCTCGTAAATCCCAATGCACGTAACCAGTCAGAAAAATAACTCACTCTCCGACAAACGGGTTAGCCAAAATACATCAATTTTTTTCCTCTCGATTCGAGAACACCAACTGCTTTTATCGGCCGAGCATTTTCTTCATTCGTCGACAACTGGGAGAGGATGCACAATTTTTGCATATCAAAATACTTTTATAGCGACGGACTTGTTTTTAATCTAATTATTCCTTCTTCAGCATGTCGTACGGAATACGTGCCCATTTTTTTTGGTAAGTAATTTTATTTTCCGTCGTAGGATACACGCGACCCGCTGTCGCTTGGTTTGACGATGTAAATCGCCATTCTTTCCGATATATGACTTAAGTAGACCACGTGACCATAGAGGATACGCATAAGTAGTAAGTCGCGTGGCGTCTAATTGATCGCTATTTCTGGTCTATCCTCTATTACTATACTGACCACTATTCTCTACTCTATTCACTATACTATGTCTCTGTTCAGATCACTGTACGGTGGTTACTATTCGAGCGAGTATTATCAAGTAAGTATTATTAGTACAAGTGATGTTCAAAGGTGTCTGACACCAGTATTTTTTAACAGCGTTATTATAGTTGTAATCTGCGATTACAAAGTCTCTACTACAACGAGCATTTACTAAAGTGACAACGAGTATTTGTTGGCATTACAAAATGAAATTTGAATGCATGTCGGCAAAGATTTTTGCATCCCTTTTTTCTGTGCTACAAATAGTTCATCCCTGCATCTACTGTTCCCGTGAATTGGATAAATTGCATTACAGCGCTGAATAAAGACAGGTACTTCTCCTAAAAGTAGACTTTCGAAAACTTACTTTTTAATAAAGACGAAGCAAATTTATTTATTTTTATTATTTTTATTTATTTTTTTGTCTCGGTGACTCATTCACTCCTCATGCTCGCCACTAAATCCGAAGGTAAGCCGATCTTGAATAATTTCGTTTGATGTGATACAGACTGCAGCGATGCAACTGAAAAAGATCGGAATGATGGTAATAAGGATCAGTTGTAGAAACAAAACAGAGTATTTTCGAAAGATCGCGTTCATCACTTTAAGTAATTTCAGGCCAAATAAGGTAATAATACTACTAAGACGCAAGGCTGGAAGAAAGGACAAAAAAGAACACGGTCCTGGAAGACAGAAGATGGCGATAATTCCACTAAGACGCAAGGGGTTACTGGGAGTGAAAGAGAATGAGAAGACTTTAGTGAGGAGAAAGAACAATAAAAGAACAGGTTTCAGGAAGACAGAAGATGGCGATAATGCCACTAAGACGCCAGGGGTTACTGGGAGTGAAAGACAATGAGAAGACTTTAGTGAGGAGAAAGAACAATAAAAGAACAGGTTTCAGGAAGACAGAAGATGGCGATAATGCCACTAAGACGCCAGGGGTTACTGGGAGTGAAAGACAATGAGAAGACTTTAGTGAGGGGAAAGGCAATAAAAGAACAAAATTCAGAAAGACAGAAGATGGCGATCATGCCACTAAGACGCAAGGGGTTACTGACAGTGAAAAAGAATGAGAAGATTTTAGTGAGGAGAAAGGACAATAAAAGAACAGGTTTCGGAAAGACAGAAGATGGCGATAATGCCACTATGACGCAAGGGGTTACTGACAGTGAAAAAGAATGAGAAGACTTTAGTGAGGAGAAAGGACAATAAATGAACAGGTTCCAGGAAGACAGAAGATGGCGATAATGCCACTAAGACGCCAGGGGTTACTGGGAGTGAAAGACAATGAGAAGACTTTAGTGAGGAGAAAGGACAATAAAAGAACAGGTTTCAGAAAGACGGAAGATGGTGATAATGCCACTCAGACGCAAAAAAATTAATACAAATTCTTAATACAAATGAGCAAACACCAATATTTTTAAAAGAATTTTGAATTTCTTTGTTTATCTGTATAACCTTACCTATTTTGTAAGTACGGGCGACAATAAACGATATTATCAGAAAATAAGAGCGATAATTATAGTAAATTTAAAATCAACATTTTAAAAACTCTATAAAATATCAGATTACGGAGAAGATTTTGCTAAATCTTTAAGATTACTGAGTATTTAAAAATTATATATAAAAGACGCTCAAGTCATTTTCTTAAATTATGTTTTACAGATAAAGTCTCCGTAGAACAACAATAGATTGGTCATCAGGCTGCCATCACGTTACAAATGTTACTTTTGAGTTAAAAACGCAGCTACTGTTTGGTTTAAAAGTGCATTTCTGTGACATTTTAAAATTAAAGTCCATAATATTTGTTTCAAATCCAATTAATTATACTTTAAATCATCTAATATCACTAAATAAAGTTTCAGAAAAGCATATCTTATTTTTAGAATGGGCAAATAGTTAACCCCCAAAACATGTCAAACACTATGAAAGTATAAAAATATGTTTTAATACCAGCAATACTTTTTTGGAAAATAATTACCGGCAATATATTTTTGAAAAAAGAAAAAATATTCCCAGCAATAAAAATCTTGTCGGCATTAAATAACCCATTGAGGTTGATATGCCGTAACACAAAACAAACCAAACCAATATATACTGCGATAGATAGATAGATAGATAGATAGATAGATAGATAGATAGATAGATAGATAGATAGAATCTATTACCAGCGATAAAAATCTTGTCGGCATTAAATAACCCATTGAGATTGATATGCCGTAAAACAAAACAAACCAAACTGATATATACTGAGATAGATAGATAGATAGATAGATAGATAGATAGATAGATAGATAGATAGATAGATAGATAGATAAAAAATATTCCCAGCAATAAAAATCTTGTCGGCATTAAATAACTCATTGAGGTTGATATGCCATAAACAGAACAAACGAAACGAAACCAAGAAAGATTTTTCATTTTTAAATATTCCTTTTAAATCTTACTTAAGCATAGGACAAATATATCACGTTTTTGTGGAGGTCCCTGTGTTTAATATTGATTCTTTTTTTTAATAAAGGGGAGATAACTAATAAGAAAGACCGATAAATGAATCGAGAGACTATTACTTTGATTAAAAGAAAAAATTTGAAAGTTTTTCTTTTCCTATAATGTTTAAATAAATCGGCAATGAACCTGTTAAATCCAAATTTAATCTATTTTTGTACCGGGCAGCTCCAAGTAACCCTTTACTTCAATTTGTAGCTGTAAATACCAAACCTGGTGACCCAATTCTTTTCCCACCCAAAGACTTTCCTCCTTACCGCAACCTACACTTCGTTAATGATCCGGGTACATTTCACTTAAAGAAGCTGTCGACATCCGACATTTTGTTGCCAATTGTTGAAGCGTAATCGTTTGACATAAAATTGGGAATGTCTTTATTTTTTACCGACAAAAGGAGGGTCAAGTGAGTTATGTGAGGGTGGGTACTAAAGCAAATAAGTCATCGTCTACGCCCTTATATTAGTATGACTTCATTTTCTTAACGGCGATATATAGGCATACCTAATTTATACTCACGCATATTTATTTTTTTCTGACTAGATTTCGTCCTGAGAGGTAGGGCAAGATGTTTTTAAATGTATATAGCATCAGGCGTGTTTGTGTGTGGTGTGGGGTGTACGTGTGTTTTACCCGATATTATTTTAGATCATGATTATCCATGCGCAATGTGATATTCGCAAAAAGATTTTATTCCGGATTTTAGAAGTATTCAAGCACACGAGATCTGATTACTCTGATAATAAAAATAAGACAGAAAGAGTAATGACAGCAAGGCCTCAACAGCGGCAGCAGTAGGCTCATTAGAAAAGAGAAACCAGGGTAAGACCAGGAGGGCATAACAAGCAGTAGCAGGCCCATAAGCAGAATCGGAGACCCAAGAGCCACTCAAAGTAGAGGGTTAGTGTGTGGATTTATAATAGCGTGGGGGAGGGAACAAGCGTTAGAGCTGAAGTAGACTTTGGAAAGAACCGGAAACAAAATCCTAACCTACACTCCTCTTCAAAAGTCAAAGATAGGATTGTGAATTGGAGAATTTTGCGAATGAACGTTGTGTTAATATTTTCTAAGATAATGCTTTATCCAGATACACGTCCTTCTATTTAACCCATGGTCGGCGGAGAAAGAAGAGCTGGATTCATACCAAGGGGATTTGATCGTAAATGAATGTAATGAACTTGACTGTAAATCGAACCATGCTCTCTGATTTTTCATTCTGAGGTACTATCCATTATAATTTGTATTCTTAAACTTAAGTTTAAGGCTCCAAGTAAATTTGAAATTCCCTTAAGGTTACCTGGATCAACAAGCTCCGGAAGAAGTAACCTGAAGAATTCAAGCACCGGGGGAAGGCTTTGGAACACTACAATCACTGGAAGAAAGCACCGGAAGAATGCAAGAACTGGAAGAAGGCGACGAATGAAGGCACCGGAAGAATACAAGCACCGGAAGAATACAAGCACCGGAAGAATACAAACACTGGAAGAATACAAGGACCGGAAGAAGGCACCAGCAGAATACAAGTACCGCAAGTAGAAACCAAACCGGAAGAATACAAGCGCCGGGAGAAGGCACCGAAAGAATAAAAGCACTGGAAGAAGTCACCGGAAGAATACAAGCACTGGAAGGATACAAGCACCGGAAGAAGGTACCGGAAGTATACAAGCACCGGAAGAAGGCACCGGAAGAAGGCACCGGAAGAATACAAGCACCGGAAGAAGGTACCGGAAGAATACAAGCACCGGAAGAATACAAGCACCGGAAGAAGGTACCGGAAAAATACAAGCACCGGAAGAATACAAGCACCGGAAGAATACAAGCACCAGAAGAAGGTACCGGAAGAATACATGTGCCGGAAGAAGGCACAGAAAGAATACAAGCACTGGAAGAATAAAAGCACCGGAAGAAACCACCAGCAGAATACAAGTACCGGAAGAAGTCACCGGAAGAATACAAGAAGCGGAAGAATACAAGTAACGGAAGAATGCACCGGAAGAATACAAGAACCAGAAGAAGGCACCCGAAGAAGGCACCGGAAGAATACAAGCACCCGAAGAAGGCACCGGAATTATACAAGCACTGGACGAATACAAGCACCGGAAGAAGGTAACGGAAGATTACAAGCACCGGAAGATGGCACCGGAAGAATACAAGCACTGGAAGAATACAAGCACCGGAAGAAGGCACCGGAATAATTCAAGCGCCGGAAGAAGGCACCGGAAGAATACATGCACCGGAAGAGGGCACCGAAAAAATACAACCACCGGAAGAAGGATCTGGAAGAATGCAAGCACCGGAAGAATACAAACACCGGAAGAAGGATGAAGTTGAGACGACATAGCAGTGTGTGAACGTATACCGAATGTAACATCAAAATTGACCAAATCTTGCAACAACATAGGGCAATTTTTCATTCCACAAAATGCTTAATATCTAAAAAATTACAAAATTGAGTCTCTTTTTTGACAGGTTTTCAGATAAGACCTTTACTCATCTTGACACCATTTGTCGTAAGAATCACTGATAAACCCTTTGAGTTATTCAGCTTGAAAGAGAACATGTTAAAATCGTTTTGTGTCAGCCCCGCTGTCTTCTCAACTGAGCAATAGTGAGAGGAAAAAGATCATTCAGTCCTTCAGTAATTGTACCAACATTCATATTCTGGCTTCCATCTTCAAAGTCCATTCAAGAATCATCAAAAGAAAGGTGAACAAATTTAAAAAAGAGGGAAACTGGATGAGGTCACAACAGGAAGTGGAACCATCACTTCAACTTAGAGCTAAATACATTCTTATTATTCAAAGTAGAGCCTAACAGTATTATAAAAACCTCGGAGAATTCCAGTAAGATATCTTTAATCATTTCTAAAATACACCCGTTCAGAGATCAATCTGACAATTGGAGAGTTTTACTGTAACAGGATTTGGACAATTTTGCTGTTACACTCGGTATAACAAAAAGAAAAGCGTTACTAATGAATGAGAGCAATAAGGTTTCTCATCATAACTTTTATAGTATGGGTCATATAATTTTTTCAGTAGTAGTTTGAACATAATTAGTATGTGACATCCTAACATTCACAGTAGGTGTCCTAACATAATGTCCATCTCTTTAGTCTAATCATGTCTTTTCTAATATGAGTCTTATCATAACTTTTGTAATTTGAGTCTTACCATAACTTTCATCACAATATTTTCACCATAGCTTTTAATGCAAGACTCTCATCATTCCATTTATATTGAGTCTTATAACGTTTATAGTTTGAGTCTTATCATAACATTTATTGTGTGAATCTTATCATAAGTTTCGCAGAAGTCCTAACATAATGTTCATGCTATGAACATAACTTTCATAGCGTTAGTCGTATCATAACCCTCTTAGTGTGAATTTTCTCAGACCTATCGTCACTTTTGAAGTTGTTCACGTTTCTTGCATTGAATTATGTATTTCAATCTCGAATTGCCAGCTGAAAAGGTTGATAAACAATATAAAATGAATTGTTTCTGAAATATACCAACTAAACGCCAAGTCTTCTGTTGTCTAGACCAGTGGTCGCCAACTGGTGGTCTGTGCAAACGTTTTGATCGTCCGCAGAAAAATTGGGACATTATTTTAATTTTTATGAAGCTTCAGATTAAAAAATGACGAGCACCAAAACGTATTATGGATGGTATATTTGTTCATGACCTTATTTAATCTAAAAATAAACACGAGTACACAAATGTGACATCATTCAGCCATAGTATAACATAACATGACTTGCAAAGTCATCTTCAATACTTGTTACTAAATAGTTTCTTACCATTAGTTGTAACTAGTTACTGGATGGTTTACTAGTATAATTTTCTACAAACATAGCATAGCAAAGGATTAATAGAAGGATTTTCAAGAATCAGCTTAAGCACCATATACAAAGTATTCCTACACGAAAACTGTTTTTGCAGAATATTTTTTTAAAAAAAGAACAATTTCTTGGTGGACTTGCATAAACTTCAAATTATCAATTTGTTTTATTTAAATAATTACACTATAACTTTGTTGCCTTTAATCGGAGCATTTCATGTTAATAAAATTAATGGGTGAATTTCATGTTAATAAAATTAATGGGTGCATTTCATGTTAATAAAATTAATGGGCGAATTTAATGTTAGTAAAATTAATGGGTGCATTTCATGTTAAGAAAATTAATGGGTGAATTTCATGTTAATAAAATTAATGGGGGAATTTCATTTTAATAAAATCAAATAATTAATAAATTAAAATTCAAAAGGTTGTTGTCCGCTGGTCTAGACGCTTGCATCAAATTCTTATATTACCTAAATTATATGTAAACCTACATTATATATTCGCAGTAAATATGCTTTTAGTCGATTTAGCGAATCAACTCAGTTTTCCTTTATAGATATTTATCCACATAAAATGAGGTGTTGTTGCCTCGGAGCACATTTGAAAGCAAAGCATAATAATGATGACAATTCAAGATTGAAATAATTTGAATCGCTAACAATTAATTTTTAAAATAGATCAACAATCTATCCATTGACCTTTGTACAAGCTGCAAACAATAATTCAAAACTTGAATTTGGAAAATTTCTCTACTTATGACGAAAACAAGGAAGCATCTTACTAGAGAAGATACCTCCAAAGAAAAGCGACACCACCCAGGCCTTGTGCCACAATTCTTTATGTTACAGAATAAATATCAAGAAAAGCGACGCCTACGATTTAAAATTAATTTTAAAAATGAAAACTCTTTCTTGAAGCTTTTATTTCAGTTATAATTCCAATCTAATTCTTGAAGTTTAATATTTCGAATAAGAAAATAATTTGTTGTATTTAATAATTAATTTAAATTGATTGAAATGATTTTTTTAATCCTTAATATCGATCATGTTGACAATTTAATTTATCCGGGTTAAGCGATGTTGTTATTAAGTATAAGCTATATTTACTACTCATAAATGGAAAAGATTACTATAATTTAGCAACCCCCAATATTTTAAAAACAATTTTGAATTTTTGTATGTATGTGTGTATGAACATGGCTGTCTTTGTAAAGACACTACGACACTCGTAGGAAATAGGAGCGGTAATTATGATAAATTTAAAAACAAAGTTTCAATAAACATTAGATTACGTCGAATATTTTCTAAGATTACTGTGTAGTTAAAAATTATACAAAAAATGTGCTCATGGTATATTCTCAAGTAATTTTGCAGATATGTTCCCCGTAGAAAAAATTTAGATAAAATTCCGGGTGTCAAGTTGTTAACACCGAAAAAAAAACACCATTTCTGTGATATTTTAAACCAAAAGTAATATGTTTCAAATCAGATAAAGGAAATGATAAAGTAGCTAATATACCTCCAATAAAGACTCAGAAAATTATATTTGATTTTAGAAAGATTTTTTCTTTTAATAAAGACAATTAGATTCTGCTGAAAAATAGCTAAAATAGGTAATTTTAGCAATTAAAAGAATTGTTTCCCGTCAATATAAATTAGTTTCGAAATACGGCAAAATATTTTGCTTATTTGAAATATTAAATGTAATCTATTAGCTTGAAATAAAACTAAAAGAAAAAGCCTCAAAAAAGTTTTTATTTTTTTAAATTCTTTTTAAATCTTTGGTATCGCTTTATTTAAAGTTTTTTTTTTATGTAGCTAGTTAAAATCATCGAAATTTGCCGTGCACCTGGATGAATCTATAATAAAAATGTTTTTGTTCACTAGTTACAAACAGATCCTAAAATCTTTACAAATCGAAAAGAATACTCGAAATTTGGAAATAATGTTTAGAAATAATGTAAAAGGAGAATAAAGGAAAACTAAAAATGAAATTATCTAGAAATTAAGCAGAAGAATATTTTGAAATGGTTTTTGGGTCCTGGGTATGACGATAAACTACCTCCGCGTTCTGGGTATGACGATAAACTACATACGCGTCCTGGGTAAGACGATAAACTACATACGCGTCCTGGGTAAGAAGATAAACTACATTCGCGTCCTGGGTAAGAAGATAAACTACATCCGCGTCCTGGGTAAGACGATAAACTACATACGCGTCCTGGGTAAGAAGATAAACTACATTCACGGCCTGGGTAAAAAGATAAACTACATCCGCGTCCTGGGTAAGAAGATAAACTACATCCACGTCCTAGGTAAGACGGTAAACTACATCCGCGTTCTGCGTAAGACGATAAACTACATCCAACAACAAGGCTTCTGATCAGAAGGTTTTGAGGAACGTGGAACCACCTCTTAATTACTGGTGTTCCCAGGTCCACCCTGACCCGGGATGGTAGCATCTGTCAGGGTCCCAGCTATGAACAAATAGTTACCCCTCTAAAAAAAAAAGGGTCACAATACTATGAAAGTATAAAAATAGGTTTTAATACCACCAATACTTATGAAGAAAATTTTTTACCAGTAAAACATTTTTGAAAAAAATTATTACCAGCAATAAAAATCTTGTCGACATTAAATAATCCATTGAGGTTGATATGCCGTAAAAAAAAAAAAACCCCAAAAGCCCAAATCAATCAAGTGCTTTTGTAACGATTGACACATTTTTTCCTTTAATCTTTTGTTCTCAAAGAAAGAAACGAAACAGTTGTTTTTTTCTTCCTTGCTTCTAGATCACTCCATCGCCGGTGACAGGATTTCTATATTTCTTTATCAAACCACTTCAGTTTCAATCTAGACAAACGAATGTCCGAAAACAACTCGGTCCACGACAAAAGATATCCTTTCTATTAACCCTACATTCACTTGGATACCTGAACTATTATACCCGCGTCTATCAACACTCGCCACCCCACTAAATTCGGAAATACTCGTTTCTTCTTTCCCTCTTGTCTAGAGACTTTGATCTTACCGTTTTTACGCTGCTGGCTGAAGACTTCGCGCTAAGCCCCCCACCTGTTCTTACTGTTTTCTTTGTATTAACTTCTGATTTAATCTTCTCGCCTCCTTTCGACGCTTATCTTCATTAATATCATTCTTTTGGCTGTTTTAATATCGCACGCTAAGCGAAAATAATTCCGTGCCTAAAGCATCAAAATTGAAGGTTTGCGCAGCAGGTTTTTTTTCGTTTGAAGGTTTTATACCATTTAGCGACAAGCTCATATTTGCATAAAACCGAATAGGCTAGCGTTAATCCACCGTAAAAACATGATGAGAAGTGTTTACACTATTCTCGTCGTTAACTAGTTTTACTTACACCAAGTCAACTCCGTTCCTTTTTATTATTTTTTTAACTTTGTTTTATATGTGCTTAAGAACATCTGGAAACATCCTAAACTGTCTGCCATTTAATCTTTATGCAGTGTCTGTAGAGTGAGTGGCTGTGTTTAAATAACGATAAATGGTAGAACTGCCTAACAAAAAGAATTGACAAATTTTCTATAACAAGAAAGAGAAAAGAATAATAATTTATGCATGCTCCCAAAAAATAACAAAAATAAATAAATAATGGCATATTTTGTTTCGTCATTATTTTGTGGAGGCATTCAAAGGTATAGTTTAAAATATATTTATCCAATTATATTAAAAAGCACTAATTCTGGAAAGCTATGAAAACAACAAAAAAAAACCGGTCCCTGATTTTATGTCCAGTAGAATTTTATCCAAGTTGTAGAGTGAGTGGCCATGGTTAAATGTCAAATAAATGGCAGAACTGTCCAACCAACAAAACTGACAAAGTTTGCAATGAGAAATAACAAGAAAAAGAAATGAACAGAGCCCAAAAAAAAAATAAATAATATAAGTAAACAATATATGCAAGGCAAATTAACAGTAATAAGTCAAACCAATAGTAATAATGCAAAAAGTTTACAAATTAAGAATTAGTGTTGACACACAAGAGCAAGTTCAGTCATGTGAATGTAGCATTCTGACTTCAAGACAGACCGGGACTGAGTCAGATGAAACCAAGAACTGGCTTATTTTAGCATGAAGTAGATAGTTTTATGAACTGGTTGCAATAGCTACCTGGATAGACCAGGACAGATTAACAAACAAACAAATCAAGAAAGAAAGAAAGAAAAAAAGAAAGAAAGAAAGAAAGAAAGAATTTATTAATATGTCATTTATTGTGGATACTCGAGATGGCGATGCTACCTTTGTTATTTTAAACAATGAAAATAATGTCAGCCGGCCAAGTCAAAAAGTCAGAATAGAAAATAAGCCTCACGCCATATTTTATATATGTCCTGTGTTTTCTTTTCCATCAGATCGAGAATTAGATAGATAGATAGATAGATAGATAGATTATGAACAGACCGACATAGATAGATAGATAGATAGATAGATAGATAGATAGATAGATAGATACTGACAGATAGATTTATACAGACTGAGATAGATAGATAGATAGATAGATAGATAGATAGATAGATAGATAGATAGAAGCAGTCAGAAATCCATATGAATAGACTATGAAATAGATAGATAGATAGATAGATAGAAGTAGTCTGAAATACATATGAATATGCTATGATAGATAGATAGATAGATAGATAGATAGATAGATAGAATCAGAATGAGATAGATAGATAGATAGATAGATAGATAGATAGATAGATAGATAGATAGAGAGAGAGAGAGAGAGAGAATAGTAGACTGAAATACAGATGAATATGATAGATAGATAGATAGATAGATAGATAGATAGATAGATAAATATATAGATAGATATGAACAGACTCAGGTAGATAGATAGATAGATAGATAGATAGATAGATAGATAGATAGATAGATCAGTTCAGCTGTTATAAGTGTTGATCGTGTGCTACATTTTTTTCCTTTGCAATCATGTCTTCATTTTAAATCCGCCAACCATCTGCTCCTTTTCTCGCGTTCTGCCATGATCCACCCGGCTTCAGAATGGCGGAAAGGCGATTACAGATCGGATTAAGAGACGAACACTTGAGCGCTTCACTCGTTTACCCGACCAGTATTCAACGCTAAGACTTAAATTCCTAGTTTTGATTTCCTCCAACCTCCACTTCAGCTTCCTGCACGACAACAACGACAACAACAACAACTATTACTTGAGGCAAATTCAGTCATTTCATTTGCCGTTTCTCCTCGGCGAAGCCATTTACTATTTATGCGAGACCAATTGACAAAAAACAGTCCCTCTAAACACTCGAAAAACACTTCTATCAATTTCTTGTATTTCCATACCTATTAACGTCTTTCTTCTTCGTCATAATACACACACACACACACACACACACACACACATATATACATATATATATACACACATATATATATGTGTGTATATATATATGTATATATATATATATATATATATATATATATATATGTATGTGTGTGTGTGTGTGTGTGTGTGTGTGTGTGTGTGTGTGTGTAACTCTACCGAGTGATAATAGCTCTAGCTGACAACAAATTAGTTGTGTTTCAATCCGGGCTTGAAGCATTCGGAAGTCTAGTCGCACTGAGGAGCTGTGATACAGCGAAACAGTACTGTCTGTGAATGACATAATTTAGCTCTTGAAAATACATTTCAATTGAGCACTGTTGAGTGATAAGCTGATTCTATAAACAACAGCCACCTGCACTAATGCAAAGCTCTCCAGTAAAATGAATAGAGCACTTTGGTGAATGGCATTTGTTTACATTTGTAAAAACAATACACTAGATTTAGTTGTGTAACTCTACCGAGTGAAGATAGCTCTGGCTGACACCAAATTAGTTGTGTTTCAATCGGGGCTGGAGGCATTCGGAAGTCTAGTCGCACTGAGGAGCTGTGATACAGCGAAACAGTACTGTCTGTGAATGACATAAATATATATATATGTATGTATGAGGTCAACACCCAGCGTCGACAGTCTGTGTAAACGCAGTCTTCAGGTCATTTAACTATGCTCTATCTCAGATATTAAACACTTCAGCCCATAAATATAGCACAACTTAAAACTATATTTTAACATATATATATATATATATATATATATATATATATATATATATATATATATATATATATTATAATAGATTAAAATAAGATATTATGAAATCGCTACACATAAGCTTTCATGTTTCAACACTATGACTGCATTTCTTCAGCCGATGGTAATTTAAATGATTTTAATCACCAGTTACTTACCATCGCCTGAAGAAATACAATGGTAGTATTGAAACATGAAAGCTTTTGTGTAGCGATTTCAATATGTTTTTATTATAATCTCTTATATGAAAAATATAATAATGATGTATAAATCTCTACTTGATATTGAGCACATTTTTAAAAGTAAATGTTACGAACAGCAGATTTTTAGTCCATCTTTTCTTTCTCTCATTTGTATATATATATATATATATATATATATATATATATATATATATACATATATATATATATATATATATATATATATATATATATATATATATATATATATATATATGTTTTGTCTTAGATCATGAAACTTGGAGTTTTGAATTTTGGTTACAATTTCAATATTATCAGAGTAATATTATTAGAATATATATATATATATATATATATATATATATGTGTGTGTGTGTGTGTGTGTGTGTGCGTGTGTGTGTGTGTGTGCGTGTGTGCGTGTGTGTGTGTAAATATAGTTTTAACTTGTGCTATATTCATGGGATAAAGTGCTCAATATCAGAGATAGAGCGTATGTAAATATAAATATAAAAGTTAACATTGAAGTCAACCCTCAGAGGCGACAGGCTGTTTCATGCTGGACACAATCATCAGGCCGCCTGATGATTGTGTCTAGCAGGAAACAGGATACGCACACATAAACCCATACACACACACACGCGCACATATATATATATAATGTGTATGCATGTACATGTATATATATATATATATATATATATATATGTATGCATGTATATATATATATATATATATATATATATATATATATATATATATAAAGAAATATAGTCTTAAAGTGTGCTATATTTATGGGATAATGTGCTCAATATCAGAGATAGAGCGTGTGTAAATATAAAAGTGGACCTGGAAGTCAGCACTTAGAGGCGACAGTCTGTTTCATGCTAGTGCAATCGCCTGACGATTGCACTAGCATGAAACAGACTGTCGCCTCTAAGTGCTGACTTCCATGTCCACTTTTATATATACACATATATATATATATATATATATATATATATATATATATATATATATATGGGGGGTATATATATATGCATATATACACCCTTGTGCAAATTAATTAAAACAAAATGAATAATTCTGTTATTATTTACTATTTTCGTATTTTCTCAATGAAACATGACCCAGTGCACATGTTAGTACTTCGTATGCCCATTCCAAGAATTCATTCCATGCAGATTGACCACAGATTCTCCATTGGGTTTATATCAGGAGAAGTTCGTGCCAAACTATAGTATTTTGATTTGCTAACTAGAAAGGCTTACCAGTGTCTTTGTGCAGCGTTACAATTTTTCTACGCTTCCTTGGAGTAACGTCCATCGTAGACAATGGCCGTAGTACAATTAATCGATAGTCGAGACAATAGTGTCTGGACGTGATGAAAATCTGATGCAATGAAGGATGAAGCAATATTTTTCAAAGCCAATCAAATCTCATCATACACCCTGAAAACAGAATCATATCACTGCACACAACTGCAAATGGACTAATTTGAGAAAGAATAGAAGCCGATTGCACCCTTTCACTCCAGTGGGTCTAAAACTGGCCGCATGGTAAAAGAAAGGAAACTAATGAGGTTGTTTCAATTAATTTGCAAAAGAGTACACACACACACACACACACACACACACACACACACACACACACACACACACACACACACACACACACACACACATGTTTATATATATATTTTTGTTTATACGTTCTTTTTATAGATACAAATGCTTAAGTAAATGCTCCGTTTATAATAAACAGTATTAACGACATTTACCGACATTTAAAAAGAGCATTTACTTAAATATTTGTATCTATAAAAAGAATGTATAAACATGTCTTAAAATAATTGTCGGACTTTGTCCATTTCATAATATATATATATATATATATATATATATATATATATATATATGAAAGTAATTACGTTTTAGCATAAAGGAGAAAAACATATAAACCTAAGTTAAATTTATTTAAATGTTATTCATCAAAAATATAATCATCTTCGTTTTCCATGACTGCAGTTCAACAGGAAGGCAAATTTCCGATTTCACGCTTAAAGAAATCTGAATTTTCTTTTCCTCTAAAACAATTTGAAAGTCTATTTTCAGATCGTCTTACTCTGTTTTCTAAATGTCCTGTCACTTATAAAATGTCCATTTTCCCCTTTGTTTTTGCTATTCTTTTATTTCTTTGGAATGTGTTGGTAGCAGACAAATTATCGGCACGGCAGGCAGACTCATCAAACCTTGTTCGAATTCTGGTCAGTTTTCATTATACACTTGCCAAAGGCATCGATGCCTTTCTTCACCCAGCCTCCTATATTTTAAATAATACGGTAGACTGGGCTATCTAACATTGGGTGGTGCATCCCGTCTTTATAAACCTATTTGAATTCCAAACCGTGGAGAAAGTAACAGGACAGTACTCCATTATCTTTCCCAACAGGTCATGATAATTCGCAAATAAAAAAAAAGGAATACGTGGAGAGTCATGACCCTCTACTTCCTGGAGGTAGATGACATTAAAAATCATTATTTACATTTTATATTTTCTTTTTTCATATATCTTTTTTCCTTTATCCAAAAGTTGCCATTGAATACTTTTATATTTTTCTTTCTTTCTTTCATTCTTACTTTCTTTCTTTTATTTTTCTTTCTTCATTATTTCTTTCATTCTTTCTTTCATTCTTTCTTTTATTCTTTCTTTTATTCTTTCTTTCTTCCATTTTTTCTTTCTTCATTATTTCTTTCATTCTTTCTTTCATTCTTTCATTCTTTATTTCTTTCATTTTTTCTTTCTTCATTATTTCTTTCATTCTTTCTTTCATTCTTTATTTCTTTCATTTTTTCTTTCTTCATTATATCTTTCATTCTTTCATTCATTCTTTCTTTTATTCTTTCTTTCATTTTTTCTTTCTTCAATATTTCTTTCATTCTTTCTTGCATTCTTTCATTCTTTCTTTTATTCTTTCTTTCTTTCATTTTTCTTTCTTCATTATTTCTTTCATTCTTTCATTCTTTCTTTCTTTTATTCTTTCTTTCATTTTTCTTTCTTTCATTTTTTCTTTCTTCATTATTTCTTTCATTCTTTCTTTTAATCTTTCTTTCTTTCATTCTTTCTTTTAATCTTTCTTTCTTTCATTCTTTCTTTCTTTTTTCTTTCTTTTTCTTTCTGTCTGTCTTTCTTTTTTTCATTCTTTGTCTCTTTCATTCTTTTTCTCTCTTTTTCATTGATTCTTTCTTTCTTTTTCTTTCTTTCTTTCTTTCTTTAATTCCTTTTTAAACCAGATTTAATTCGACCTTTTTCTATCCTCTCTGTCTTGAATGCTTTTCTCCTTGATTTATTTAGTTTTTTTCTCTTTTTTTCTTCTTCTTCGTCCTTTTCTTTCTTTCTTGTTCTTTAACGCCTTTCTATTTTTTCTTTTCTTCACAATTTTTCATTCTTTAATTTTTGTTTTTTTCCTCGAATTGCATTTTGTCCTTTTCTGTTTTTCATTATTTTTTTGTGCTTCTTTTTCTTTGTTTTTCTTTTCCTCATTCTTTCCTTGATTTTTTTCTTCTCTTTTTTGATTTTAGATTTACTTTATTTTTCTTTCTTTCTTTCCTTCCTTTTTTCTTTCTTTTTTACAACTTTAGACTTTATAACCTCTTTGGCCTTCTATTTTCATTCACCTTCGTCTTTCTTTTTCATTTCGCCTCTTTTTCATCTCTCTTTCGCCGTTCTTTTTCTACTTATTTATTTATCGTTCTTTTTCTCTTTTTTCTTCTTTCTCATTTTCTAAGTTTTTCTTTCTTTCTTTTTTTATCCTTTTTCTATATTTCTCCCTTTCTCTTTTATCGATTTTTCCTTTTTCTTTATCTCTTTCTTTCTGTCTTTCTTTCTGTCTTTGTTTAACCCTCCTCCCCAACCCTCTTATGTTCTTCGGGTGTCCTCTTTCACGGTCTTGATTAGGCCACATGTCTATCGCAGATTAAACCTCATTTTAACTGATTGCAATTCCATCTTCATTAAAAACCGCTCACTAATGATTCCGGTGATTTAAGTATCAGGTATTTACTCCGCGTTTTTGTCTTTCAAATCTTTTATCATTTTCCTGGGAATGAGGGGAGGAAAAAAGCGCGAGAATGCGTGGAAGGAATGAGCACTAATGTTCGTTTTCTGCTTCTTGTTCCTTCGCGGTTTTGAATTCTTTTCACCGGTGCGAGTCTCCTTAATTATAATTGGATCCTGGAAAAGAAAGAAAGAAAGAAAGAAAGAAAGAAAGAAAGAAATAAAAGGAAAAAAGAAGTATAGTTTTGATAGCGAAAGAAGAAAGAAGAAGAGAAGGAAGAAGTAAGAAAGGAAAAAAGAAGTATATTTTTGATAGCGAAAGAAGAAAGAAGAAGAAAAGGAAAAAGAAAGACAGGAAAAAAGAAGTATAATTTTGATAGCGAAAGAAGAGAAGTAAAGAAGAAAGAAAGGAAAAAAAAGAAGTATAATTTTGATAAACAAAGACGAAAGAATGGGGAAAGAAAAAGAAAGAAAGGAAAACGGTGGTATAATTACGATAGCGAAAAAAAAGAGGACTGACAAATAAGGAGAAAAAAAAAGGAAAAGAGAAGTATAATTTTGATAAAGAAAGAAGCAATCATAGGGAAAGAAAAAAGAAAGAAAGGAAAAAAGGGAGTATATTTTCGAGAGCTAAAAAGAAAGAAGAGGAGAAATAAGGAGAAAGAAAGGAAAAAATAAGTATAATTACGACAGCGAAAGAAAGAGAATAAGTGAAAAAAGGAGAAAGTAGACTAAATAAAGAAATGAAAATACAAAACAAAAAGCAATAAAATAGTAACCGAATATGAAATAAATTCGAGGTGAAAATCGCTAAAATAATCGTCTAAATTGTCTTGCTCTCCAATGATTGTTTTTCCCGCCTTTTCGTCTTCCTGCTCTCCTTCCTATTTGTCAGAAACTTGTTTTTGTTTTCATCGTGTGCCAGCTATTGAAAGGGTGGTGAGAGAAGCAGTATGCTAGGGGAGGATCTGGTGTCGAGAGGAATTTCAGTGCCAAGGAAAACACTTTAGCCCTTCATTTAATCGTTCGGAAAATGACGCGGTCATCTGGTGAGTAATTAATGTTTGCCGTCGCTTCTCATTCTCTCGTCCACTCGCTCACGCTTCCCTCCCTCTTGTACCTCCATACCTCTCGCTTTTCTCCCTTCCATCTATCTCGTCCTCATACCACTACTCCTACCCCTCCCTTGTCAAGCTTCATATTTACCCCCCTCCCCCCCTTCGAGCAATTTTGATTTGGCCTTTATCCTTTCATTCCTAGCTGGCTCAGTAATTTTTTTATCATTTCGGCCTCTTTCATAATTTCCCTTTCTTTATTCGTTTTTCATTCGTTATTTTTTTCGGTTTTTTTTTTTTGCGTTCTTTATATCTCTTTCTTTCTTCTTTTTTCTTCGTTCCTTTTTTTTTACATTTTTTCATTCTTTTTATTCTTTTCGCTTCCTATCCTCTTTCTTGTGTTTTTCTCTTTTCATTTTTTTTTTTTTTGCTATATTTCTTCTTCGACTTTCTTCCCAGCTTCTTTCTTTCTTTTTCATATTCACATATTTTATTTTTCTATTCTTTTTTAAGTTCTGTTCTTTTTTATTTTCGCTCCCTTAATTCTTTCTTTCTTTCTTTTTTGCATTTCTGGTGCCACTTTTTTTTATCTTTTTCATACTCTCACCTTTTTTCTTTCTTGTTTTCCTTTCTTTTCCTTCTATCTTTCTTTCTTCTTTTTTGCTTTCCTTCTAATTCACATATTTTCTCTCGATGTTTATTTCGATCGCCTTTTTCTACTTTTTTCTTCTTCTTCTCTTTCATTCATTCTTCCACTTTCTTCTGTTTGACTTTCTGTCTTTTTTCTCTTCTGTCCGACTTTCTTTCTTTTTTCTTTCTTTCTTTTGTTTTCCATGCATTCTTTCTTTCTTTCTTTCTTTCTTATATTTAACTTGTATTCTTTTTTCGTTCTTTCTCTCAACACTTCCTTTCTTTCTTTCTTTCTTCTGCTTTGTATTTTTTTCTTTCTTTCTTTCTCCCAACACTTACTTAGCTTCTTTCTTTCTTTCTTTCTTTCTTCTGCTTTGTATTTTTCTTTCTTTCTCCCAACACTTACTTAGCTTCTTTCTTTCTTTCTTTCTTTCTTTCTTTCTTTCTTTCTTTCTTTCTTTCTTTCTTTCTTGTCTGCCTTGCCTTCTTTTTCTTTCTCATTTTCACTTTTTTCCTTTTGCTAACTGACTTCCTTTTTTCTCTCTGACTTTCTTTCTTGATTTCCTCATTAACTTTTTTCCTTAACGAACGAGAGACAGTCACCCATGTTCCTCATTGAGTTGACCTGGAAAATCGCCTCTTAACCACAGGACGCAGATCCACACTTCACCAACGACATGTAAACACGTGGTCGACACAGCTGTGCTTAGGATGTACACGCGTGGGGAAAACCGTATACCATACACATATATAAAGACCGACCCTAAAAGAAGAATATTTTCAAATTTGAGATATTCATCTCATATATACCAATGTCTGTTTCTTTACCTATGAGAGTTATGTCATTGGTGAACATCTGTTTCTAAACACTGAATGAGTTTTTCTAAAAAAAAAACCAGCGTCACTCATTTGACTCTTGAACTTTCGAATTTGAGAACTTTCCGTTGTAATTAAAAACGAAAAAAAAGCAAGTACAGACATTTATCTGTTAATTATTTTAACACATCGTAAAAAATGTTATACCAAAATATGAAAAGGTCCATTGGAATAGTGAAAGAGGCCTTCCAACAGCTAAACAAACCAGTAAATTTTGTTCAAAACAAAGAAAAGATCAGTCTTCCTATAGTGGTGAATACTGGACAATCTCCTCACAGATGAAAAGGAGACTTGAGCCAACAGATGTCATTCTATAGAAGGATGCTGAGAAGGTCAGTGATTGAAAATTTGAGCAACGACAAGGTTTTAAGAAAAAAGCGAACAAAAGAAGATACAATAGAAATAATTTTTGGGGACACATAATGAGGAAAGAGGGCTTGGAGAGTTTGACACTCACAGGGCATACTGAAAGTTAGATAGGCAGCGATAAACAGCCATTAAACTAATGAATTTGTGTACAAAGCAAAGAGATAAAAAAAACTTAAAAGAATCGAATGTTGTGGAGGGCTGTGATCATCAATGTCCTGAAGGAATACAGCACCTAAAATAAACAGCAGTTCAATATTGGAATGTTTAGGAAAAAAAATGAAAGCTTTTAATTCTGAAGAAGCATTTAAATCATTCAGACGAAAACAATTTTTGAAATGTGTAATAAAAATGGGGAGTTGGACTAGATGGGTTCATGTACTATCCGGTTCACACTTCTCCCGGTCTTTTGAACAGGAGTAGAGGGTTGTCCCTTGTTCTCTGTTTAGGATTGAGTTTCCAGTTCCTTCTAAAGTCTATTTCAATTCTATACTTCTGACGTGTGCGCCTGAATTCTGAAAGTTTATTCACTATAAGCTCGACCAAGAAAATGCCCGTAAAAACGGGATCAGGTTGGTCAACCACCCCGAGCAAGACTCTCCCCTTCGGCAGAGCCTTGTCCGGGTTCCTCTCTGTCTTTTTGGAACAGGTCGCAGCAAGTCAATATTTATTGCATTTTAAAAATACAATTATGGCACAAGGCCGAAAAAGGGGAGGGGTTGAGGCTGGGCCACACTAACTATCTTATACCTAGCTAATCCGATTCACGACCCATCCACTCATTACAATTTACCCATTCACCATAAGAACTCGTCCATCACCAATCAAACCTCCATGCACCATAATACCACATCCTCTCTAGGGGGACCTACCATACGCGCTCCATGCCATAAAAATTTAATGATACTAAAATATATATAAAAAATCTATAATGAAAAAATTAGAGGTGAGGGAGATTAACCCAATAATAAACTAAATCTCAACACAAAGTAAACTAAACATAACTGATGTTGGTAGGGCCCGTCCAGCGCTCAAAAAGGAGAGGCCGCTGTATTCTGCCCATGGGACAAAATCAAGAAGCTCTCTCGCTAAGGGAGTGGGAAAAGGAGAAAAAAAATCATACGGGCATGGGAAAATATAAAGTTGACCCAGTCAAGATAAGGGGGCCAAAAACAAACTGGGGAGGTTGGGAATCTCACTTTTCGCTGAAGACTGTAGAATGCAATCGTTTTCAATCAGTTCTAATCTTCATTTTGAGCTGATGCTCAAATAATCGAATTAGATCCTGATGAGAAAGACGGTTGCCGCGGAAGACTTCCTCCATTCGCGTCGTCCAAATCACTATTCGGGCCGTGGCTAGCAGCGTCAGAAATACCATCCGTTTCACCCAGGAATACGGGGGCGACACATTGTCACACGCATATGCGCGATCAATGGGCACGAGCTTTTCGGGAGCGAGACGAGTCGTCAGCTTGTCGACATGGTCCCATAAGGGGACAATGGTAGAAGGCGTGCGAAGCCGTTTCTTCTAAACCAAGGCCACACCGTTCACAGTCTGGCAAATCCGCCAAGCCCCATATGAAGGACTTGTCATTTAGAGGCAGCTGATTCCGAGCCAATCGCCAAGTAAGCGAAAACTCGGGGTTACTGAGATAATGCGCCGCTGGCGCCCAAGACCAGTAAGAGCGAAACTCCTCCTCCAACAAGTCGAGCTTCTCACGTAGGGAATCCTTCGCGACCCCCTCCACAAGAAGACGATAGAAAGGTCACTGGACCGAGGAACAACCAACAAGGCCGACCGATACTCGCGAAGGAAAACCGATTGATCCCAGGGTTTACGACGGCGATCAACCTGCGAGATGGGGGGGTTTATAGTAAGACGAGGGAACGCGTCCCTCACAATCCCCTCCATAATCGGATCTCCACCTGTCAACGCGCGTCGTAGGAAAGCCAACCTCGAGGCACGCCTGTGGCTTACCAAGTGTGGCATTCCCAGCCCCCGATGACACGGATGTTGTGCACAGACTCGTCCGTCGACCCGATTCCCGCGTCCCCTCCATAAAATGGAGGATAGCGAGCGCTCGAGCACCTTCCGATGGCCTTTACAGAGAGGAAGTACGGACAATCGATAAAGGACAAGAGGGAAATGTATGTAACACACACCTCCGCCTTGCCCTTCGTCAATGCCAACTCTGACCGGCAGCATCGACCTTTGCTCTTACTTCAGACCAATTTTTCTCCAGCTGGAGGTCGGGTCCAAACCACACTCCAAGAATTCGGACAGGACCGTCCGTCCAACCGAAGGGCCCCGGAAGATCGACCCCCTTCCAGGCACCCAACCGCAAGCTGGATGACTTGTCGCGGTTAATCTTGGCCCCTGTCACTTTTTCGTACCGATCAAGCGCCTTCAGCACTGTCTCAATGTTGCTGCGTGACGACACGAAAGCAGATACGTCATCGGGGTACGCAGAAACTCTGGCTCGAGCTCCTCGAGGAATGGCGATTCCGCGTAGGGCCAGACTGCATGTCCTGTCCCTCAGCCGGCGAAGGAGAAGCTCCAACGCCAAAGCATAAAGTAGGGGCGAAAGTGGACAACCCTGACGGATCGACCTTGACAGCGCAAAAGCGCCCGACAGCTTCCCGGTCACCTGTACCACAGCACTGTGGGAGTGATACAGGAGGCTAATCCAGCGACAGAAGTCGGGTGCGAATCCGACGACCTGTAGGACAGCAGCAAGGTAGCGATGGTCAACCCTATCAAATGCCTTGGACTGATACAAATTGATCAGCGCTGCCTCGTCGTCGTCTTTTACACCCTCTATGATCGTGCGGATCAGATGCAGATAGCTCTGAATGGTTCAAGCCCTCACAGAACAAGTCTGCTCCGGACCCAGCAGAGACTCGGCAACTGACTGCAAACACTCCTGCAGGATTTTGGCCCAAATCTTTAACTCTGGGTTTAGCAGAGTTATGGGCCTGTAGTCATCTAGTTTCCCCCCAACGTCCTTGCCCTTTTTCAACAGCGTTATCACACTGCCGGAACCAGTTGTTGAACACCACAGTCAAAATCGGGACAAAGATGTGCGACAGCCTGAAGTACAATTCATAGAGCAAACCATCCAGACCGAGTGACTTGTCTCTGGCGACCTTCTTCAATGCCGCGTAGACCTCGCCTTCCGTGATCTCTCCCTTGCAGCTAGCCGCTTCAGCCGAGGAAAGTCAGCCAAATAGTTGTGAAACTCGTTCTCACGAAAACCAGGCTCTTTGGTAAACCGGCTCTCGAAATACCGCCGAAACGCCTCGCACATGTCGTCAGTGGCCCGAGGAATACGCTCCTCTGGGGTTTTGACATCATGAATGTAACGATCGCCACCTCGACGGACCTCTTCCTTGCGCAATTCTGCGCCCATATTCCCAGCTTCGGAAGGCATCTTTCTTAACCCATGTCTAATTACCTGGCCCATGTAGCGCTCGCTATTCGAACGCCCCAGGGCCTCCCGAGCTAAGGCTATCTCTAGAGAATTCCCCCAGCCACCGCCCAGGAAAGACTAGCTCTAAGCGTCTTCACCTTATCAGCTCTATCTAGGGCGAGCCTTTGCTGGAATCAGTGGTGAAAGGCCTAATCCTACATTTAAGTCTATCCCACCACTTATTCCCGATAACCGCCCCACTAGCTCCCGCCGCACTAAGCTAGTTAGCTGCTCCTGGAAGTCCCGCCTGTCCAGTAAAGACAGATTGAACTTCCAGTAACCAGCCATTCTAGGCCTCTGATCTAACGCCACCCGGGCACAAACGAGTTTGTGATCCGAATAGCCTACCCAGTGGAACGTGGGACAATCTAACAGATCTGTGTCGGCTCTTCTAACATTCTGTCAAGATAGCTAACTACCTTGTCACAAAGCCAGCTAAGAGCCCACGTCCACATTCCCCCCCACCCCGGGGTGATCGACCCGGTATCTATCAACGAGACTATCAGATCAACCAAGCTACGATCGCCCTTTATCCCGCTAGCACCCCGCCCCCGATCTAACTTGGGGTCCAGGATGGCATTCAAGTCCCCCATTAGAACTAAGCGCGTTGAATCCACCAGGAACGGCCCCAACCACCGAAAAAACGAGACCCGCTCTTCCTGGTCATTGGGCGCATAAACCGTAACGTCTCGGAACGAACCACTTTTCACGGCAATATCGGCAACGATCAACCGTCCCTCGGCATTGGTATGCACAAGGTCCACATTCGCATCAAGAGTACGTCTAACCATCAAAGAAACTCCTCTGGCAAGTCTGTCCCCATATGCTGAATAAACGACAAAGTCGTTCTCCAACACACACGCATCGACGGTGCAAACAAAGTGGGTCTCCTCGATCGCGGCGACATCTACGCCGAAGGGCAAGAGATCCTTACCCCGATCCCTCAAACCCCTCGCATTCAGACTGATTAATTTGATTGACATTGTTTTAGGCCTGCAAAAAAGAAAGAGCAATAAACCTACTCACATACCGGGCGGAAATCTGAGTTGGAAAGGATCCCGACGGATTGTCCTAGGCTCCCTACACCTAGGTCTGACGTCATTCGTCCATCCAGGACAATTCCGCCAACATCCGTGGGACAGGTTAATTTTAAACACCTACATAGGAATGGGTGGAGAATAACAGGGACCCTCTCAGCAGTTTTGGCGTATTTTCCTCAAATAAGGAGAGTCTATTTCAGCAATTCTCATGTTGGAAAAGGTCTCTTTTGCCTCTGTCACATGACTCCAAACTTTCAAAGGGGCCCCGGTTTCCCTTATGCACGTAATGACACCCGGGCATTTGGAAAGTTCCGGGGATCCTCCACCGATTTCCCCTCAACACTTGACATTCTCTACAAGAGACCTAGTTGGGCCCTCTTTCTGCTGGACCGGCCCTTCTTGTACACCTCCCCGTCCACCCTACAAATATCTTCCGGTCCCGCGAATAGTCTTTTCTTTTTCTTCCTAGTAGCTTTGGAGTGGTGGGGAGGGGAAGCAGTTGACGAATGCGGGTGGGGGTGATAGGAAACTAAGGGAAGAGTTTGATGGGGAGGGGGACGGAGCATGCGAAGGGGAAGAAGGGAGGCTCCTAGTTTTGGGAAAATCAACTGTTTCTTTCGGGTGAGCGGGGACGGAAAGGGACCTGGTTTTGTTCATGCCCCTCTCCGCCCTAATACCCCCGGAGTGCTTTTGTGATTTTGTCTCTACCTCCTCTTCCTCCTCTCTACTTCTCTTTTGACAGGACGTTCTAGGTGGAGGCATTTTGTCAACCTCAATCTGCACCTCAGTTTGCTGCTGCTGCTTTTGCTGCTGCTGCTGTTGTTTTTGTTGTTGTTGTTGCTGTTGTTGTTGTTGCAGTTGTTGTTGTTGTTGTTGCTGCTGCTTTTTAGGCGACTGCTTTTTCGTTACCACCTTTTCGGGCTTTTCGGGCTTTTCGGACTTTCTCTTACTCTCCTTATTATCACTCTTTTTATTTTCGTTATTCCCCTGCTGTTTTGGTGGTGGTTGAGGTTTCTCTGTCGTCTCTTTTTTAGTGGGAGACGATCATTTCTTCGCCCTTCTACCATTCCCACCTCCTTCCAGGCGCCATCGGGGTTTTTGTCCGCTTCCTCCTCTTTCACTGTCGCTGCGACTACTGCTGTCTCTGATGTAGCTGTGGGTCGAGTTGCAGGCTGAGGACGTTTCGCAGGGCAATCCTTCGCCATGTGTCCCAGGACACGACAAAACCAACAATTCGGTCTCCTGCCCTCTACTACGACCCACATCTTCCTCTCTCTACATACTAAAATATTAGGTATTTGCCCCAAATTAGTTCGGGTCAAAGTTACTTGTAACTCGACATCTCCTGTCGCAATGCCAGACTTGCCTACTAGAGCCTTCACCTCTTCTACATTCCCGAATTTTGCGAAGAAAGCCCCCATTTGGTCTTCCGAAATATCCACGAGCACACCGTGGACTGTTATCTTTGTCATACAGGTGCCCATGTACTCCGTTTGCAACCTCAGGTTTCTTGCCGTCAGTACACTCCCTGCTAGCTGTTTAACATCCTGTTCCGTTGGAAGGAGAATGTCCCATATGGCGTTCGTTCGCCTTGCCAGCACCTTAGGGTTAATTTTTAAGGTCTTCATGACCTCTTCCATTGTTTCCCTGCTGACCCCAGTTAATTTACGGCTTTTGACGTCGGAAATCAGCAGGGATATTATTCTAGTAGTCACGGCCTCTAAGGCCTTTGGGATCGTGAGGAATTCATTTTCCTCAAATGACGCCTCAAAAGTTTTCCTTTGTTCCGCATAGCATTCTGCGTGTTTTTTTCTTCGGCCTATTCTCCGTCCAGGACGTTTTTACCGAAGACGCCGGCGGTGTTACGTTTACATCGTTCTTGCTCATGATGGCCCGAAACTACCACCACGACCGAACCGGTCTCTTTTTCTTTTTTAAATAGATTTAAGGTAATTTGGACTAAAAACAATGTCCAGTACAAACAAAATAAAAGGAAAGAAAAACGAATAAACAATTCAAACAAATACGAAAAATGTAATGCTGTAAACAAAAACCGCGGGGAGAGCAAAAATACATCAAAGGAAATAAATAAAAAAGAGAACAGATCAAAATGCACAAATGTGTGAACAAATAAACAGAAAAGAAAAACTGAAAAAAAAAGTTTTAGCAAAAATAAAATTAAAAATAAAACACTTATCGACTTAAACGCTCGTCAAAGCTTTCGCCCAAAAAAATGGTGACCACTCAGTAACGACACAACTGGACAACTCGCAGGTCGCAGCAAGTCAAGATTTACTCCCCCCACCACGAGGGAAAGATGTGGCACAATACGTGGGTATTCCGAGCCCGTAGGCTCGGCCAAAAAATGCCCGTAGAAACTGTAAAAACACAATCGGGTTGGTCAACCTCCGAGAACGAGACTCTGCTCCTCGGCGGAGCCTCGTCCGGGTTTCTCTCTGCCTTCCGGCAGAGAGTTCGACCGTCTTGCTCGAACAGATTCCAGCAAGTCGTTATTTACTTGCCTCCCCCCACGAGGGAAAAATGTGGTACAAGGCAGGGTTTTACGTGGGTATTCCGAGCCCGTAGGCTCCGCCAAAAAGTGCCCGTAGAAACTGTAAAAACAGAAACGTGTTGGTCAACCTCCCGAACGAGACTGTCCTTCGGCGGTGCCTCGTCCGGGTTCCTCTCTACTCAGAGGCAGAGAGTTCGACCGTCTTGTTGAACAGATTCCAGTAAGTCGTTATTTACTACCCTCCCACGAGGAAAAGATGTGGCACTAGGCCGGGTTTTACGTGGGTATTCCGACCCCGTAAGATCGGCCAAAAAAGTATCTGTAGACTTACAGATACTTATAGGCAGTTACTACCTATAGTGTAGTCACTCATGGGGATGACAGGTTATTCCCTTACATTACTGAATAAAATGTAACGTTATGTGTAAGAGTTTGAAGTGGTCTTGTTTTCAGTTGTGATCTACGGACGAGGGCACATTTATAACTAGCATGTCTTTGTCACCACAGTCTAAATTTCCTATTCTGTACTCCTCACTGTTTTGGTCTTAATCGAGTGTGTTCTCATGCGTTTCTTTTAGACTACTATTAAATGTGATACTGTTTCTCGCTTCAGTGCCTTCCGCGCAACCATACCATAATTTGATAATGTCTAAGGAATCATTTTCTCCCTTCAGATTTAATTTCCGTCATGTGTTATCTGTGTTCGTCTTGTCTTTTTTTCGATCCGTCAAAACTCGGGAATAAGCGTTAAATCGAATTTGCGTTCGTCTTGTATGATTTTCGCACGTCCGCACGTTGAGAACGCTCCGGTATTTACCCGAGCTCCCCACAGAGCGGGATATGGCAGAAGGCCGGTTTTACGTGCGTCTTTCCGAGCCCGTAGACTCGGGCAAAAATTCCCCGTAGACCTCGTAATAACGGGTTCGCGTTTGTCTACCTACCCAGACGAGACTCTGCCCTTCGGCACGGCCTCGTCTGGGTTCCTCTCTGTCCGAAGGCAGAGTTCGACAAGCACTAAGAGCTTAGCACGCAGCCAATGCTGACACTCACGTTGAGACCGCTCCCCTCGACTGAGAAAAACACTGGTGTTATATAGCTCTCCTAATCCCAGACACACGCTGACTATTGGCTAATACCTGCCCAGTATTGTTCATATGCAAATAGTCAGCGCCACCTACTCTACAAGTAGAAGGTCTTCTTTCAACAGCCCATTGTGGAAGGGGACGTAACTCCTGATGCTTATAGCACCACATACAACCAACTTGAAGTCTTTTATTGGGCTGAATCGATTCTGTGTTATATTATCTTGCCATTCTTGCGACACCTCTGCTTATCACAATCAATCTCTCTTTATTGTTTTGTGTAATCTTCAATTTTTTGGACACATTATCAATCTATAACTTTCGTTTCTTCTTTCCTCCGCCTTTCTTCAAATCTTTTTTTACCAGTTATGTTTTAATACACCCACTCCTCTTATACTACTTCTCCTCCCCGTTTCCTTGCAATGAAATTGCTCTTTTATTCTCGAAAACCTCTTCGCCGCCCATCCATGAAATCTGGAACCATTCACTTGAAACACAAGCGTCTTTTTATGCCCCACCCCAGGTTATAAAACCTCGTTTTCGATACAAGATACATTTAAAAAGAAAGCGGTTTACTTTCCGAATTTCAAAAAGTTTTTACGATGACATTCAGCTGTTTAATTGTTACCACATCACAAAAGCAACTTTGTTATTCTGACGTTCTGTTCCCGCCATCTTTCAGATGTTTCATTTTCCGTCCTTCATCTGATTTTTTTTATTGCTAGATATTTTTTCTACTTTGTTACTACTGTTCGGCTTTTATCGAACAAGACCATCAGGCATTTTTACTCTTACAGATGAATCGAAGAACATTAAACTGAACAAAATGTTTTTCGGGAAATTTAACACAGTCCAAAGAAAATAAGTATGTAGATAGAATTAAAATTAAATTCTAAATATTCAAAACGTATAAAAAAAAAACCCTCTAAGTCCAACACTGGCTTAAATTCTATTGTATTTTTCCGATTTGTGTGAATTATTTCTGTAAATATATATAATATATGTAATACATATAATATATATAATACATATAATATATATAATAGATATAATATATATAATACATATATATAATATATATATATAGTACATATAATATATATAATACATATAATATATATAATACATATATATAATACATATAATATATATAATATATATAATATTATTATATGGAGGTAGACTGCAGCTAAAATCCAAGGCCATCAAATCTAGTTGTTCTCTTATTATTTGTTGAAAGCAACGAAAACAAAAGGAATTTGAATGAAAAAGAAAATAAAACTGGATGCATAACAGAAATCGTAGTTTATAAAAACATAACAGCAAACATATTTTATAAAAAACACAATACGCACATACACACACACGCACACACACACAGAGAAACATACAAACATGCATACACACACATGTACACACACACACACTCCAAAATGAAAATAAAAAACAAAAACTTCATGTTCTTGAAACGCTCTATATAAAAAATGAAACCAACACTAAATAAAAATAATTATGAATATAACAACAATGTCTATAAACCGATGTCTATAAAACATTGTCTATAAAACAATGTTTATAAAACGATGTCTATAAAACAATGTCTATAAAACATTGTCTATAAAACGATGTCTATAAAACATTGTCTATAAAACATTGTCTATAAAACGATGTCTATAGAACATTGTCTATAAAACAATGTCTATAAAACGATGTCTATAAAACAATGTCTATAAAACATTGTCTATAAAACATTGTCTATAAAATGATGTCTATAAAACGATGTCTATAAAACAATGTCTATAAAACGATGTCTATAAAACATTGTCTATAAAACATTGTCTATAAAACATTGTCTATAAAACGATGTCTATAAAACAATGTCTATAAAACATTGTCTATAAAACGATGTCTATAAAACGATGTCTATAAAACATTGTCTATAAAACAATGTCTATAAAACGATGGCTATAAAACAATGTCTATAAAACATTGTCTATAAAACATTGTCTATAAAATGATGTCTATAAAACGATGTCTATAAAACAATGTCTATAAAACGATGTCTATAAAACATTGTCTATAAAACATTGTCTATAAAACATTGTCTATAAAACAATGTCTATAAAACATTGTCTATAAAACGATGTCTATAAAACAATGTCTATAAAACATTGTCTATAAAACGATGTCTATAAAACATTGTCTATAAAACAATGTCTATAAAACGATGTCTATAAAACAATGTCTATAAAACATTGTCTATAAAACATTGTCTATAAAATGATGTCTATAAAACGATGTCTATAAAACAATGTCTATAAAACGATGTCTATAAAACATTGTCTATAAAACATTGTCTATAAAACATTGTCTATAAAAAGATGTCTATAGAACGATGTCTATAAAACGATGTCTATAAAACATTGTCTATAAAACAATGTCTATAAAACGATGTCTATAAAACATTGTCTATAAAACAATGTCTATAAAACGATGTCTATAAAACAATGTCTATAAAACGATGTCTATAAAAAGATGTCTATAGAACGATGTCTATAAAACATTGTCTATAAAACATTGTCTAGAAAACATTGTCTATAAAACGATGTCTATAAAACGATGTCTATAAAACGATGTCTATAAAACAATGTCTATAAAACATTGTCTATAAAACGATGTCTATAAAACAATGTCTATAAAACATTGTCTATAAAACGATGTCTATAAAACAATGTCTATAAAACATTGTCTATAAAACGATGTCTATAAAACAATGTCTATAAAACATTGTCTATAAAACGATGTCTATAAAACAATGTCTATAAAACATTGTCTATAAAACGATGTCTATAAAACAATGTCTATAAAACGATGTCTATAAAACAATGTCTATAAAACGATGTCTATAAAAAGATGTCTATAGAACGATGTCTATAAAACATTGTCTAGAAAACATTGTCTATAAAACGATGTCTATAAAACGATGACTATAAAACGATGTCTATAAAACGATGTCTATAAAACATTGTCTATAAAACATTGTCTATAAAAAGATGTCTATAAAAAATGTCTATAAAACAATGTCTATAAAACATTGTCTATAAAACGATGTCTAAACCGATGTCTATAAAACGATGTCTATAAAAGCAATTTTGGGGGATGCTGAGATTGTATTTTTTTTAAATTGCTGCTTCAGCATTTAAAAACATTAATAATAAAACATATGAATTAAGTTACCTCCCCTTACATATTTTTAACGTTCATTTTTTTAATTTACTCTAACGAAGCGGGTTTCAAGCGAATTTACAAAAAAAAAAAATTCTCAGCTAGCAATTACATTCATATAACATGGCTTGGCTTCACAAAACAAAGATCAAGAGGAAGTCTGTACATGTCGCTTGCAGGTACGTTTGTGACTGATAAGTCCAAGACGGGACAGGCATACACTACATTAATTTGTACAGTTGCGGGGAAACATATTCGTACACATACAAATTTTTAATTTATTTTATTTA
>OZ038511.1:9282661-9320161 GCA_964036315.1 Acanthosepion esculentum
TATTTTTCTTTGACTAAGACCACCTTCATGTTGGCCCACGATACGTCCTCGCTGAAATTCGGATAGGTCTGATGCTCCTTTGGTTCGTGGTATGTTCCAGTATTGTTATCTGAAATATTAATCAAATAATTTAAGTTAATTTATCTTGGTTATTAAAAAAATCTAAGCTAATTTATCTTGGTTATTAAAAAAAATCAGATATAAAATTTACCTTGGTGTCTATTCAATTCTGTCATGTCTGTGTATATATATAAATTCATCCACTGACAAACTGTTTCGCTGTATCACAGCTCATCAGTGTAGATAGACATGTGTTTGCTACAAGCAGGGATCGAAACACGAGCGATTTGACATCAGTCAGAGACTCTCACCTCTCTCTCTCTCTCTCTCTCTATATATATATATATATATATATGTGTGTGTGTGTGTGTGTGTGTGTGTGTGTGTGTGTGTGTGTGTGTGTGTGTGTGTGTGTGTGTGTGTGTGTGTTTATATTAAATTTTCAAGGAATAGTGGTTATAAATACACTGAAATCAAGTTTAGTAAATATGATTATAGCGGTCTAAAGAAAAGAAATTGAAATAGGATGATCATTTGGTACACAAGTTCATTAAATCAATTAATGATTAACTTATTTAACAGAAACACATTAAAATTAAGTTATAGCTGCACCAATAATCTTGAGAAGTTTATAAAGTTATACAATAAAATTTTAAATCAATTTAAAAATCTGGATCATAATACACGTTCCAAGATAAATATTAATGATCTTGGTCAGTGTAATTGTAGGAATTCTGATCAATGCCCATTGCCAAACAAATGTTTAACTAATTCTTTGGTTTATCTTATTACTATCTCAACAATAAGGAATCCGAAGGTTGAAAAATTTTATATTGGTAGTACTAAGAATTATTTCAAGACTAGGTGGTATCAACATATCTTGTCTTTCATCAATACTACTTACACAAATAATACATCCCTTTATATAATTTTTTACTTTAAAATATGATACTAAGACTCCCAAGGTGGAATGAAATTGTTTTAAGATCGCGGTGACATGTAGAGTTTGATAATGCTTTTTCTTATATTTTAGTTGCACTGCGTTGCACTATATATGGATTATCTTTCTATTTGAAAGATTAATCTGGATTTAATATAATTTTTTATTAATTTCTTGGTAGTATTAGTAAAGTTTTGGACGGATGTATTGGTATTTGCTTGGTATTTTTGACATTTTACATTGATTGGATAGTGTTCTTAATATCTTATATAAAGAAACTTTATTTAACACTTGCATATTAATTTACCAAATAATGCTTAAGTTATTTACTAGTTTCTTAAAGATGACATTTATCAACTACAAAAAAACTTTTATGGAGGAAATTCACAAAGCTTATAACTTGTTCAGCTTTTTGTTAAATTACCTCTTTTATTTTGTCTGATTTGTATAATTTATAGAACCATATGTATGTTTATGTCTGGCTGTTGTTAGCTGTCAATCTATGGCCTATTTATAAAAAATAGTTTTTAATTTTTGCTTCTTCGCTTAGTTTAAATTTAGTTTAACGTTAGGTCATATTTGATTGGTTAATCAGAGTAATGCCTACAAAGCATATAACCTTGTCTTTTTCTTTTTTTTTCATAAAAATAGGCTGTATTTTGCTTTCAAATGTAAATAAATCGTTCACTCGCCTGTAATTTACAATCGCCTGATGAGATGCATTGATACGCATTGAAACTCGACTGCAATTATCTAGCAATTTTGATATGTTTTCGGTGTAATATCCTAAAATTAAGAATATTGCTCGATTTTGTATTGAGCTCTCTTTTAAATTAAATGTTACGAACGTTGGAATTGTACTTTATTGGTTCTCATCTTACTGGTATATATATATATATATATATATATATATATATATATATATATATATATATATATATATATATATATTGAGAGATAGACAGGCAGAGAAAGAGAGGGACAGAGAGAGAGAGAGATTAAACAGATACAATTTCAGATCAATCTTTGACTATACTAGATTTCATGTTGTTCATTGAAATCATTTTTTTTATATATTTATTTTCATAATTTTTATTATAATGTATATATATATATGTGTGTGTGTGTGTGTGAGTGCGTGTGTGTGTATATCTGCGTATATATTTCTTATATTTGTGCACTTAAGTGTTTCATATAATTTTTTATGCATAATTCATTTTCTTTGAGTTATTCCAACCCCCGCTTTCGTCGTGTTAAGTTGTTAGTCGTCGTCACCTAATCTCGTATCCAAGAATTTAATTTCTTCTTTGCTGATCGCTTCCGTCATGATGATGGTGTTCATCTCTAAATCCGCCGCCAACGTTCAGGTTCAGGACTAGAAACTTCAAGTTTCACTAAAACCCCCGTCGCCAAGAGTTGGTTGCAGGGGAAAGAAAATCAGAGTAGAAGATAGTGCCGACAGTATGAATTTGTTTAAGGTGGACCTCAGCTTGCCAGGAAGTGACCCACACACTTCAATTCAGTGTAGTGCGCTACAGAAAAAAAGAAGGGAGTAAGCGAAAAGACGGAAAAAT
This sequence comes from Acanthosepion esculentum, assembly GCA_964036315.1. Taxonomy (NCBI): domain Eukaryota; kingdom Metazoa; phylum Mollusca; class Cephalopoda; order Sepiida; family Sepiidae; genus Acanthosepion; species Acanthosepion esculentum. Next base: position 9,285,236 of record OZ038511.1, read on the forward strand.
AGAACTGTTAAAAGAGAAATGACGGAAGGAAAGAGGTTGACGGAAACGAGAACTAATAAAGGAAAAAGAACAGGAAAGGAGAAGGACAAAGAATGAAGAAGAAAAGGAAAGAAAAAAAGGGAAAAAAAGGAAGAAAGGGAAATGAGAAAAGGACAAAGAACGAACACGAAAAGGAAAAGGGAAAGAGGACAAAGAATAAAGAAGAGGAGGAAAAAGGAAAAGACAAAGATCGAAGGAAAAAAGAAATGTGAAAAGGACAAAGAACGAAGAAGAAAAGGAAAATACAAAAAGACAAAGAACGAAGAGGAAAAGGAAAGGGAAAAGTGGAAAAAGAAGAAGAAAGGGAAAAGGAGAAAGAACAGGGAACGAAAAAAAAAACGAAATAGAAATGGATCAAAGAATAAAGAAGAAAAGGGATAAAGGACGAAGAAGGAAGGCAAAAAAAGAAAAGTGGAAAAGGCCATAGAATGAAGAAGAAAAGGAGCAGGGAAAGAGGACGAAGGATAAAGAAGAGGAGGAAAAAGGAAAAAACAAAGATCGAAGCAAAAAGAAAATGGGAAAAGGACAGAAAAGGAAGACAAAGAAAATGAAAATTACGAAGAAAGGAGAAGAAAATGAAAGGGAAAAAAGAGAAAGAAAAAGAAATGGGAAAAGGACAAAGAATGAAGAAGAAAAGGGGAAAAGGACGAAGAACGAAGACGAAAAGAAAAATGCAAAAGGCCAAAAAATGAAAAAGAAACGGAAATGGAAAAATGACAAAGAATTAAGAAGGAAAGAGAAAGGAGAAAAAATAAAAATGCTTAAAAAATAAGAAAAATATACGAAAAATATAAAAGAAAATGTCAAAAATTAGCATGGAAAAGAAAAGTTGGAAATTGAACAGGTGATAGAATATAAAATGTATCAAGCCAGAAAACGAGAAAAAGAAAGATAAGAAAAAGAAAAGAGCAAAAATTTTAACAGGAAAAAAATTAATAAGTATTACAATTCGACATGAAAAAAATGATTAAATGAAGAAAATTTTTAGGAAGAAAAAAATGAAGAAACGAAAGAGAAATCCGATAAAGAATGAAACAAAATTTACAAAAATATAAAAAGAAGCAAGAGATGTCTTAAGGATGACCTGGTTGTTTTTATTTAGACAAAAATAACAAAGCGGATTGGCATATATGAAAAGAAGAAAAAGGGAGTAGGAAAAGATAGAAAGAAAAATAAGTAGGGAAAAATGAAGAAGAAAAAAAGAAAGTGAAAAAATCATGAGAAAACGGAGGAGAGAGAGAGAGAGAGAAATGAGAAAGGAAAGAAAAACAAAAGATGATCAAACAAAAGAAGGAACCGCTATTAAAAAATAAAGAAAGAAAGAAAGAATGAAAGAAAGAAAGAAAGAAAGAATGAAAGAAAGAGAAAAATCAAATGAAAACTAAATGCAAAGAAAGAAATGAAGAAGAAAAATAAAACCTAAGACAATACCGTAGAAGCACGAACCGAAATTAAGAAAGAGAGAAAGAAACAGAGAAGAGTAAGTGAGCAGACAAAATGAAGAAAAAATGAAGAAACCGAAGAAAGTAAAAAAGGGAAAGATGACCAAGCTAAAGAAGAAATTTGAATGAAAACAAAAGAAGGAAGTAGCGTTAAGAAAGAAAAAGATATACTAACAAAAATATAGTCAAAAAGAAGAAAGGAGAGCAAGTAGTAAGTAATAAATGAAAAAGTCAAAAGGAAAAGAAGAAGAGTGTGAAAAAAGAATGAAAAACAAAAGAAAAAGATGAATTAACAAAAAATAAAGTCAAAGTGAAGAAAGAAAGGGGGGCGTTTGAAAGGAAATTTACGGAAAAATGGAGGAATAAAAAGAAGAAAATTCTGAAAGAAAACAAGATACCTTAACAAGAAAAAGAATATCAAAAAGAAGAATAAAGGAAAGAAGGGGAGAAAATAAAAGAAAAAGAAAATAAGAAAATAAAAGAAAAAGAAAAGAAAAGTAAAAGAGAATAAGAAAATAAAAGAAAAACAAAATAAAAGAAAAACAAAATACGAAAATAAAAGTAAATGAAAATAAGAAAATAAAAGGAAAACCAAAATAAAAAAGAAAATACGAAAATAAAAGAAAAAGAATATAAGAAAATAAAACAAAAAAAAACAAAAGAAAAGAAAAACAAAATAAAAGAAAAAGAAAATAAGAAAATAAAAGAAAATGAAAATGAGAAAAGAAAAGAAAAACAAAAGAAAATAATAGAAAAAGAAAATGAGAAAAGAAAATAAAAACAAAAGAAAAAAAACAAAAGAAAAAATAAAAGAAAAAAGAATAAATAAAAGAAAAGAAAATAAGAAAATAATAGAAAAAGAAAAGAAGAAAATAAAATAAAACAAAATAAGAAAATAAAGGAAAAAATGAAAAAAAGAAAATAACAGAAAAAATATGAAAAAGAAAATGAAATAAGAAAATAATAGAAAATAGATAAGAAAATAAAAAGAAAATAAGAAAATAAAAGTAAAACAAAATAAGAAAATGAGAAAATAAATGAAAATAAGAAAAGAAAAGAGAAACAAAATAAAAGAAAACAAAATAAGGAAATAAAAGAAAACAAAGTAAGAAAAGAAAAACAAAATAAAAGAAAAAATAAGAAAATAAAAGAAAAGTAAAATAAGAAAAGAAAAAAGGAAATATGAAAATAAAGAAAAACAATAAGAAAATAAAAGAAAAAGGAAATAAGAAAATAAAAGAAAACCAAATAAGAAAATAAAAGAAAAAAATAAAAAATAAAAGAAAATAAGAAAATAAAAGAAAATAAGAAAATAAAAGACAAAGAAAAATTAAAGAAAAAGAAATTAAGAATATAAAAGTAAGAGAAAATAAGAAAATGATAGAAAAAGAAAAGAAGAAAATAAAAGAAAAAAATATGAAAATAAAAGAAAAACAAATAAGAAAATAAAAGAAAAAGAAAATAAGAAAAAAGAAAGAAAGAAAAAGAATATTGGCTGTGTTTACAAAAAGCTAAAAGAAAGAAAGAAAAAAGAATTTTATATGTAATGTCAGAAAGAAAATAGAAAAAAATGAAAGAAAGAAAGAAAAAAGAATTTTATATGTAATGTCAGAAAGAAAATAGAAAAAAATGAAAGAAAGAAAGAAAAAAGAATTTTATATGTAATGTCAGAAAGAAAATAGAAAAAAATGAAAGAAAGAAAGAAAAAAGAATTTTATATGTAATGTCAGAAAGAAAATAGAAAAAAATGAAAGAAAGAAAGAAAAAAGAATTTTATATGTAATGTCAGAAAGAAAATAGAAAAAAATGAAAGAAAGAAAGAAAAAAGAATTTTATATGTAATGTCAGAAAGAAAATAGAAAAAAATGAAAGAAAGAAAGAGAAGTGTTAAAGAAAGAAAGAAAAAAGAATTTTGCATGTATTAACAAAAAGAAAATGAAAAATGAAAAAGACAGAAAGAAAAAAGAATTTTGTCGGTACTAACAAAAAGAGAAAAGAAAGAAAGGAAAGAGAAGGAAAGAAAAAGAAGAAAAAATAATTTTATATGTATTAACAAAGAGAAAAAAGATAGACAGAATGTATGAAAGAAAGAAAGAAAGAAAGAAAGAAAAACAATTCTATAGTAATTAACAAAAAGAAAAAGAAATATAAAGACAGAAAGAAAAAATAATTTTATATGTATTAACAAAGACAAAAAAGAAAGAAAAAGAATGAAAAATAATTTTATATGCATTAACAAAAAGAAAAAAAGAAAGAAAAGGGAAGAACAAAGAAAAAAGAAAGAAAAATAATTTTGTTTGTATTAATAAAAAGAAAAAAGGAAGAAAGAAAAATGAATGAAAGCGAAAAGAATTTTGTCTATGTTAACAAAAAGACAAAAAAGAAAGAAAAAAGAAAGAAAAATGAATTTCATATGTATTAACAGGAAGAAAAAGAAAGAAAGAATAAGTAAAGAATGAAAAAATAATTTTGTATGTATTAACGGAAAGAGAAAAGAAAGAAAAATGAATTTTGTCCGAATTAAGTAAAGTAAAAAAAAAGAAAAAGAAAAGATAGAAAGAAAAAATGAAAGAAAATACAAAAGAATGTATTAACAAAAAGAAAAACGAAAGAAAGAAAAAATCATTTTGTACGTATTAACAAAAAGACATGAACAAAAAGATGAATGAATCGAACTAGGAAAAGAGAATAATGGAAAAAGGAAAGAAAAGGAAAAGAAGACTATCGTGTAGAAACAAGAAAGAAAGAAAGAAAGAAAGAAAGAAAGAAAGAAAGAAAATCCTATTCAAGAGCAAACTTTTGATAGCTTTTGTATTTATCGATAATGGAGAATAATAAAACTTCTTAGCAAATCGAATTCATTAAAAAAAAGAAAGAAAAAAAACACAATTAGCAAAACAAATGTCGATGAAGACATCAGCAAGAAACACAAACGAAATTGACTCTTTTTTTGCCTCTTCGATCTTTTTCGTTAACGTGTTATGATCTGCTGTGTGCAAGAGACAGTAACAAAAAGATGAAGACGACGAGGCTGGGGAAGATATGTCAGCCCAGGGAAAGCGAAAGATGGCGACTGAGCAGCAAACAACTAACACGTATGCTATACAAAGGCAATATGATAAACATGGCGTTAGGCCGTGATCGGGACTTGTTGCGACCAGCCGACATGAAATGGCGTGGACAAAGCATCAACCAACTTGCTACAACATGTTCGACATCATCGACACGTTCCCTACATCACCCAACTCCCCAAAACACCACACCCAAACCCACTTTCCGTCCATTTCAAATTTGGCCACAACTATCATTATGCTTACTACTCCTGCCACTAAACCTGATATTGGTTTTAAAATCTTCACAGCCAGAGAATAAATTCATATTGTACTAAATGCAACTTAGGATCTCACAGCATTGCACTAACGATTAATGCTGCTCTCATTACGTTAGTGTTTTCCGGGGCATTATTATTATTATTATTATTATTATTATTATTATTATTATTTCCTTTGATTTCTGGCGTTTACACATTTCTTTCCCGGTCCCGCCCAGGGACCTAAGGTTAGAAATGGTATCATGACACTTTCCACTGCAAAAAATAAAAAATAAAAAATAAAAATAAAATAAAATAAAAATATTACATAGATAAAGCCCTTCGTAAAGTGTGGGCTGTACTTGTCAGAATATTTTTTTAATCTCTTTGAGGCATGGACTTCCAGGGATCCCTTCAATTAGTCTACTGCTATCTTTTCCAAACAATCCTAAGGCTCCAACTACAACAGGGATTGTTGATGTTCCCATGTGCCACATTTTTGAGATTCCTATTTCAAGGTCCTTGTATTTTGACAGATTTTCGAATATCTTCAAAGATATATTGCAGTCTAGATACTATATAGTGTAAATGGCCACCTAGATACTATATAGTATAAATGGCGACATAGATACAACATACAGTATATGGCCACCTAGATACAATATAGTGTATATGGCGACAGAGATACAACATACAGTATATGACCACCTAGATATAATATACTGTATATGGCCACCTAGATACAATATACAGTATATGGCCACCTAGATGCAATATACTGTATATGGCGACATAGATACAACATACCCTATATGGCCACCTATATACAATATAATGTATATGGCGACATAGATACAACATACCGTATATGGCCACCTAGATACAATATAGTATATATGGCGACATAGATATATAATACACTATATGGCCACCTAGATACAATATACAGTATATGGCCACCTAGATACAATATACTGTATATGGCCACCTAGATACAATATAGTGTATATGGCGACATATATACAACATACAGTATATGACCACCTAGATACAATATACAGTATATGGCCACCTAGATATAATATACTGTATATGGCGACATAGATACTACATACAGTATATGGCCACCTAGATACAATATACTGTATATGGCCACCTAGATACAACATACAGTATATGGCCACCTAGATACAATATACTGTATATGGCCACCTAGATACAACATACAGTATATGGCCACCTAGATACAACATACAGCATATGGCGACCTAGATACAATATACTGTATATGGCCACATAGATACAACATACAGTATAAGGCCACCTAGATACAATATAGTATATATGGCGACATAGATTCAAAATACAGTATATGGCCACCTAAATACAATATAGTATATATGGCCACCTAGGTAGAACATACAGTATATGGTCACCTAGATACAATATACTGTATAGGGCCACCTAGTTACAAGATACTGTATATGGCCACCTAGATACAATTTGAAGTATATGGCCACCATGATACAACATGCTAGAACTGGCTACAATTAATTAACGTTGCCTCGTACAATATGCACAAAATCACTGGAGATTTTGTTGAAGAACACTTAACTCCCAAAAGCCATAACATTTGACTGTGTTGATTTGATATAAAGATAGAAAACTTTAATTTTTTGAATATGACATTTTTTAAATTTGTAAATGCATCCTGGTAGCTAAATGTAGCTACTTCAACAATTACAGATGTCTAAAGCGAGCACACTGTGAATGGGTGACCTTTACGATATTTGACCTACTGAAGGGAGTTAATTTGGCGTTAAATCAGTTAGCCTAACGTCTAATCATTACAATTAAAGACAGAGTGATTTCTGAGAGAACAAATAAAACAAGGAAATATATTATATCTCTGATGTTTAATTCTTCTACAGGAACAAGGATTCGATTTATTTCAATTATTTCCACTCAGACTATTATCCTTATCTTTGTCATTTTTATCACAATGTTTGTTGTGCTCGCCCAACCTTATCAGGTGCAGATCGAACCGGAGAAGCGTCAGGGAATTTCGAACTGAATCCATTATTGAATCTACGGGGGAACATTGTTCCCTCATCGCTTACCATGTCCATGTGTATTTCGTAAATTTTATATAGTATAAGAAAGAAAGAAAAAATAATTATATATGTAATGTGACAAAGAAAATAGAGAAAATGAAAGAAAGAAAAAGAAATCTTAAAGAAAGAAAGAAAAAAGACTTTTGTTGGTACTAACAAAAAGAGAAAAGAAAGAAATGAAACAGAAGGAAAGAAAAAAGAAAGAAAAAAGAATTTTATATGTATTAACTAAGAGAAAAAAGGAAGACAGAAAGTATGAAAGAAAGAAAGAGAGAAAGAAAGAAAAAGAAATCTATAGTTATTAGCAAAAAGAAAAGGAAAGATAAAGAAGGAAAAATGAATTTTGTTGGTACTAACGAAAAGAGAAAGAAAGCAAACAGAGAGAAAGAAAAAAGAACGAAAAAAGAATTTTATATGTATTAACAAAGAGAAAAAAGAAAGAAAGAAGGAAAGAAAGAAAAAGAATTCTATAGTTATTAACAAAAAGAAAAAGAAAGAAGGAAAAATGAATTTTATACGTATTAACAAAGAGTTATTCTACACGGTTTTGCCAAATTCAAGAAACTTTAATTCACCGGGTTTTATTTTTCCGTGGTCCGACATACCCATAGATATCGTCAGGGCAATATATATAATTGCATTAATTAAAACATTATTTTACTCTGATGAAGTACTTTTAAATGACGAAACACGTTACATAGAAATGTTTCCATTTCGACATTCATTTACCCGGTACCGTTTGATATTTTAATTTACATCTTTTATTTATCTGCTTTTTCTCTTTTCCTATCTATCTATATATCTCATATATACATATATATATATGTGTGTGTGTGTGTGTGTGTGTGAGAGAGAGAGAGAGAGAAAGAGAGAGAGTGTATGTTTAGGTAGCATACCTTCATTCAAACATGTTTCATTAAATAATATGACATAGACATTGTGCCTACTTAGTTTCATACTAATCCTTTCTAGTTGTTTAATCAGATTCTTGATGTTGACATGAAATTCAAGGCGGTGTCGTCATTTCTAACCCTAGTAGTTTCGATATTTTCCAAGATCATCTTCAGGGGTAAATGACAAATACAAACTTATTGCAACTGGGACAAAATCTGCATTCTGTTGTGATGGTGATTTTTAAAAACACACGCGAACGTTCGCACTTTTATAGTTATTTTAGAATTCTCAGTTTATCCGTTGAAATTACTGATTTTTTTTTGTGTATGTGTGTGGGGGGTTGCAAAACAAGCGCCCCAATATAAGGGGGGTAACCAGAATTGGTAGAAATGCAAACTGGCATTAAATTTTGGTTAAATGCACTTTAAAACGTTGCTGCTACACTTGTAATAAATTTTGTTCAGTGTTGATAGGTTTCGAGACAAGAGGGCCTCGAGCATTTGAAACTTTTGTTTATTATTTTCATGGTGAAGTATAATGGTGCTGTCAACAAATATTTTCCTGATTAGACAACTAGAAGGGATCAGTATGAAAACGAGTAGACACAATATGTCTATATTATTTAATGAAACATGTATATATATATATTGTTAATCTTACCATGGTTGAAATTGCCAAAGACTAAACTTGTTAAAACTGAAAGAAAAAGAAAAAAATCATTAAACGCTTAAAGTTAATTCACACTTAAAAAATAGGTCCAAGTTATTGGAACAGCTTTTATTTTCTATAATTTGGAGATGAGTCAAATGATTCTTATTCTGCATATTTTATATGTTACTTTTGCTGTTACGAAAACATTTTAGGCTACAGCCTATTTAAGATCAGAGAGATTTTCATTCCATCCCCAGAAAGAAATATGTCAAATGATTCAGCTGATTAGCAGTAACAAAATGTGGATTGGTGGATAATGGTATGAATGGTGATGGTTTCATTTTTTTCTGTTTGTTGTTATATTTTTTTCTTGCTGAACAAATTTTATACTACCCCCAAATCCTATTCAACTGATTCATTCACCATTACTAATTTCAATTTTCTCACTATTCAGTGATGTTCCATATCAAGTATTTCGGCCTCATCTCAGGCAAACATTTTCCCTTCTACACATGGTCTGCTATACCAGATTTTCTTGTCTTATTCTATCATCAGCCAAATATGTAAAGCTTCTGAAAAATAAAATAATAAAACATGCAGAATGTTTTTGTTCTTCTTATAAAGATGCATACAGATTAATTACTTGGAAATGTAGAATTAAGTTGGGTTCGACAATTGATATCAATGGTATCAGCGAATAATGTCTTGGAATAAATTTTTAGATCTCGACATAAAAATTGCCCTGCCCCACTCAATAAAAAGACCTGATATTCGTGAATAAATAAAATAAGAACCTGTCAGGTAATGAATGTAGACGATCGGTCCCGGAATATATCTGAAGGGGAGTGATGAATTAAATAAATAACAGGATTTTACTCCGGAGCTTAGAAACATATTGGAGATGAAGCTTAGAATCGTGCCCAGGTACCTTTGGAACTGTTCTCTGATTGGAAAAAAACTGGATTCAGGTAAGACTATACTTACCACTTTATTGTCGGAATCCGCAATTATACTGAGGGAAGGTATTGGAAATTTTCGGGGAGTTACTCTCACTTATTCTTCATCGATGATCAGTTAATAACAGCAACAACAACACTAATAACAGCAGTAATATATCGACATAGTGGTAGGCCGGCTGCAGGTGAGATTATAGAATCATTGTGATCTCTATGATCTTACCGATGGTTGTATCATGTGCCTGGAAATGCGGTTGATGTAATGGATAACGACACAGAACGAGAAATAGGCAAGACGAGTTCGAATTTCAGTATGTTTGTTTTCGAGCAAATACCCCGGTGAAAAGTATCCATTCATCTCTTTCCACCAGATATGGGTTAAATAATAAAGTATACTAGGCTATTTATCCTTGGCTGGCAGCCAGTTTAGATTAAGGACAACTCAGAATTCAAAAACTGTATTAGCTCTGACTATGAAACCATCGACCACCAGATGTCTTATGTAAACACTCAACTGCAGGAATAATAATAATAATAACAATAATAATAATAATAATAATAATAATAATAATAATAATAATAATTGCTAAAATATTGTGTTAGCCCAAAATGCGGATTCTGTGATAAATATCCAGAAACAATTGATCTTCTTGTATCACGTTTCACGGTACTAGCATCCACTAGCATAAAACCCGGCATGACAGAGTGGGCCAATATCTGCACCGGAAAATGGATTAAACACCTCCTAAACTCGATTAAAGACATAGAACCTGTTACAATTTTATGGGACTTCACAAAACACACAGGTAGGTCACAAGAACAGCATATGCTTTCTTATTGATATGGCAATTCATGCAGATTGTAATGGATCTTTGAAGATTAAAAAAAATCAAAAACTACCAAAATACAAGGATTTTGAAGTAGAAATCTTAAAAAATCTAAAAGAAATGTGGCACATGAGGACATCAATAATTCCAGTTGAAGTTTAAGCCTTCGGATTGATTAGAAAAGTTTCTGATAGACTCAATGGAGGGATTCATGGAAGTTCATGCCTTCAAGAAATACCAAAGATTGTACTCACAAAACAGTTCGCGCATTACGAAGAGCTTTATCTATGGAAGATGTGTGTGATCTTAGGTTGTTTTTTGTTTTGTTTTATTTGCAAAGATGAGCAACGGAAAATGTCATGAATTCATTTCTGAACTGAGGTCTCTGATTGGGACCCGGAAGGAAATGTTTATACAACAGAAATCCAACGAAATAATAATAATAATAATAATAATAATAATAATAATAATAATAATAATAATAAAAGCATCAGAGGTTTTCCCATTCCATTCATACAATCTCAACGGGTAGGTGGCCTCTTGCTTTCTTTCCCTCGATATACTCTGTGTGGGTTAAGTTTTCCAAGCCCTCCTTTTAACTATCTCTTTCCTATTCTGAGTATAAGTGTGCTTTTTCCTACCAGTTTTTACCTCCTGGCTTACTTGCTTCGCCCATAGAATTCTCAGTATCCTTCTGTAGAAACACATTTCTGTTGCTTCCAGTTTCTTCTTCATCTATATAAAAATATATAAGACACACAAGCTGATGTTTATCATCTATAATTATTGTTGAACATTTTTTTACATTTCCTTTTTTCGTTTCCGACTGATGAACGACTTTTCTACGGGGCACGAATAACTGGAATCTTCTACTTAACCCTGTCCTTCGTTCTCTATCCAAATATTTATCACAAGTTCTTTGTTGGGCGGATAGATTTATAAGATTGCTTAAAAGACGTCAATTATTTTTTTTAATCATTTCACCCAAGGCAAGGTGATAAAATCACTAAGACGCAAAGGACTTCTGGAAATGATAGTAACTAAAAATGTTACTAAGGAGAAAGGAGAGTAAAAAGAAAGAAGAAAGGGGAGTAAAAAGTGAGTAAAAAAATGGAAGAAGAAGAGTAAAAAGAAAGATATAAGGAGAGTAACAAGAAAGGAGAGTAACAAGAAAGGAGAGTAACAAGAAAGGAGAAAGGGGAGTAAAAAGAGAGTAAAAAAGGGAGAAAGATGAGAAGAAAAGGAAAAATGGATAGTAAAAAGAAAGGGGTAAGGAGAGTAAAAAGAAAGGAGAGTAAAAAGAAAGGAGAGTAAAAAGAAAGGAGAGTAAAAAGAAAGGAGAGTAAAAAGAAAGGAGAGTAAAAAGAAAAGGGTAAGGAGAGTAAAAAGAAAGGAAAAAGGAGAGTAACAAAGGGAAAAATGACAGTAAAAAGAAAGAAGGAAGGGGAGTAAAAGAGTGTAAAACGGGAGAAAGGAGAGTAGAAATGGAAAAAAGAGTTTAAAAAGCAAAGGGCAAGGAGAGTAAAAAAATAAAGTAAAAAGAAAAAGGAGATTAAAAAGAAAAAAGAGTATAATGAAATGAGAGTAAAAAGAGAGTAAAAATAGAGAGAAAAGAAAGAAATAAAGGGAGAAAGGAGAGTAAAAAGAGAGTAAAAAAGTGAGAAAAGAAAGAAATAAACGGAGAAAGGAGAGTAAAAAGAGAGTAAAAAAGGGAGAAAAGAAAGAAATAAGGGGAGAAAGGTGAGTAAAAAGAAGAGGATTAAAGGAGAAAAAGAGCAAGTTAATGTCGAAAATACAAAATAAAATTACTCTAGAAATAAGCAGATATTTTTAGTTATTCTTTCCCTTGATAAGCTGACCTCATATTAGAAAAATCCTGATTTTATTTCTTGTGATAAAAACAAATTGTTTATATACACGCACTTTTATTTTCCTATTGCTACTGCAACTGCTACTTAAATAAAATTTCTCCCATATTGCCGACAAATGCTAAGAAATACCATAGAAAGGCATGAAAGCAACAAGGGAACTTATACTTACAATCAAAATGACACGGTTGAAATTTCAGGGACGCATCAAGAAAAAAGGAAAGGAGATACTTTATCACACACTGAGGGCAAGAGAAGCAGAGAGACACCAGGAATAACATGCTTAACGAGATCGGAGACATACCAGAGACAAAGAGAAATCGGTAAGGGTTAAGATCATTAACAAGATATTGGAACTACAACGAGAAAAAGACAGCTGAAATTTCTAGGACACATAATGAAGAAAGAAGTCTTGGAGCCTTTAACACTCACAAGGTATATTGCAGGGAAAAGAATCAGGTTATGGCACCGAGTGAACTTGGGGGATTTATGGGCGAGGGGGAGACTATAAGAACAAAGAAGTGTCATGCTAAGGTATTAATGATGTAAAGTAACAAAAGACAGGAAGTGGTGGAGAGCTATGATCGCTCCTGTCATGAAATGATGTGGGATATGAAAGAAGAAGAAAAAACCTCATTTTTCGGTCTATTTGTCATTATTGTGATAAGATGTTCGGAAAATGTGACATCAAAATCGAAATAAGGAAATATGCCTTCCAAAAACGAAGCAAAGTATTAAGAAACAGGAAAATTTCGTTAGAAGCAAAACAGCACAAGACTGGATAATTCTTCAGAGATGAAGATTTGTTTTTTATGGTTTATCAACCCTTTGTGGGTTATTAAAAACCGAAATTATTGAAACTCCAGTTCTCGTAAAATCAACGAAGTTAAGCAACGTCGAGCCTGGTCAGTAACTCAATGGGTGACTTCTTGGGAACAGCAGGTGATGTTAGCTTGAATGTGTCAGTGGTGTAATGGATAAGCTTTTGGGAATGAGAAATCAGATAGCCGAGTTCCAATTCAAGTCGTGTTCGTTATATTCACTTACGCGCAATTACCCTTGAGAAAGGCATGAATCCACTTCTTTCCCCCCTAACTATTGGTTAAATAGTAGGAATCGTATAACAAAATTCCTTATTATCTCAAAAGTTTTCTGACAATCTAAAAATATATGTATAGCTGGCCACTCGTATTCGAATATACCTTTGTAGTAGGGCGGCTATCCAATCCCTATTGCAGACGCTTGCCCAGGCTCATTTGCGTTTATTCAACACTCACAGAGCCCAACCGTGGTTTATACTGCAACTATGCTGAGCAGACCTTACTTAAAGTTTCTGGGAAAGAGCGCGTTATCTAGCGTAATCAACAATTTGAACAAGGCCAAGACGCCCAAGCCCTCGGTCGCGATGACTTGTGACTTCGTGCTAGCACAGCTATCGACGGCACCTAAGGGTTCTGTCGACCCAATTTCACTCACAAGGCTTGGGTCAATCCGTGGTATGGTTTTCAGGCACTTTCCAAATGTGCCTCACGTTGGGATCGACCGCTATATAACACCAGGAAGTCTCCTTCCTGACAAATCGACCATGGTGAGATTCGAACCCCAGTCTCATTGTCAGAATGCGAATGTTCTAACCACTCAGCAACATGCCCATAAAAAAAACATGGTCCCGTTTTAAATAACCTAAAAAAGGTTGATAACCCGTAAATAACAAACCAATCAATCAAGCCGATATTTCTGGTTTTAGGTAGTCGCTTACAGTACTCGGTGTTTGAGAAGCGGTCCCCCATCACATTATTGGCCGGGCTCGGCATTTCTTAACTTTGGTATTCGAACAAGAACCGGTATTTTCACAAATATCATTGTACAGGAGGATGATGAGAATACTATGGACTGAACTTGTGAGTAACGACGTAATTTTAAGGAATATTGTAACCAAAACAATTATATCTCATCAGAAAGAGACATTTTTAATTCCTAAGACATACAATGAGGAAAGAAGGCTTGGAGAATAATCTACCTAAGGTGCTTGTGTAAATTGTTGACAAAACAGAGATTAGGAGAGATACTTAATAAAAAAAAAGTTTTCTGAAAGCTACAAGCGATAGGAAGTTGTAGAAAGCCATGATCGCCCACCACCTGAAAGGACACGACACAAAAAAGTTATATCAATTTCTCGTCAGAACTTAACTTAAAAATCTTTAACGCAAGACACCCTACAACCTATTTCATTACAGACGAAACGTCGCAAACGTCTCAAGGTTATATAGCTATTCCCGTGGAAAGTGCTCAGACTGCATTTCTTAGTTTCACCAGTTCAAACCCTCATGGCTAAGACCCGCCATGCCACGCCCAATGTAGTGAACCCTCCTCATTCCTTTCGTATTCCATTAGTGAGATGTAAGTTTAACTCAAGCAACTTCTTCCTATGAATAGCTGCTTTATCGAACTGACTCCCAAGTGGTTGCTCCTCTCATCGCTACAATCTTGGTCTGTCAAAGGTCAACCGTTATCTTCCTCATATATCGACATAAAGTGTGCCTGTTACTTTGTAAATCTCTACCACGAGTGGTTCTCGAGCCTTGTACAAAGTGAACATCATTGTATTAAAAATGATTATAAATACAGGTTAAATGAAAAAATGTTGGTTACTAGTTATTTATATGAAAGTCGCGTAAGATGCTGACAGAAAGTTGAAAATTAGTTTAATTAAATAAACCAAGCAGCTTTTCCCCACGAACTGCTTGCTCTGTGGAACGAACTCCCTAGTGGATAATTTCCAGGTCACTACAATCTTAACCTGTTCAAGTCTGGGGTTAATCGTTATCTTCCCCACATATCTGCTTAAACTATGCTTCTTACTCACACACCCTCTACTACGAGTGGCTCCCAGGCCTTGTACAGAGCGAATATCAGTCTAAAAATAAAATAAAATTTTATTTATACCAGTGCAAAGATAAGTTAACTCAAATTTAGTACTATTACATAGACGCCTTGATAAAATATACACTAAAGCGTACAAGGAGAAAGACACATGCTTTTAATTCATGTAACTATTCCAGTAAGGGATTAATCACGTACTCAAAAGACCGGGAGAGCACAAGCGTTGTCGTATATGGAAAGGCGCAGAGCTAGAAAACAGTATTTATTTCCTGTAAGCATAATACAATCACATACACGCTTTCAAATTGCTACCGTTTTACATATACGCTTATTAACCTTCATACACACAATTACACACAACTTATTACACACTCACACATGTTCGTCTGCACACCAACGCATACATATATCCATCGACATTTAATCTCATGCTATTACACGGAATCATATACGCATGTATGCAATCTAAAAGCGACGTCTCTACGCATGCGCGTACACTCTATACGCCACATTTTAACAACGTTCCCGCTCCCCGTCACCTCACTGCTACAGCGTCGCGTTTTTGCCGAAGGCTATTGGCTCTAATTAAGCAACTACAATCTGTTATTAGTAACTGTGAGTGAATACAGCGGTTCAATTATCATTACTTACACTGGCCCCGAGCGTCACTGGCCACAATCAACACCATTTTAATTGGCCTGCGTAACTCGTCGGCGTCTTTCTGGAGCCGCCCGTCTAGTTAACAGCTCTTTTAAGCCCTGGCCGACACGTCGCTACCTTGCAAAACATTCAAACTATGCAGAAAAAGACGCTCGCCAAAAAGAAGAAACAAGCAACAACAACAACAAAAATGAAAAGGATTACAAAAAAAACAAAAAAAAAAGAAAGAAAAAGAAAACAAGAGAAAGAAAAAAAAGATATTAGCAAGGGAATTACGCTCGCGAGAAGAAGCGAGAAGATGCGAGAAATCTTTTACACACTTGGTTCTGGTTTTCCTCTGTTACAGAATGGAAACAGAATAACATGCAAATCTAACACTATGCCCCGGACATGAACGATTTTCCCCGCTCATAATAACTAAAACTTGAGTGGATAGTTACATTTCTTTTTCATCTCTTGCTGTTTATTGTGCGTGAGGTTTGGGAATGTGTGGTGTAAGTTATTATCAACATGGCAACCAGAATTGGCGATCCGGGTTCGAATTCACACCACAGCTGTTTCTTACATCATTTACATTATTCGAACTATTGTCCTCATCTTTGTCGCTATATTCATTACAACGCTCCGGCCTTCTTCAGGTGGTTGGAATGTCGAACTGAACCCTTTATTTCGCTCACCTGGGTAGACTGTTCTAGTTCCACGTGCCATGTTTAGCGGATGTCAGTTATCAGCTGCGGAAAGAAATATAAAGGGGAGACAGGCCGCCCCCTTAAGGTAAGGCTTCAAGAACACCAGAAAGTTGTAACACAAGGGGAAGTGGAAAAATCAGGCGTGGCTGACCACATATGGAGATAGAAGGGAGATCACCGCCCTCTGTGGGATCAGGTTGAGATCATAGATCAGGAACACCATTGGAAAATTCGTAAACTTTAGGAATCAGCCGACCAAGCATAGAAATGAATACAATATGAGAACCAGTAATGAGGAGTGATAGATAAAAGCGATAATAACAAAAGTTGCTGTATGAGCTCTGGAAAAAAACATGCAATGATAACAGCAAAAATTGCTATATGAGCACTGATAAAAAACGTTGCTGAAGACATTAGGTTTATAATACCCAGAAATTCATACACAGAAATTCTCATGGACACATGGCACAGAGGATAAAGGCGTTGGTTAGATCCAGTGACAGGACCCAAAGACTGGAGAACTTTCAGAGGGGAATTAACAGGAGATAACTAATAACTGATATCCATTAAACATGGCACGTGGAACTAGAACATACTACCCCAGTGAACGAAATAAAGGGTTCAGTTCCACATTCCAACCAACTGAAGAAGCGTTGTAATAAATATGGCGACAAAGATGAGGACAATAGTCCAAATAATGTAAATAGTGTACATAATACCTCATCTCAGAAATATAGACAGGTCCAGCTGTTTCTGTTCTCTTCTCTCGATACCCCAGAGAAAATAATAAATCAATATTTCCCTGTGCTTTCTCTCGTTGCGAAACATCTTAGCAAAAATTCCTATCACTGGCATACCACAATAAATGTTACAGAAGACACACAGCTGTGCTTTCCAAGTACTTTACGTCCACATATAAAAACTGGATGAGGGATAGGCACCGCCTGGTAAGTCGGTAACTCTCTTGGATAACTTAAAAAATAAAATCCTAACATAGCACATTTATAACCTCTAGCCTATGAGTAGGATGCATGCTGGTGTAAAGCAGGGATTCTGAACCGCCGAGCCACGACACACTTGTATACCGCGTGATACTCTTAAGTGTACCGCGAAACACTGAAGAAATCGCGTAAAAACTCCGGTTTCACACTAAATACCGTAATTTCCCATGTACAATACGCATTTTTCATAAAAAATAATAAGCAATATTAAGGGTGCGTATTATGCAAAAAAAATATTAGAAATTGCTGTTCCATAGGTCGATTTCAGTTGCGAATTGACTAGTCACCACAAACATATAACAATTTGACACTAACATTCGGCGATTGCGACCCCATAAGGATATCAAATACAATCATATGGACCTAACAATACTTCAGTCCGTTATGTGTCATGCGTGATACACGCTTAGGCGATCATATATCTTTCGATACATGACTGACGAGTCAGATTTATTTCCCGCAGTAGGTTGCCATTTCTTTCTGCGGTAGACCAGTTGCCATCCAAGGCTATAGAACCCGGTCTATCTAGCTATTTACCCATACCTGATGGTGGGGAAGAGGAGGAGTTATACCTTTCCCAAGGGCATTGGCACATAAATGAATGTCCGGAATTCGAACTCGGCTCTCCTATTCTCCAATCCGAACCGTATATCCATTACTCCACCGTGCCTTCTAACGATACTTACAAAAGTAAAATAAAATAAAAATTATCATAAAACTAAATTAGAATAATATTATTCTGTGTTTAAAACCATTTTTTTTTTTTAATAAGAGCAGTAAACGCTGACCGTAATGAAATTGGAGAGGTACAATTTATAGGGCTGGATTACCAAACAAGGAGTGCGTATTATGCATGAGTAGAAGCATTTTGCCACACTTTAAGCACAATTTTAGGGGTGCGTATTATGGATGAGGGCGTATTATACATTGAGAATTGCAGTAACCTGTGAAACAAAAACATTGAAATAAAGTAAGTTCATATTTGTGTGTGCATATTTTTAAAAAATCTATGGTTTTATTTCATGACATTTAAATCGATACCCTTTAAAAACTTTGCTAAGCGTATCATGATATTTTTATTTAGTCCTAGGCGGGCCGTTGCTTAAAAAGGTCGAGAAACTGGTGCAACGGATAGTGGCTCAGAATGTGGAATCGGGGTGCCAATTTTGAATTCGTTATATTCAGTTACGGCTGTCTCCCCCAACTATGGGTTAAATAGTAGGAGTTTTAAAATTATTGCTATCTTTAAAGAATTGTTAATGCAATATTCACTCCCAAGCATATAGTTGGGCTTTAAATAACCAACAAAGGGTCGATAACCTATAAACAACAAATCAATCAATCAAAAGGGGCTCTGAGACTAATTATACTGTATACACACATTGATTTTTTTTCTTCTGTGTAGACGAGCGCATTAATTTATCTTATGTCCCTGGGGTGTCTTGTAATGGTTATCCTGTTACTGAAACAAATGATTACGATTATATAATTAACAAGACGTTACGAGTTGCCGGACAACGTTGGCCCTGTAGCTGACAGCTATATGCCGGCTATCGTTTTCTGCAAACCCATTTTATACAAAGAAAACACTGTATTTAATGTTATAAGATAAATGTTTGACGAACTCTGGTATCATACCTTAGAAATTTATTCGTCCCTGGATTGACTATTGCCGTCACATCTAGCCTAGTGCTTTTTGAAGCGTATTTATTTGTAGATTTTAGATGAAATACAAAAGACTCACCCGGCGTCTCGTCTTCCGTCCCTTTCCCACCGATGTAACGTAGCTTTCCTGTGCCTTTTCTATAAATATTGTCATGGTAATTGTTCCGATGAGCTATCCTCTTTCGTACCTTGACTTTATGAAGTTAAACGCAGTACTAGATTGGCGGTTAGGTTTCATCACATTACAGTTGAAATTGCTAGATGTAACCGTAATTTCTATGCTAACGGTTTCTTCTCTCGCCCTTCTCGCTTATGGAACTACCTTCTTAAAAAATTATTATACATTCAACACCATCACTTCATAAGACACCAGAAGTGTTGAAACAAAATGGCTATTTTTGTAGTGATTTTATAACATATTTATGTTATTATTTTCGAATAAATAATTATATATATGTTATGAAAACACTCCCATGAGTGCTCAGGATCGCCTCGTCAGTAATGTTATGACTTGGGGTCATGGCAAGTTTCGGGTCTTCCAACATCATACTTGCTCGCCCAAGAGATCCTACCGAAACAGTACTATTCCGGCAGGCGATCCTGAAACAAAAAAAAATACGTAAAGCACGCAACAAATGAACTCCTCAAATAAATGCCACTGCTGACCCAATCACCACCGACTTACGTCACTTCCTCCTCAGCTAAGACGATACGAAAAAAGAATCGACGGCGACCTCGTCTTTTTCCTTCATCTTAGGTTGACCACGCGGATCGACCCTCATCTTCAACGAACAGTTTGACATAACATATATATATATATATATATATATATATATATATATATATATATATATATATATATATATATATATATATATATATATATATATCATGGATTCTCCCGTCGTGAGCCAACGCATGAGTATTCCATCGGCAGATTACTGATGAGTTCTTTTGGTGAGAGTAGAGTTCAATTCTAGAGCCGCAAGTCCTGTTGCAGACACTGCATTGATAAAGAGGGTTCTGAGTGCTACTGTTGGTCTTACTCTTGGTACGTTTCTCAATGAGGAGACTGGTTCGCCTCTTCTCAAAGATATCGATGTCCTCTTTGCACATTCTCCAGTTTCACGGGCTTGGCTAGTACGGGTTTGGGCTGCACTTTCCCAGCTATCAATGCCACATCTCTTGAGATTGTATTTAACAGTGTCCTTGAACCTCAGTTTCGGTCTGCGTAGTGGTCTGTTGCCGTGCTGTAATTAACTGAAGAAGATTCTCTCCTTAATAATGGCTTCTTTTTCTCATATTCTATCACACACATTAACACCTTACATCTGAGTGGCTTTATTACCTTGCTGGAGGTGAAATTATTAAAATATAAAAAAAAGTAAAACACTTCCATCTGCAATAAACTGAAGCTCAGTTAGAAAAATTAGTTAATGTCATTTATATCCAAGATCAGAATGTAATCTCTGTCTGATCTCAAGCCCTTCTGAGCTGGAATTTGTTTTAGTATGTAGTAATTAGTATTTGTATTTTGCTTATTTATTTTACGACTGTTATGCTTTTCTACTAAGGAGTGTCGTTTATGCCTGGTCGTCTATAAATTTACAATAAAATCTGATAGAATATTATATTCATTATAAAATAATATAAAAATTGTAAGACAATATGTCATAATGTAAAGCGTATATACAAATTGCTCGTCCGTGTTTTCAGAAATTTACAGCAATATTTCCGTAATTCTGCGATTTTATTAGACATAATCGAGCCGCCAGATCATGACCAATAATATTGCTGATTCATCTTTTGATCTTATCAAGGAGCTTCAGGTAAATAGCAAGGGTACCGGACCATATATAGCAACAATATTCTAAATATGGTCGATTGATAGACTTTTAGATATGCAAGATAGATTCCGGAGAGAAAAATTATCAGATCAGAGAATGTAACCAGCCAATTTTTACCAACTTGGGTAGTTTGTGCAAGATCGGTAGAGTGATGAGTCGCCAATCTCTGACCATCGAGTTTTAGCGGTGCACTCGTAAATAGTCGTATCATCAACATAGATGTTTACGAATGATCTGAGTATATTCTGAGGCAGATCAATTATGTAGATCAAAAAGGTTTGTCCAGGGAGTGACTCCTACAGGACGACTGCGTTGACTTCTTGTGCTCCAGAAGACTAGATATTGATAACTACCTTCAGGGCTGTACCTGTTAGGAAGGATTTTACGATCGCCAGGTTAGGACCAATAATGTTGCCGATTCTTCTTTGGATCTTATCAAGGAACACCAAGTAAATAGCAGGATCACCGGACCATATATGGCAGCAATATTCTAAGCATGGACGACTGGTAGACTTATAGATATGCAAGATAGATTGCGGAGAGGAGAATTGTTTTGTCTGATACAGTGAACCGACTTTCGTAGCAGCTTACCTAGCAGTGGATTCAATATAGTCTTTCAACTTCATATCAACTGTGAACGTTAGCCCGAGAAGGCACAATGAGTCACTTTCCTGGAGGTTAGCATCAGCCATGCTGATGGAAGGCAGAGAGGGGACTTCTCAGATGATTAATAGATGACAGTTTAGTGTTGGAGACGTTAAAATTGACAAGCTATCTTTTACCCCAGTTAACAACGTTCTTGAGGTCGTTTTGTATAACATCTGCCATTTTGACCTTGTTGGACTGATACTATCGAGACAGAAGTATATGGTAGCATCGTCAGCGTAGATGCCAAGGTGAGAGCTGATTTCATCGGGATTAAAAACAGCGTAGCACCAAGAATAGAACCCTGAAGGACAGCCGCGTTAGTACGATAGGATCTAGACGAGTGGCCGTTCAGGATAACATTCATTTCACGATTTTATAGGAAAGACTGGATCAGCTCAAAAATGTACCCGCACATACCGTAACTTTTCAGCTTGTGGAAAAGACCGGAATGCCAGATATGTGTTTGATCTTCCATCATTGTCCTAGCAAAGACACTGCCTCTTGGACTAACCAGTGCAAAATAGAACAGAACAAATATGCAAATGTATATAAATACACAGAATATATTTAAATTTTTAATGTAATATATATATATATATATATATATATATATATACTTATTTATTAAAATATTATAACATAAATATGATCACTACAAAAAATATTGTATTGAGCACTCTTTTCAGAATAATAATTGTTGGTTATTGGAATTTATTCCGTATATACCAGTCCTATACTTGGGTATATATATATATATATATAAATATAATATATATATATATATTTAAATATATATATATATTTAAATATATATATATATATATATATATATATATATATATATATATATATATATATATATATATATATCCATTTCGTTATATTTGGTTATTAATAATAAATATACATTTTACCTCATACACAGACAGACAGATATAGATATATAGGTTCGAATCTCGCTTGTTATTAGTGTTTCTATTCCCAATTCTTCCGCACCCTGTAACCCCTTATGTCTTAGTGGCTTTACTGGGGTGATACCGAATTAAAAAGAATTACAAAAGGATGAATCACATGTATTGTGGGATTAGAAAAATGCTCAAATTTGCGCAAAGAAATTTAACTTTAAGAAACCCATATTTTTTTTGTTCAAATTTCCAGTGCCGAGAAGCCATTAAAAGACAATTTATAAAATATCTTACGTCTTTATAACTTCCTTTATCTACTTAGAGAGAAATTTACGTAAAAGTTTTAAAGTACAGTGTGCGATGGGTAAATTGTCGTCATTTTAGTTTTTTTTTTTTTTTTTTTTCACATATGTATTTTGTTCGCTTTTGATTTTATCGACAACACAGTATAGTCGGGTCAGTTGTGCACCGTTTGTGAGAAAAAGTGCCCCGCGACGCAATTCATTCCACCAAGAATTTGGAAACGACATGCTGTATTCCTTGGCATTGGCGCCGGATTCCCCAATACCAACATTTCAGAGTGTCTGGGTGTCAATCTGTGGACAGTGCAGAGGATTCGGAAAGAGTTGGATGAGTCTAATGATGATTACGAAGGTGTTTGGAGTGATCACTAGTGATGACGACTTTATGCCTCTATTGATCTTCCCACAGGACCTCAGACTGAACACGGAGACCTACATCAAGTACCTTGAGGAGATAATGCTGCCCTGGGTCAAGAGGGTGGCTGCTGGAGGACCCTATGTTTGGCAACAGGACTCTGCACCATGCCACACAAGCAGGGGAATACAGTCATGGGTATCAGACAATTTCTGCAACCACGTCACTCTTTACATCTGGCCATTTTAACTCCTTGGACTGCAAACCCTTTGAATATTATGTGCATGGCGCAGTTGAGCGAGAGACCAACAAAATTCCTTGTAACATCAAAGATGAAATGAAAGCAAGGATTATAGCAGCATTCACCAACTTGAACAAAGAGACCGTCCAGAAGAGTTGCAGGAGATTCCGAAGTTGTGCGACAGAATTCGCAGTCGTTTGGAGGTCGTGGTTGAAGCCAATGACGATTTTATTGAATAAATTTACTCTTTATTTCATGATGTTTTTGTGTAATTTTGGTAAATACATGTGTTAAATTGAGATAATCTCCATTATTTTTAGTTTTTGCATAATTTAGACGACAATTTATCCATCGCACCCTGTATTTTGTGATTTTTTGGTTATATGTTGCCCAAAATATTAATCGATTCAAAACAAGAACAAATAAAAGTAACGGAAGTCATATATATTTAATAGCGAAACACAGTTCGCTGGAAATTCATTTCATGCAAAATCGACCTCATTGCACCTGCCATATTACGTCGCCCAGTCAATGTCCAATGATCTAAGAGTCTAAACAGACGTATGGATCTACGTTCCTCTGTATGCTCCATCGAGTCAATTGCTTCATCCACCGCAAGGAAAGTTGGCTCCCTGTGCCGGGCCAGGAAATTTTTCTTCCCGGAATCGATCCTCCAAATCTATAAATCAACCATTCGCCCTTGCGTGGAGTATTGCTGCCATATATGGTCTAGAACCCCTGCTGTTTGCCTCGGGGTTCTTGATAAGATCCAGAGACGGATATGCAATGTAATTGTAATCTGATCTGTCATCTCGTCTGCAGTCGCTCTCTCACAGACGCGACGTAGCCTCGCTCTGTCTTTTTTACAAATACTTTCACGGTAATTGCTCCGATGAGCTGCTTTCGGTGGTTCCCAGGCCTCATGAATTTAAGCATCCTACGTGGCTGGCATCCTGTTCCCACCCCTTCACTGTTGAAACTGTTAGACGTCTCTTCTACTCCAATAGCTTCATGTCTCGCACATCCCACCTGTGGAACTCTCTTTTTTATTCCTGTTTCCCTGACAAATATAATCTCCAACAATTTAAGTGTAACGTCAATCGACATCTCCAGTTGCCTTGATCTATCCACTTCCCTTCTCCACATCCTTTCCCCTTTAATTCCTATCTGCTCTCGCTCCAAATCTTCTGTAACCCCCTTGCCTTGATCGATCCACTATCTTTCTCCACATCCTCTCTTTTACCACTCCTACCTGCTCTTCCTCCAAACCTTCTGTAACCCCTTGCGTGCTAGTGGCTTCCAGCCTTGCTTGGGGTGAAAAGCTTAAAAAAATAAATAAATAAAATTGGAAATAAATACGACGCCAGTGTTCTGCATAAACGTCTCTTGAGATTTATCGTGAATTTCTTTTGATTATAAATGGTTTTTCTCAGGTGCATAAATCTCATTAATAGTAATAAACGTATTAAATATCAATCTGATTTCTCACCTGTTTGTGCAGTCATCATCTATGAGTGCCCATACTTTCGGCCTTGTACCACATCTAAGGTCCGCTTAAAAAATCAGCATAATCAAGCTTCATGTATATTGGTTTACAAAGGATTCGTTTTGGGGTACATCAGCGTGGTGTAATGGTTAGCAAACTTGTCTTGCTAGAACAATTACGACTGAATAGTGAGTTCGATCCTCACGCGGTGCCCCACACTTTCGGCCTTATGCCACATTTAAGCTACGCTTTGAAAATCACTATCTGTGTGTCTTTTCACAAAATGTGTTTACTAAGCAAATAAATGAACAAAAAAGTATGACGATTTTCTTAGATGTAGTATGAAAGCATGGAGCACTATTCAGTCGTAATAGATCTAATGTGACAAGCTTGTTAACTATTACCTCACCTCGAGGTGCCCAGACGTGCGTATGAATGATTATTATTTACACTTTCCTTATGAAAGCCGTGTTGCTAT
This sequence comes from Acanthosepion esculentum, assembly GCA_964036315.1. NCBI lineage: Eukaryota > Metazoa > Mollusca > Cephalopoda > Sepiida > Sepiidae > Acanthosepion > Acanthosepion esculentum. Next base: position 9,310,497 of record OZ038511.1, read on the forward strand.
TGTGATGCGCCCACTATTCACAGAGACGACAATGATACGGCCCTCCAAAAGGTTTCTTACCCTGGTCTTTATTTATGCTACCAGTCGAGTATTCCTGGTTTGCTTAAGATTAAAGTTGACCATTTTAAAAGCTGCTTTAGCGTAAACTATTCAAAACGATGAACAATGGAACAAAATTAGTTGATTTAGATATTTGGTCTAAAATACAGCCTTTGAATTCTGATATTCAAGATATGTAATATCCGCTTCCAAGACTGACGCAACATAATCTTTCTTTTATTCCTTTTTTAATATTAATATTCAACCAATACAAGACCCTAGTTCCCCCTCAAAGGAGTGGGTTACTGAATGAGGCCGTTGTAATGAATAAGAAATGCAGATTTTTAGGATATTTTGGATACGCAAAAGGGTTACTGAGTGTTAGAGAATATGAAAAAAACTACTATTAAGGAGAGAGGGCAATAAAAGAACTGGATTTAAGAAGACTGAAAATAACGATTAACATTGCATTTAAATTCCCTTCTCCAAACAAGGCACTAAAGCCACTAAGACGCAAACGGTTTGCTGAGTGTTAGATAATATAAGAGAAAGCTACTATTAAAGAGAGAGAATAATAAAAAAAAACATGAATTAAGAAGACAGAAGTTAGCGACTGACATTGTATTTAAATATTTTTGAAGATCAAAGTTGACTGTAAAGTAAGAAGTCAGAAGAGAGTTCTACAAGTGTGAAGTTCATGAGAAGGAACTATCAGCATAGAACTGTTACATCTAGCCATTTCAACTATAAACTGATGAGACCTAACTGCCAATCTAGTATTGCGCTTGTTTTCGTAATATCTAGGCAACAAAGCGAAAATCTCCTCAAAGCACTTACCATGAAAATATCTATAGAAAGGGCACAGGGAAGCTAAGTTACGGTGGTTAGAAAGTGACTGAAGCCTGGATGCCAGGTCAGGACCAATAACATTACATATTCTTCTTTATATTTTACCAAGAATCTCTAAATATATAACAGAAGCACCAAACCAGATGGGGCAAGTGCATGGACGAATGGTAGACTTATGAATGTGTAATATATATTCTGGGGAATAAAATGGCCTGGCACGACATAGTACATCAACCTTCCTAGCAGTAGACCTAATAAGTGATTCAATATAATCTTTAACTTCAAGTCAGTGGAAAACGTTAGCCGGAGAAGTCGCATGGAAACTCTCTTGGTGGTTAGCATCAGCCATACCGATGGAAACAAAAAATGTTACAAATTAGTCTTTTTATAATTGAACTAATGGTCTCATGTTTGTGATTATTGTCCCAAAGTCGAAATCGCTGTACCCTTTGAGCATATTGAAATATCTGAATTAAAGCGTTCAGTTCGAAATCTGAACGTTACACGGATCGACAAACACTTCAAGAAGACCGAAGAGCCCAACAACCAAAAAGTTATGATAACAACAACAAAGATGAAGACATTAATCAGAATTAAAATAGTACATTATTTACATTATTCGGACTATTGTCCTCATGTTTGGCGCCATATTTATTACAACGTTTCGGCCGTTGTACGCTCCGGCCTTCTTCAGGTGGTTGGAATGTCGAACTAATATAGACAGATATAGAATTAAAATAGTGTAAATAATGATAACGCTTCATTCAAACAGTAATATTTTGATACAGAAAACTATAATCCTGTTAGGAAATAAAATTCTTCGAATGGGTTGATATGATAGGGATGTTAGTCTCTGCGAGGATGCTAGAAAAGTTGCGAGTGAGTTAAAGAGATTATTTTTCAGACAGTGTCCAATCATTACTACATTTTGTGTGAACATGCAAATCTGTGAAAAAAAATAATTTAAATGAAATAAATTTTTCAGGGAAGGTTCAGACTGTCTACCCGAAATTGATGCACGAGATTAGTGAAAAATATTCTGTACATTTAAAGATACTTGTTGTCACTCACTACCCCCCCTCGGGCCGTGATAACCACTATTTATCCGGGGTGAACATGCAATATAATAATAGCAGGAACGATAACTGGGAAATTCAATTAAAATTGTCATTTACATTATCACAGTGTTGATTCTTATAATTATCCTACCTCTCCACCAAATATTATTATCGTTGCCGCCATTGTTCATCCGCATTGTTATTAGGAATTTGTCATTGTCTTTGTCTTTGCTGTCTTGTCATCTCTAATGAGAAGCCATGCGTCTGGATCTTTGTGAAAGGTAGTAATTACATTTTAGAGAGGAGAGAGCGAACACAGCTGTATATTTACCGATGTCCCCACAGGAGAGTTCATTTTGCCCGTTGTAAAGGCACAATCTCGACTGCCCAATTAAGGCAATGGCACTAACAATGGTGGAGGGAGTTTTCACTAATAGATGTAAAGAGGCAAATAGGCTGGAGAATGGCTGGAAAGACAGAAAGACGATTAAGGACATGGAAATTAGAAAGAGACTACGATAAAGAAAGAGAACAAGAAGACAGAATAGAAAAAGAAAAAAAGCAGAAAAAATGTAAGGCAAAAGAAAGAAAGAAAGAAAGAAAGAAAGAAAGAAAGAAAGAAAGAACGTAAGGGAGAATAAGTTAGAAGGAATATAAAAAGAAAAAAAAGACGGCAATATGGATTTCAAAAGAAAGAAAGAAAGAAAGAAAGAAAGAAAGAAAGAAAGAAAGAAAGAAAGAACGTAAGGGAGAATAAGTTAGAAGGAACATAAAAAGAAAAAAAAGACGGCAATATGGATTTCAAAAGAAAGAAAGAAAGAAAGAAAGAAAGAAAGAACGTAAGGAAGAATAAGTTAGAAGGAATATAAAAAGAAAAAAAACGGCAATGTGGATTTCAATAGAAAGAAAGAAAGAAAAAAGAAAGAAAGAAGCAAACAAATAAACAATCAGAAATAAAAAAATAAGTGAGAAAGATAAGATACTAAAGAAAAATTGAAAATCGAAAGAAAGAAAGAATAAAATAAGAAAAAAGAGGAAAGACTGAATTGCAATAAAACAAAAAAGAAAAAAGGAAGAAAGAAAGACAAAGAATAAAACAGAAATATAAGATAAAGAAAAATTGAATAACAAAAAATAAAGAAACAGAAAGAAGAAATAAATGAGAATGATAAAATACTAAAGAAAAATTGAAAAGGAAAAGAAAGATCAAAATAAGAAAAAGGAGGGAAACCTAAATTGCAATAAAAAGAAAGAAAAAAGAAGAAAAAAACAGAAAAAGAAAAAAAGGCGAAAAAATTGAATTACAATAAAAAGAAAGAACGAAAATGGAAAATAAAGTTATAAAGAACAGAAAAAGAAAAAGGAAAGAAAACTGAATATCTTTAGAAAAAAAGAGTGAAAAGAAAGAAAAAAGAAGAAAAAGTAAACTAACGTATGCAACAAAATAAAAGGAAGAAAGAAAGAATCTAAAATAGAAAGAAAAGAAAAAGAAAAAATAATGAAAGAGAGAAAAATAATTTTCGAAAAGGTAAAAATGATTAAACAAAATGAAAAAGGTGAATATATGAATAAATAATGAAAAAAAGAGTTAGATAGAGAAGAAGGACGAGGATAAACATTATTGGATTTTTTTTTTTAAATTTAAAAAGCAAACAAACTGAAAAGCAAAAGAAAAAAGGAAAAGAAAAAAGGAAAAGAAAAAAGGAAAAGAAAAAAGGAAAAGAAAAAAACAAGAAAATCAAAGGAAAACAGAAGAACGAGAATAAAGCACATCATGACAAAGAAAGGAAAATAAATGAATTAACTAGAGAAAGGTGGGAAGAAAGAGAGAACAAAAGAAATGTAACTGGAAAAAGAACGATCAATGAAAAATGATGGAAAGGAAGATGAGATGAGAGAAAAGGTTGACGTGATACTCTAGAGGAAAGAAAGATATAAGGAAGAGAAAGAAAAAGAAAATGCAAAAGTAAATAGAGGGAGGATAAGTGAGAAGAAAGATAGAAAATATTAAATAGATAATCAGAGTAGGAAGAAAGAGAAAGAGAAAAGGGAAGAGAGAAATAGAGGGAACCAATTGAGAGGGAAAAAGAGACGCGACGAAAAAAGTAAATCGGGAAGAAAATAGAAAATGAAAAGGAAGTAAAATAAAGAACATTACTGAGAGAGACAAACGTGAACGAAAGGTACTGGAAATAAAAGCGGGAGGGAAGAAATAGGAACGAAGAAGCAGCAAATTACGGTGGCTAATTCACAATTAGAAGATGAAGGAAGATTTGTAAACACAGTGGATGAAGAAGAAACGGTGAAACTGCGGACAATTACAAGGCAGGGAACAGGGAAAAAGACGAAGAAGGACGGTCTTGAAAGGGATGGACACCACCATCAACAAGGAAACGTATGTGCTTCATTCATTTTTGGTTGGCTTAATAATAGCTTCATTAAGACAAGAGAAAACATATACCGAACAAAGGACAGCGACGAGTCTTGGAGACAGGCAACTCATGAGGATAGGTTAAAAATCAAAAGTTTCAATATACCAGAGACCAATGAGCATTTCTTTAAAACATTTATGCTTTAAATCACATTTATACACACTATTAGGAAATCTCTTGCTAAACATTTAATTTAGGTCTCTGTTGTAGCATATCTACAGACAATAATGTCCCCGTTAACATAAATACAATAGTAAATACTGTATGTTGGTCTGCAGGTGGAAATTCGTCTCCAAAGTAACCATTCATGAATAAAAACAACCATTCTTTTACAAAGCAACCATTCTTTTACAAAGCAACAATTCATGAATAAATGCAACCATTCTTTCACAAAGCAACCATTCAGGATTTACACCAACCATGCTTTTACAAAGCAACCATACATGAATAAAACCAACCATTCTTTAACAAAGCAAACATTCATGAGGAAAAGCAACCAATCTTTTACAATACAACCATTCATGAATAAAAAGCAGACATTCTTTTACAAATCAACCATTCATAATTTTCAACAACCATTCTTTTACAAAGGAACCATTCATGATTTACAACAACCATTCTTTAACTAAGCAACCATTCATGAATAAAAGTAACCATTCTTTTACAAAGCAACCATTCATGAATAAAAGCAACCATTCTTTTACAAAGCAACAATACATGAAAAACGACCATTCTTTTACAAAGAAACCATTCATGAATAAAAACAACCATTCTTTTACAAAACAACCATTCAAGAATAAAAAGCAACCATTCTTTTACAAAGCATCATTCATGAATGAAAGCGACCATTCTTTTACAAAGTAAGCATTCATGATTTACAACAACCATTCTTTTACAAAGCAACCATTCATGAATAAAACCAACCATTCTTTTACAAAGCAACCATTCATGATTTACAACAACCATTCTTTTACAAATCAACCATTCATGAATAAAAACAACCATTCGTTTTCAAAGCAACCATATATGAATAAAAGGAACTATTTTTTTACAAAGCAACCATTGACGAATAAAAGCAACCATTCTTTTACACAACAACCATTCATGAATAAAAGCAACCATTCTTTTACAAAGCAACCATTCTTGAATAAAAGCAACCATTCTTTTAAAAAGCAACCATTCAAGAATAAAAAGCCACCATCCTTTTACAAACATCATTCATGAATAAAAGGAACCATTCTTTCACAAAGCAACCATTCATGATTTACAACAACCATGCTTTTACAAAGTAACCATTCATGAATAAAAACAACCATTCTTTTACAAAGCAACCATTCAAGAATAAAAGCAACCATTCTTTTGCAACGCAACCATTCATGAATAAAAGCGACCATTCTTTTGCAAAGCAGCAATTCATGAATAAATGCAACCATTCTTTTACAAAGCAACAATTCTTGAATAAAAGCAACCATTCTTTTACAAAGCAACCAATCATGAATAAAAGCAATCATTCTTTTGCAAAGCAACCATTCATGAATAAAATCAACCATTCTTTTACAAAGCAACTATTCATGAATAAAATCACCCATTCTTTCTTCAAAGCAACCATTCATGAGTAAAAGCGACCATTATTTTGCAAAGCAACCATTCATGAATAAAAGCAACCATTCTGTTAGAAAGCAACCATTCATCAAGTAATCATAGACTGAGTCCACGTATTGCTGAAAGCGCATAAAAATATTCCATATTTGCCGTTACAGAATTTACTGAGCTTGACCTAATTTAGTTTTCGAAAGATAACAGCATATTCAATGAATAATGATCCAATATATCCCATCAAACGCAATTTTCTTTTCGGACTCGCCTTCACTAATAATGAGTCAGGTGTGATCTTGGAGCGGACAACAGGTATTTTGATCAGTGTTTGTCCATACAATTACCTCATTTACGAAAGTTATATTTGCGCGTTAGAACAAAAAAGATCTTTAAATTTCATAGACACAAAATGGATATTGTTCTTAAGTACATACACTTCAGCTCAAAAGTCTTAGGAAACTTCTTTCCAAACATAGTTGTTTTGTAATTTAAACATGAGAAAATATTTATACATGGTTAAGAAAAGTGAGACATGATTTTTTTTTATTAGAAATTTTATTATGACAAAAATAAAAAATTAACATTTTATAATTTATTTGCTATCGTCAAAACATCCTGCTTTATTCTTGATTAACGTGGCACAAGGTCTTGGCATTCGTTGGAAAAGGTTCTCACAGTTTAAGTATAATAATTGATTCCGTTCTTTATTCAGTGACTCTAAGAGCTCTTTTTCCGTTTTTTTTTTTTTTTTCACTCTTCTGTCAAGTTCATCCCATGCTAATTGTCGGGGTGGTTTAAAATTGTAGTGTATGTTTAAATGAAAAATTGCTGTCGAAATATTGCCGCAATGAAATAAAATATAGAATAGATTTTAGCAACAGTTTTAATTTTGAAACTTTGACTGTTGAACCTTATTACTGGTTCACATATTGTATTCATTTATATGCATGGTCGGCTGAGGAGATTTTTGTGGCCTAGCATATGTGCTGATTCATTAAATTCACGAATTTTCCAATGGTGTTCATTGTCTATGACCTCATCCTGATCCCACAGCCGACCAAGCATAGAAATGAATACAATATGGAAACCAGTAATAAGGAGTGCCAGAGAAAAGCGATAATAACAACAAAAATTGCAATATGAGCTCCGGTAAAAACACTAATGATAACAGCAAAAGTTGCAATATTAGCACAGGTGAAAATGTTTGCTGAAGACATTAGGTTCATACATAGATGTCCTCAAGGACACATGGCACAATGGATAAAGGCTTTGGTTAGATCCAATGACAGGACCCAAATATGTGAGTTCAATACCCGGTTAAGGCCGTGGAGAACTTTCAGGGGGGAAAATTAACATGAGATAACTGACATCCATTAAAACATGGCACGTGGAAATAGAACAGTCTAAAGGGTTCAGTTCGACATTCCAAATACCTGAAGAAGGCCGGAGCGTACAACGGCCGAAACGTTGTAATAAATATGGCGACAAAGATGAGGACAATAGTCCGAATAATGTAAATAGTGTACATAATACCTCATCTCAGAAATATAGACCGAGAAAGAAGTTTGTTTTAAAAATTGTTTTTAGTAATTTTCACTAATTTACGTTCAAAATAACGTATGTATCTAAAAGAAGTGTTCCTTTAAGTTTGTGTTCGTTAAATTGACCAATGAGGTTTGGAATTCATAAGACATATACATCCGGATAATTTTGACGCACTTAAGAACCAAACATCCGTTATCGAGTAAGAAAAGAAAAGACTATTAATGGAAAATAGTTAAAAACAAATCCGGTTTCTGTTCTTCAATAAAGCCTGACAAAATAAAATAAAATAAATATATACACTCACTTTTATCTGTTTTCCTCTTCAAATATATCTTTTTCTTCATTTCTTCTAGTTTTATTTCGATGCAAGTGTCCGCCAGGGCTCTATTTTGGGATCTGCGTTGTTCGTAAGCTTCATCGATGACATTCCTGATGTCATTAATTCTCAGCTCGGTATCTATGCTGATGACACAACAATTAACTCCTGTCTTAGCAAGTCTGATCAGTTTCATAAGGTTGAATTGGCAGCTGATCTCAAAAATTACCTACGATCTGTTGTTAAATGGGGCAAGAAATTGCTTGTTAAATTTAACGTCTAAAAAAAAGTGCTCTCTTTTAATCATCTCAGAGAATCGTTTTTACCTTCCATCAACATGGCTGATGCTAACCTCCAACACTCATTGCGCATGCTCGTATTAACATGAAGTGAAAAATGTATATTGAATCTGCACTTAACAAAGTCGGTTCACCGTGGCGTGATAGATACATTTTCTGGACATAATCGAGCTGATATATTTAAAGTCTATACTTAGAATTAATACAAATATAAATTTTGTCACTTAGCTGATTGCCCGAGTTTTGTAGACCGACTCTTCAGCAATCACTCCATCCACTCCTCAGGAAGAAAAACTCTGAATTTCAAACTGGAAACTATGCAATGAGAAACTACAAAAATGTCTTTCTTTCTAAAGTCGGCATGGCGATACAATAGATAATAAAAAAGAGATCTGTAAAAGAAAGCCGTGAAGAGCCGTGATCGCCTATGTATATTCAGGAATGTGAAATCTTTAAGGATGTGCGGGTGGTGTTACGGATATCGACTCGGAAAGTGGTATCAGAGAGCCGAGTTCAAATAACTGGCTAGTTAGTTGTATTTACTTTCGCACTATTGCTGTTGCTAAAGTAATGAATCTGTCTTCTCTCTCACTCTCTCTCTATCTCTCTCTATCTCTCTCTCTCTCATGTTGGACTGGGTTCTTTAAGCCTGGGATGGCGTCCAGTCTAAGCGGAAACCGTGGATGAAAGCAAAGAGGAACTTCTTTCCCAAAGAGTCATGGCAGTTCATAGATGATAAGTAAAATGAAAATGGGGGAGACTTGCACAAATTGTTGACAGAACAAGCATTAGGAGGGATAACAAAAAGAGACAAACATTACGAGGAGCTTTAAAGAAAGGTCAAGGAGTTGAGGGAATCCATTATTGTCCACGTCCTGAAGAGACACGGCACAGGAGAAGAAGAAGACGAAGAAGAAGAAGACGACGACGACGACGAAGAAGAAGAAGAAGAAGAAGAAGACGACGACGACGAAGAAAAAGAAAAAGAAGAAGACGACGACGATGACGAAGAAGAAGACGATGACGACGAAGAAGACGACGACGACGACGAAGAAGAAGAAGAAGAAGAAGACGACAACGACGACGAAGAAGAAGACGACGACGACGACGACGACGAAGAAGAAGAAGAAGAAGAAGAAGAAGAAGAAGAAGAAGAAGACGACGAAGAAGAAGGAGACGACGACGAAGAAGAAGAAGGAGACGACGACGAAAAAGAAGTCGACGACGACAAAGAAGAAGAAGAAGACGACGACGACGAAGAAGAAGAAGACGATGACGACGAAGAAGACGACGACGACGACGAAGAAGAAGAAGAAGACGACGACGACGACGAAGAAGAAGAAGAAGAAGAAGAAGAAGAAGACGACGACGAAGAAGAAGACGACGACGACGACGAAGAAGAAGAAGAAGGAGACGACGACGAAAAAGAAGACGACGACGACGAAGAAGAAGAAGACGACGACGACGAAGAAGAAGAAGAAGACGACGACGACGACGACGACGAAGAAGAAGAAGAAGAAGAAGAAGAAGA
>OZ038511.1:9327661-9455161 GCA_964036315.1 Acanthosepion esculentum
TATATATATATATATATATATATATATATATATATATATATATATATATATATATGTATATACCTATCAAATAAGAACGAATCAAATATAAATAAATTCAAAGGTTCACAGCATTCATTTAAAAATAGGCCTGAATTCAATAGTAGAGGGATCATTTTTATTATACGATATTTACATTCGAACATATGTAAAACCGTTATAAAATGCACTTATATATATATATATATATATATATATATATACTTTATCTTATGATATTACATTCGAACATATGTAAAACCACTTATATATATACTTATATATATATATATATATATATATATATATATATATATATATATATATATATATATATATACTTTATCATATATTACATTCGAACATATGCAAAACCGCTACATAAATGCATTCATGTTTCGACTCATATAATCGCATCTCATCAGTCGGCGGTAAATGAGGGTTATTACAATTTTTAATATTTACTTATAAACAAACATCTCTTTTCCTGCGAAAAAAGAAAAAGTCTCATCTAAAAATCAAAAAATACAGAAAATAAGATGAGCGAGAAGGAAAGAAAAACACAAGATGTCGTCTCTTCTCAAAAGAAAAAGAAGAGAGAAAGATAACTATAAGGATATGTAATAATCGGTTCAACCAATCAAAATAGTCTAAGATGTCATAAAACATAGATTGAAAATTCGACGGATACATATGGTATATTTGAAACAGAATGTTGGTAGAGTTTAACGAACTGGAACGGTTGGCATTTTCCCTGAACAGGCAGCAAATTTAACAATAATTATTTAATAGTATTGTAAATAATCCGAGTCTTTAAGAAATAAAAGAAGGAAAAATTAAATCAAAATAATAAACTAAATAAACTAACGAAAACTTAAAAGTACATATAAATAGATAATATAAATAAATTATATGAAATTATACTTAATAGAGTATAACAGTAAAATGGGATTTACATTATTAAGACTATTGTCTATTATTAGAACGTTTCGGCCGTTGTACGCTACGGCACTCTTCAGGTGGTTGGAATGCCGAACTGAACCTTTCACCTCGCTCACTGGGTTAGACTGTTCTAGTTCCACGTGCCATGTTTAATGGACGTCAGTTATCTTCTGTTAATTCCCCTCTCCTAGTTTTCCACTGCCTTAACCGGGTATTGAACTCACACTCTTTGGGTCCTGTCACTGGATCTAACCAACGCCTTTCTCCACTGTTCCATGTGTCCTTGAGAACATCTGTGCATGAATTTCTGGTATTATAAACCTAATGTCTTCAGCAGCATTTTTTTTACCATTGCTCATATTTCAATTTTTGTATGTTATACTTTCAGGTTTTTACCACAGTTCATATTGCAATTTTTGTTGTTATTAACTCTTATTACTGGTTCCCATATTGCATTCATGAGATTTTTGTGGCCTAGCATATGTGCTGATTCCTTAGGTTTACGAATTTTCCAATGCTGTTCTTTGTCTATGATCTCAACCTGATCCCACAGAGGGCGGTGATCTCCCTTCTCTCTCCATATATGGTCAGCCACATCTGATTTTTCCACTTCCCCTCGTGTTACAACTTTCTGGTGTTCTTGAAGCCTTAACTTAAGGGGGCGGCCTGTCTCCTCTTTATATTTCTTTCCGCAGACAGTAAACAAAGAGTTTGTATATATATATATATATATATATATATATATATATATATATATATATATATATATATATTAAAAAGAAGAGAGGTACCGCAAACTTTTTTGGTTGTAATGTGGGTTTTTTTTTTTAAATATTATTCTTTATTTTTCATAGTTTTACATAGTTTTACAACACGTGTTTCTGGTCTTACGACCGTCTTCAGGTAAAGGGTGGAGATTTCCACATATTATTAAAAATAATTATTAAAAATAATTAATTTTTTTCCTTTATGCTTTTCAATGTTACATCTTCTCTATATGAGACATTCTCTGTTTTTGTGTTGGTCATTCCAATGTCTTTCTTTAAATGGTAGTGAAGAGTTCTGAGCGAAGGGTCATAAAACAATTAAGGTTGGTTTGAGAATTGATGAATCGGGTTGTCTTATCTTTTAATGTTTTAATAACCCCTGTGTGTTCTTAGATCCCTTAGATCTATTTCCGTTTTCGTGTGTTCCTGTCAGCATGCGTGTATATATGTGTGTGTACATTCCCCCTGAATATATACACTGTTTCACTACGAAGAATTAGTAAACACACTTGTACACATACACACACACACACACAAACATACACACATACACATGCAGACACGTACATAAGGAATCTGTACAAACGCACACACACTCATACACAAACACACACATTTTTCCCAAGTTACATGGAACCAGCACGCACACGCAGTATAACCTCTATATAAAATTTTACCCGTATTGTTAGAGGAATAACGTATATACTGTACTACCTCATAAAACTTAACTTTATAAGTATAAGTTACCACACGGTTATGCATCATAAAAGAAGTGACTATTAAATTTTCAATATTTATATTATTCAGACTATTGTCCTCATCTTTGTTGCCATATTTATCACAACGTTTCGGCTGTTGTAAGTCTTCAAGTTGTTGGAATGTCGAACTGAACCCTTTATTTCGCTCGTTGGCATAGACTGTTCTAGCTCCACGTGCTATGCCTAATAGGTGTCAGTTATCAGTTATCTCCTGTTAATTCACCTCTTCATACGTTCTATAACAGCGTTCGGCAACCTTTTGCTAACTATGTGCCAGCTTAGGGTTTTAAAATCATTCAGCGTGCCAACAGCAGAAGTATTTTTATACAAGTCAAGATCAATATACCTGTTCTAAAATATCATTTATATAGTAATATATAGTATATATGCTTTAGTATGTATTAAAATTGAAAGAGCTAAATATCTTCTTTGCGTTGTAGTAGTTATTGGTTCGGACTTCGTGATGTCATTTGTGCCTGCGTACCAATGGAAATTGCTCGGCGTGCCACGTGCGGCATGCGTGCCGTAGGTGGTCGACCACTGCTCTAGAAGGTACCAGACTCCATCTTCCATGTCCAATCATTACATGAGTGAGATCAGATCAAAAATGGGGTATTGCTGTCACATTTAGGCTGGATTTACGCAATCCACTGTCTCCATTCTCAAACGCTTTTACGCGGCCTTGTAAGCCATTAATTATTCAGCCCACTCAAACTCTTTCGCGCATGTAAAATTAACAAACAAGCAATATTCCGTAGATGCACTAGTTCAGACATTTACAGCTAAGATCCGTCCTACCATGAACACAGAGGCGAACCATCCACATTCCCTTCGCATTTCACTAGTAAGAAGGAAGTTCAACTCAGATCGATTCTTTCCAAAAAGCACTACTTTATAAATCAGACTCCCGAGATGATGCTCCCCTGAACACTACAATCTTAACCTCTACAAGTCTAGAATCAACGTTACATATTGTTTGCATTCTCATAATTCGATGTAGATAATTAACTGACAAGCTAAATTCCGTAGATCCACCAGTTCAGACCTTTACAGCTAAAAACCGTGTTGCCATGAACACAGAGGCGAAACATTCTCATTCCCTTCGCATTTCACTGGTAAGAATGAAGTTCAATTCAGATCGATTCATTCCAAAACTCCATCTACCATGTTCAATCATTACGTGAGTGAGATCCGATCAAAAATGGAGTATTGCTGTCATATTTCGTCTGGATTTATCCAATCCCCTCTCTCCATCAAAAGCTTTTAAGCAGCCTTGTAGGCCATTAACTATCACCTCCACTCATAAGGAAGTTCAATTCAGATCGCTTCTTTCCAAGAAGCACTACTTTATAAATCAGACTCCCGAGATGATGCTCCACTCAACACTACAATCTTAACCTCTACAAGTCTAGGATCAACTGTTACCTATTGTTTGCATCCTCATAATCTGCGCTTACGTCCCATTTTTCCCTTCACTGCTTTGATACCTCATTTAATAGCACTCTACCTTGAGCTGATCTTGGGCCTTGTAACTCTATTTTGCCGACAACCAAAGAGATAAGAGATATGAATTTTCTTATTGTATCGTATCGTGAAATAGTTTTGGACATATCATATATAAAGCTTCTTAATACCATTCAGACAGACTTACAATGCTTTATTATTATTATTTAAATAACAATGATGAAGATCCTAAGTTGACTGGATAGCAAGAAGCCGGAAGACAAAACTGTTAGCATAGAACTTACGGTTACATCTAGCCAACACAAGTGGAAATTGATGAGGTCTTGTTGCCAATCAAGTACTGCCCTTAAATTTATAAACACGAAGTAACCTAGTGAAAAGTTCATATTTCTATCTATAAAAGGCAGGATGTGTGTGTGTGTGTGTGTGTGTGTGTGTGTGTGTGTGTGTGTGTGTGTGTGTGTGTGTGTGTGTGTAACGAATGCACAACCGCAATTTACGACGGATTTGCATCAAAATTTACATGCACATGCTCCAAGTTAGTAAAAAGGCCAAGACCGACTTTTCATTTCCCAACTCCCATCGATAGTGGAAATAATTTTTCATGCTTCTACGCCAGTTTTCATGTAGTTTGCGACCATTTTCTACTAGCCAGAGTGAGAGCCTATAGCTGGCTGCCACGGATAGGCAGGAAGATTCTATTGGCCAGCGTGAGAGCCAACAGCTGACTGACACGAATGTTAACTAGCATGCAAAAAAATCGATAGCTGCATTTGTCACAAGTGGGAAAAATTAAAATCTGCATGACACTTTACTCCAATTGGCTCATTCGCTTGCTTAAACTCAACGTTGATTCTGATTCCGCGGAACTGAGTTGGGTGTGAAAAAATATTTGTTGTTAACATTCTTTTTTCATTCGGTTTTTCTAGTTACGAGTCCTTTTTTTAAAGCTGTTCGTTTTGTGTTCATTTTGTTTAGTTCTTTTTTCGTAACAGATTTAAGGTTTTGTATAGAGCTTAGAAAAAAATTGCAGTGTTAGATAGGCAAGAAGTAAGGCATGTAGTAAGATCAGCACGGCAATGGGCACTCCTTTAAAGGCAAGGAAGGACAAAAATATTTTAAGTCAAGTGATAGCGATTGCTGTATGAGTCGTACGATATTTGAATCAAGCACGGGCAATGCCGGGTCATGCTGCTAGTGTTCTATAATATCCACATATTTTTAAACCATTTTATTCTCAGAGTACGCCAACATAGTCGGGCTGGACGAAAGCCTACTCTACAGAGAACCTCTCTTTTAAGTCATTTTGTTCTTATCTTTTCACGTTTTATACTGTCATCCCCACAAATGTTAATACTGTGGACGTTTTTTTTTTCTTTTCCATTTTACTTCAAACACAGTTATTTTTTTTCTTTGACTCATTACTACTGCCCAGCCACACAACAACGGCGAATTATTTCGCTTTTATCTTTCTTCCTCTTAATTGCCTTATAATTTAATTTACATAATGAGGCTCACTTCTTTTTTCTAGTCAAACCTCTTTCCTTGTTTAGAGTAACCCTGGGGCCGTTCAGGTGTAGCAGCTGCGTCTCTTGGAAGAAAACACTTATTTGCAGGAAAAGCAGTTCCATTGCTTTCACTGGTCGGAAACCATCAAATCTCTCAAGAGGTTCCAGCACCTGTCCGACTCTGATAAATTCCTGTCACGTCTTGCTAAATGTCAATCATCCATTTTGTTTGCTTACTTTTTCTGAATTCTCTTTTCTGATTGAACAAACGTTGGGACATTCAGTCTATGGAAAATCGGAAGCAATATAATTTGATTGAGGATGTTGATTTATTTCGAGAGAAGACGTTAGGCGTTAACACTATTTTTCAAAGATACTCTACGGAAATTTTCCCCCGCTTAGAGCTCTTCAAGTCTCCAACAATCGCAGTGGGAGGGCCAGAGACGACAGTGGGAAGCCTAACAATACTATCGCTTATTTAAGTGATTTCTCTCTATATATATTACGTATTAAGTTTGAAAAAACATCTTAAGCATATACACTATTTCCATTATTCGGACTACTGTCCTCATCCTTGTCGCCATAATTATTACAACGTTTCGGCTGTTGTACGCTCCGGCCTTCTTCAGGTGTTTGGAATGTCGAACTGAACTCTTTATTTAGCTCACTGGGGTAGACTGTTCTAGTTCCACGTGCCATGTCTAACTAACGCTTTTATCCCCAAGGACACATGGCACAGTGGATAAAGGCGTTAGTTAGATCCAGTGACAGGGCCCAAAGAGTGTGAGTTCAATACCCGGTTAAGGCGGTGGAGAGGGGAATTAACAGGAGATAACTGATAACTGACATCCGTTAAACATGGCACGTGGAACTAGAACAGTCTACCCCAGTGGCGACAAAGATGAGGACAATAGTCCGGATAATGTTAATAGTGTACATAATACCTCATCTCAGAAATATGGACAGATCTTAAGCATGATAGAAAAAAATGTATGAAGTAAGCTTAATTTAGTTTTAGGCCAGGACTAGAAATAATAGGTCTGTATGAAAACGGATTTGAATTTAATAGGAGTAGATAGGTTTGCCTACCGCCCGGTTTAAACTCCTCCTTGGTCTTTTGAACAGGAGTAGAGGTTTATCTCTTGTTTCCTGTTTAGGATTGTGTTCCAGTTACTTTTAAAGCCTACCACCAATCTATGTTTCTACCGTCTCCGCCTAAACTCTGAAATTTTATTTGCTATTTATTTATCCTGAATAGGCGTAGATACGTTCACCTATCGTCCGGTTCACACTCCTCCCTGATCTTTTGAACGCAGGTTGAGGTGTATCCCTTGTAACCGGTTTAATTTTGTGTTTCCATTTACTTCTAAATTATTTTCATTTTCTTTTACTCTCAATATCCCCCTTCCGCCTTAGTGGCATTATCCCCTTGCTTAGAGTGAAAAAAAACCTGGTTGAAGGGCTTTGATATAATTTGGCCTGAAGAGGTGCACTTGCTTATAGTTACTGTCAAGCCATCACGTGGGGTTATGGCTTGAGCGTATGATGCAAAATAGTCTTTTGAATAGTGAAGAAATTATTTTGGGTAGCCTACCAAAGCTAAGCAAAGTATTAAGAAAGAGGAAAATGTCATTAGAATCGAAGAAAAAGAATAATAAAATGTCATGGAATATCGGCACTCCAATACGGCAATGAGTGCTGGAAAATCTCATCACAGCTCGATAAGAAACTTAAGAAAAACTGTACTTCTACAGCAGGATACTGAGAATATGGACCGAACACGTGAGCAACGACAAAGTTTTTTTTTTTTTTTTTTTTTTTTTGTTTTCTTATGATTTCACCCCAAGCAAGACATTAAAGCCACTAAAACACAAACGGGTTACTGAATTTTAGAGAAGATGAGAAAAACTACTATTAAGGAGAAACAACAATAAAAGAACAAGGATTAAGAAGACAGGAGATAACGATTGACATTGCATTTAAATTTCCCCAACCAAGGCAGTATAGCCACTAAGACGCAAAGGGGTTACTGAGTGTTAGAGAATATGAGAAAACTTACTATTAAGGAGAGAGAACAATAAAAGATCAAGAACTAAGAAGAGCGTTTGTGTGCTTTTTTGCGTTTGATAAAGGGTGTAGTTGTGGTGATTTGATGTTGGGTTTTGTGTTTGTATGTTTGAGTATTATTTTGTTAGTTATTATTTGTTGATATTGTGGTTACTCTTTTCTGGATGGATTGTGTTTGGAATTGGTATGGATTAGGTGTTAGGCATGGTGGTTTTTTTCTCGTGATGAGATTGCGTTTTGTGTTGTATTTCTTTTCTTTTTATATTAGTATTTAAGTAGTAAAGTAGATGCTTGTTTAAATGTCTGCATCTCCCTATTATTTCGTTCCTCCTGTTCAATAAGCTGTTTTGATCCTTGAATTTTATGATTGTTAATTTCTGCTCCAGGCACAATTTACAGTTTTTGCTGTTGCTACCGTATGGAGTTGCTTTGTTTTATAATTTCTCATTTACTCTTGGTAATGATGTTATTTTGTTTCTGGTATTTTTGTATTTTGATAGTGTTGTGATGTTTTTAGATCTTTCTGTTCTAAATTAGGTTTGATGGTTATTAAATCTTATTTTAAAAGTTATTGCTCTAGCTCCTATGTAGGCTTTTTCTTCTGCGTTTGTGTTGTTCTTTTACGTAGCTTTATATATTATGTTGTTGGTTAGGCGTTTGTAATTAAGTGGGCAAGTGTTTTTATTTCGACCATTGCATTGTTGTTGAAATATTCTAAGGTGGATGTAACCAGATTATGTTTCTTTTTCTATTGTGTTTGTATGGTTTGTCTTCATTTGTATATTTTAGTTTGTTCGGATAACCGCTATTTCTCAATGCTCTTTTATACATGTGCGTGTGTGTGTTTTATTTGAATATTTTTATGTTACTGGAATTTGTTGATACGCAAATTTAAAATACTAAGTAAAGTTAAATAATACAAGCAACCAAAATACATATAAATTAACACAAATATAGATACAACTCACAAAAAAAACATATACACATACAAAAATTCAACCATAACCTAAACTAAAGTGGCAAGAACATTACCACAATTAAGGAGCATACTAAACATAAACCAATAAAAAATACAAAAAATATAATTAACTGTTTTTCATACAACTAAACACAAGTATCAAACACTAAGTTAAATAATAAAACCTACATTAAAATGTTAAATAAAGATGAATAATACAACCTACTAAAATATATTAAGATACTAAGTAAACTTAAATAATACAACCCACCAAAATACATATACAGTTAACACGAACACACACACACACACATACACACACACACACACACACACATACACAATTAATCGCACATACACGAACGCACAAACATACATGTGCGGGTGAGTGTGTGTCGATCAGTTTTAATGATCGACTTACGAATAATTACGAAAAATAATTCCTCAGACATGGATGAAATTATGTAAGATCACGTACAAAGTTAATTTTGGAAGAAACTTTAGCATGATGTAACATGTGTGTGCGTGTATTTTTAAACATATATATTCAATTGTGCCCGCATTTTTAATATATAATAGCCTGTGTCTCCAAATGTATGTGTATAAAAAAAAACACTTCACACCTCGCTTACGTCACAACACTGACAACTTCACAGCACTCACGAGTGCTATGAAATTCGCCAACTGTTCCTGCCTATCTCGATTAAGAAAGTCAAAATCTTGGACCATATCTCTCGGTCTTTTCTTTAATCGATATTTTAAAAAACAAAAAAAAAAACAAAGATATGACGCGTGTAAATGTGATATTTGCAAAAGGATAAAATCTCACAATAGTCTTGATAATGGCTAAAGGCGTTAGGATATACAGAACATACAGGCCAATGTTCCTTCATTTTATCTCCAGAAAAGAAAAAAATACTTACACGACCACAAGAAAAATTAAATATAAAGCTTAACCGTCGAACCTTATCAGTCATTTTTTATGCACAAATAATATACAGTTATATATATATATATATATATATATATATATATATATATATATATATATATATATATATATATTATAAAAATGAACAATATATAATAATTAAAAAAAAAATACAAAAACATCTGTCCCATTTTTCTGTTTATTCCTAGGTCGGTTGATGAAGGTCACAGGGGTGTCCGAAAATTACAAACTTTCTCTCCATGCTTCATTTCTGTCATATGGCTTATAATTAATATTTAATAAATATTTGTCATACTGATAGTAGTTTGTTGTTGTTTTATTAAATAATCAATCTCTAGTCCTTTGATATTCCTGTATTTTGCTAATTGAAATTAAAATGAAAATAAATAGACATAAGATATCCAGATTATTCAACCAAACAACACACAGACACACACATACACATACACAGACACGCATACAGACACACACATACACACACACACACACACATATATATATATATATATATATATATATATATATATATATATATATATATATATATTATAATAAACAAAGAAAGAACAGTAAGATATATAATCCGGTGTTCTTATGGATATTTTTATTTTTACAAAACAGTGCTCAATGTAAATTTACAGCGCATAATAATTAAAATTGAAATTTTTAGTTTCTTTTTTGAAACATGGTAATTCCTGTGTAGCGATGAAACCATATATTTAAATCAGTTAATTTATAATATATATATATATATATATATATATATATATATATATATATTATGAAATGGACAAAGTCCGACAATTATTTAAGACATTTTTATGTTGATACGTTCTTAAATAGTTGTAACTATAAAAAGAACGTATAAACATAAAAAATGTCTTACATATATATATATATATATATATATATAGAGAGAGAGAGAGAGAGAGAGAGAGAGAGTGAGAGTGAGAGAGAGATGGACAGGAGATCCAGTTGAATCCTATTAATATAATATAAAATAAATTATTAAAACTGATTCACAGAGAGAGCACAATGTTTTATTCAAATAAAGCATATATATGCCGTGCGCCAACGGCTTCAGGGTAAAATTTCCGACTGACGCGAATTCAGACGGTTTTCGATTCTAGCCAGAGGCAACAGGACCTCTAGCCACACTGATGAGCTGAGATACAGCGAAACAGTCTGTCTGTGGATGACAATATATATATATATATATATATATATATATATATATATATATATATATATATATATATATAAACAATAGGAATTAGGATTACTCCATAATACTGGTGATCATCATTTCACCTTATGAATTAAGATTAATTGATGTGTGTGTGTATTTAGTGCAGCTACGTCAGTGCCTTAACGTTTCGGTGCACATCATAACATCTCATCAAGCGCTGGTACATGAAGGTTTTAACAAATTTTAATATTACTATATATGTTCGACTGTAATATCCTATAATAAAGAATTATCGCTCTACATGTGTATTGAGCTCTGTTTTTTAAATTAATATTATGAACGTTTGAATTTATATTTGATTCGTTCTCATTGCATTTGGATATACATATATATATATTTACATATGAAGAAATATTGTCTTAAGATGTGCTATATTTATGGGATAAAGTTCTCAATATCAGAGATAGAGCGTGTGTAAATATAAAAGTGAACATAGAAGTCAACACTTAGTAACGTAGTAAAAATTTGTTTTCATGTCTGCATTTTGAGATGAGCCCGGATCTTTTATTTAATTTTGGTCTGGGGTGGTAATGATAGCTATTTTCCCCCAAGAAAAGTTTGCAAGTTTAGATTGGTTGTTGTAGGCTGATGATCTTTTCCTTATTTTCCAAGATATTTTTGGTTTGGTGTGCGTTTTGTTTTTAATTTAATTAAATAACAACAAGTAAAATAAATTGATCTAAATACATCCAAATATATAAATAAACTAACAACCGATACCGATAAAATAGCTGTTAGAAAAAACAAATAAAGATAATCAATCCAAATAAATACATGAAGTAATAAACAAATTAAAAACTGTTCCTGCCAAAATAATAGTTAGAACAAACTACAACAATCAACCACAAAATTGAACAAATAGCTTTATCTTCCCAAACAAAAATAAAACTATTAAATAAGCTATATAAACAAATTTTTACTACGTTAATAAAAACACCGATCAAAATAAAAATAAAAAAATAACTAAATATATAAGATAAGAAATATAAATAAAAACAAGCAAAATAATTTAACCCAAATAAAAAAATAAACAAATAAACGACTTCCGGTAAAATAAGCGCCAAAATAGACTACCCACAATGCACCACTTACCTGTATATATAAATAGCCGAGAAAAATAACAGCACTCGTGGCCTGACGATTGCATCTAGCATGAAACAGACTGTCGCCTCTAAGTGTTAACTTCTATGTTCACTTTTATATTTATACATATGTATATATATATGTGTGTGTGTGTGTGTCTGTGTGTATGTGTGTGTGTGTGTGCGTTTGCGTATGTGTGTATTATTTTATTTATTCATATATTTATATTTTTTATTTCCTTCTCAGTTTCGTGATTTTGAATAAAGTTTATTAGGTTTAGTTTAGAATCCTTTTAATCATGATATAGTTGTAGGTGTGAGAGTAGGAATTTGTGTGCTTGACTTAAATATACTCCTATAGGCGGCAACGTTAAACCGACCCTGTATCTAATCTTGTCACTTTGTGTAATTAGAACTAATACTGGGCGAGTGTTCGTTTAGAAGACCTTCAGACTAGGATCAAAGCATTTCCTTCCCTGTAAGCTATCAGGAAGTCCTCTCCCTTACGATTCTAACACTGCGACCCACATCCAACTAATCAGCTAGGGTTGGATGATATCGACGCCAGCGTGATATTAGTTGCGGCTAGTGGCCAGTTTTTGTCGTTGACGCCTATATGTACGTGGATGGGTACTCCACATGTCACATCCTATGAGTGTGTCATTGAGTATGTAATACCGCGCTTGTTTAACTAGCATTCGGTCTGGGATCTAAGTGTGGTATCTTATCTCCTGTATGCCGTGTGCTTTCGGAAAGATTAATGAAGATATCTAGTCCAAGGGATTTAAATCCAGAAGTACCAGCCCTAATATTGCATCGACCATGTGTTACATCCGTCCAATGGCAGGAAGGTATATACACGAAGAGTGTACCATCTGTGTTTTCTGCTTAAACATCGCTCAACAGTCTCTTTACCCAGTATCTGTGCGGTCTGTGAAAGGGGTTACATACATAATAATATATATACATATATATATAAAAGTGAACATTGAAGTCAACACTTAGAGACGACAGGCTGTTTCATGCTAGACACAATCGTCAAGCCTGTTCACTTTTATATTCACATACGCTCTATCTCTGATATTAAGCACTTTATTCCATAAATATAGTACACCTTAAGAGTATATTTCTTCATATATATATATATATATATATATATATATATATATATATATATATATATATATATATATATATATATATATTATATACTAGCAGCATGGCCTGGCGTTGCCGGGGCTTAATTCAAAAATCGTACGACTCATACAGCAATCGCTATCACTTGACTTAAAATATTTTTGCCCTTCCTTGCCTTTAATGGAATGCCCTTTGCCGTGCTGATGTTGCTACATGACTTACTTCTTGCCTATCTCACACTGCAAATTTTTTCTAACCTTTATACTAAACATTAAATCTGTTACGAAAAAAGAACTAAACAAAATGAACACAAAACGATCAGCTTTAAAAAAAGGACTTGTAAGTGGAAAAAACGAATGAAAAAAGAATGTTAACAACAAATACTTTTTCACACCCAACCCAGTTCTGCGGAATCAGAATCAACGTTGAGTTTAAGCAAGCGAATGAGCCAATTGGAGTAAAGTGCCATGCAGATTTAAATTTTTCCCACTTGTGACGAATGCAGCTGTGGGATCTCACGCTGGCCAATAGAATCTTCCTGCCTATTCGTGGCAGCCAGCTATAGGCTCACACCCTGGCCAGTAGAAAATGGCCGCAAACTACATGAAAACTGGCGTAGAAGCATGAAAAAATTGATTATTTCCACTATCGATGGGACTTGGGAAATGCAAAGTCGGTCTTGGTCTTCCTGCTAACTTGGAGAATGTGCATGTAAATTTTGGTGCAAATCCGTGGAAAATTGCGGCCGTGCATTCGTTACACACACAGACACACACACATCCTGCCTTTTATATATATATATATATATATATATATATATATATATATATATATATATATATATATATTGTGAAATGAAATAAGTCAGCCAATTATTTTAATATATTTATTGTTTATACGTCATTTATATAGCTACGAATACATAAGCAAATGCTCTGTCGTTCTCTACCATTTAGCTACAGAGGAAGCGTCTGGTTAGCAAGGTCGAATTACTGCTTTTAAACTACAAATTTTCCATGATTTCTCTCGAACGCTCATATCTGTTCGAAGCGTATCTTAACGTAAACAAATGGCATCGTATATTATGAAATAATCAGACGCTTCATCTGCAGCTAAATGGTATAGCAAGTCAGGCTATATGACGGTTCTGTGCAGGATATATGTTCGATTCCTGTCAGAAGACATATTTTATTTGAGATTTCTCGGACATTCATGCCGGTAACTGGTGTTAATACTGTTTATTTTAAACAGAGCATTTACTTAAATATTTGTATCTACAAAAATAACGCATAAACAAGAAATATATATATATATATATATATCATCCACATGCAAAAAAAGGCTAAAAATAATGGTAGCCTTAATAAAAACAAACAAACCAAAACTTAATAATATTAACATTGAACATGGACATAATATCTTGACCGTTTTTTGAAACATAAAAATGAAACATTTTATAAAACATACATATAACAAACTATTTCTAATTCTAACAGTTAAAATATAATCCTTGAAAATGGCTAAATGTATAGCCGAAAGCGCTCGGATAAAAAGAACATTCGGACAGTTTTTATATAATTTATCATCCGAAAAGAAAAACATTATTAGATCGCGCGAGAAATTATATAAAAAACTAAATAAAAGCACCTTGTCAGTCGTTTTTAATGAAATGTGCATGAAAGAAGGATTGCTGCCTAAATACACAAATAATATATATATATATATATATATATATATATATATATATATATATATATATATATATATATAGACAGACACAGAGAGACAGTGAGTGAGAGAGAGAGAGATTAAAGGTGTATGTCTGTATTTCCCCAAATATGTCACTGTTTTTATTTCCTCTGTCAAGTCGGAGGGAATAGCGACTGACATCTTATTTATATAAATATCATATGAAAATACGACTGTTTTTATTTTATTTTGTTATGAGCACATGCGAAAATACATATCTAGGATATGGAATCCTGTGTATATATGTAATGCTTTTTGTGCCCCAGACTGGGTGCAGAGAATGAAAGGAAAAATAATTTCATTCTTTCTCTCTCTCTTTATCTCGCTCTCTCTCTCTTCTCACTCCCAAGGAAGTAAATACGCACTTGCGTGCGTATTCATTGAATTATGTGTAATCTGTATTCATTCAATGTCTTTTCTCCTCGACTCGAAGCGGTAACCTTTCGCAAGATGGCCACCTGTTGGCTTCGTCGAAGAGCAGACATTTTTATAGGTTGCCGAAGACATAAGTTGACATATGTTTTTGTCCAGGATGAAGCTCTCCTGTCATTTTTGCCCTATGGCATGATTTGAACTGATGACTCTTCTTGATTGAGCGAGAGGAAAAAAAGAAAAACAGTGTGACATTTGACAAAAGCCGAAGCTTATTTACCAAAGAGGTCAAACTCGCGAAACAAAAAACAAAAAAAAACAAAAAACGCTCTATCAAGGAACATAAGTAAGCAATAAAAAAATTTTAAAAATAAAGAAGTGAGAGGAAATAAAAAAAAAAGAAAGCGACGAATATTACAATTAGAAGAAAACATAAATATACAACTAGCACAGCTTGATGGTTAGCGGACAAGCCTCGTTAGTTTAGTTCGATTCTCACTGTCTCGATTCAAAAAGCTACCCTTGTGCCAGACTAAGCTAAATTTTGAGAAAGATTCTTGAATTCTTACTTTCAAAGCAAGCATGGCGATTCCACTTCTAAGCTTGTCGCTATACAATCTTTTATATTTTCGTTATTTAGCGTGATTGGGAACAAGCTAGTCACACTGAGATTTATTAAGTTTGAGCCGAATTGGGTACTCCAAAACAGAGCCTTTGCATCAGACTAAAGTTAAACATTTAATGGTTAGCTCGCTTCATCTTGTTCATCGTTCACTAAGTAGCGATTTTGATCCTCATTGGGTGCCTAGAATATGTAGCCTTGTGCCAAGCTAAGCGAAACTGAGAAAACAGCAAATAGACTCGGAGTTAGCACCAGCATGCTAAAGGAAAGCAAAAAGCCATTTCTTGCCCCAGTAAACAACACATTAAGATAGTAGTAGATATTTGTGTTATCAATATTGAAACCTAGTCGTTTATAAAACTCAGGAATATAGTAGGTCTGAGGATAGATCCATGCGGGACACTCGTATGTATATAGACGGATGCAGAAGAGGGATCGTTCAAGATAATCTACATTTCGCGAAATGATCAACTCAAAAATTTGGCCTGAAACACCATAAGATAAAGAATTCCGCTAATGAAGATTTTATCGGTCGAAATATTGTTATAAAACGGTTTTCCTGTTGCCATCAGTTCTCAATTAGGTATCTACACAGACGACACTAAAATTTACTCCTGTCTCAATAGAAAATCCGGAATTGTTGACAAAGTTAACCTGGCCGTTGGTCTTGAAAAGGACCTCCAATTTGTGGTTGGCTGCGACAGGAAATGGCTTGTAAGCTTTAATGCCTCCAAAATGAAACTGCTCTCATTTATCCAACGTAGAGAAACCTCCCTGCTACCTATCACCATGGCTGATGCTCAACTTCACGAGCGTGTCTCTCTTCTCGCCTTCTTAGTTTTATGTTTTCTACTGACGACAGGTGGGACAACTACACTGAATCAATAGCTACATCTACCGCAAGGAAAGTTGGTTCTGTGTGTCGCGACAGAAGGTTTATCTTGCCTGAGTCCATCGTTCAAATCTACAAATCTAAAATTCGTCCATGCATTGAATACTGTTGCAATATATGGTCTGGCGCTCGCACTGTTCATCTCGAGGTCCTCGACATAATCTAGAGACGAATATGCAATGTGATAGGTCCTGATCTGGCATCTCGACTGCAGTCAATTTTTCGCAGACGTGATGTGGCTTCCTTCTGTCTTTTCTACAAATATTTTCATAGCAAATGCTCTGACGAGCTATTTCCACTGGTGTCCCGACTGCATGAATTTAAGTGTGCTACTAGGTTGGCATCTAGGTCCCACCATTTTCACTGTCAAAACAGTTAAATATAACCGCCTCTTCTACTTCAACAGCTTCTTCTCTCGCACTTCCCGACAGTGGAACTCTCTTCCTCTTACTTGCTTCCCTGATAACTATAATCTTTAAAAATTTAAATGTAATATCAATCGACATCTTCTGATGCATTGATCTTCTCTGTATCCTCTCCCCAAACACCCCTCTTTACTCTTACTTTCATTCACTGTAACCCTTTTGAAAGCTAATGGCACTCCCGCCTTGTTGGGATGAAATGCTTAAAAAAAGTCAATGATAATGGAATTGACTGCAGAATTAATGGAATATAGTGAAATCTTATTTGTTTGAAATCTGCTCATTGCAAAATTGGTATCGGGATTTTAGATATCCAAATATATCCACAAATAGTAAAGTTATACCTCCAGATTCGGATATCAGCCCCATCTCGAAAAAAAAGCCTAAAAAAACAAACGGGTCTTAGAAAACACCTTACCCCTGCCTGTAGAAGAAATAGCAAGTATTGCAGACCTAATATTATATGTCCTGTAGAATAAAAACGGTACACTGAATTCAAATTTTAGATGACGCTGTTTTCGTTCACTTTCAACTATTATCCCTATACGCAATCCGCTAGTGGGCCACTGGCGGGCCGCCGATGACAACGCCAGCGGTGTTCTGGTGGCAGCCACCGGTGGGCCTCTAGCGGTCGTCCAGTGATAACATTGCCGTGGCGAACACGCCGACGAGTCGGCAGCGGGCTACCAGCCGCAAACGGTAGTGGCATGCCACCCAGTGGCAGATTGGTGGCTTGGAGTAAATTATATGACAGTTGCAGTTCTTTCTCCTGCGTCGGTGTAGCCAACCGTAAAAATTCTCCTGGTGTAGTTGCGGCCATATTCACTATTTCGATCTTTTCTTTTATGTGTATGAAGTCATTTTAGGACGTAAGCGATCATGGCTCTCCATAGCTTCCTGTCTTTGAGCCTGAAAGAATAAACAATTGTGTACAATTACGACCTGGGAAAAAAAGGACACAATTAATAGCACAAATTATTACTGACACAGTTACAAACTTGAATATTTGTAAATAAAAACAAGGTACAGATAACTCTAAAAAATAAAGGGATCGATTATGAATAGGACTACCAATTCTAAAATAAAAAATATTTTTTAATTTTTCGAGAAGGGCTTAATGAATCTACAAAAATTATTACTCCGAAAATGTTCCCTTTTCTTGACCACGGACCAGTTAATTTAATTATCCCAAAATATCCTCCCGTATTATTGATTGATGTCCAAGCCTCGCTAAAAAGCCTGGAATTTTACTATTCAGGGCCGACAAGAAATCTGGGAGAGTAAACTTGCATATCTCCACTTGGCCTTGTGCCAAACTAAGTTAAGATTGACGCTCATTGTAACTACTTAAACGTGTTATGAAGCAATAGTTAACACGCTAGTCACATCGACTGCGCTGAATTCGTGTCGCAGTGTGCGCTCTAAAAAGGTGTCCTTGTATCACCCGAAGCTAAGCTGAGTGAATATGTTTATATCATGCTGCTCCCATAACCCTCCACGTTGCAATATAACAGAAACGAAGAAAAAGGGCAATGGCTCGCATAGAAGGTCCTTAACGGCTCTTCATCTCCTACGGAATTCTAGTACGCATGCGTGTCACTCAATCTATGCTTGCTGGTAGAAACACACGCATCTATGTTTATGTCTGTATATATATATATATATATATATATATATATATATATATATATATATATATATATTTGTGTGTGTGTGTGTGTGTGTGTGTGTGTGTGTGTGTGTATGTGTATGTGTCTGCGTGTATCTGTGTTTTAATTTCCTTTGTTTATCTCTCTGCTTGTCTGACTTCATGATATTTCGTAAGAAGATCAAACCAGGAAAAGAGCGGGAAAGAAAAAATGCGCCAAAGATGGCATTACAAAGAAAATTAAAGGAACAAAAAAAGTTTCTATATGAGTGCGCATGCGCACTGCAAGCGAAAAAAAGGCAAGAGGAAAAAACGGAGCAGATATATATAAAAAAAGAAAAAATGAATACGCTAAGCAAATCCAGAAAATATAAAATAAGAGAACTCTGGTCTTGTTTATTTATTTGGATCACACACACGAACACACACACAAAAAAATGGTGCGTGCCAAGCGTTATAGAAAAAATGGACAGTGACTTTCTTGGAAGCAGTGGGCAGTCCCAATTTCTTTTACGGGTTGTATTGATAAACCCAATTATTCATTTGTGCATATGTAAGAAATAGAAAAGGGACAGAGAGACATAGACATAAAGACAGAGGGCCAGAGAGATGGAGACAGAGAGACAAATACGGAGATAGAGATAGAGAGATAAAGAGAGAGAGACAGAAACAGAGAAACACAGACAGAGAGATAGAGACAGAGAGATAGAGACAAGGAGATAAAGACAGATAGACAGAGGTGCAGAGAGATAGAGACAGAGAGATAATGACAGATACAAACAAAGAGACAGAGACAAAGTGATAGAGACAGAGAGACAGAGAGATCGAGACAAGGAGATAAAGACAGATAAAGACAGAGAGACAAAGTGATAGAGACAGAGTGATAAAGACAAAGATAGAGAGATAGAGACGGGGAGATAGGGAGAGAGAGAGGAGAGGCATAAAGACAGAGATATAAAATAGAGACATATATATATATATATATATATATATATATATATATATATATATATATATATATATATACAGAGAGAGAGAGAGAGTGTGTGTGAGGGAGACAGAGAAATAAAGACAGAGAGACAGATATATATATATATATATATATATATATATATATATATATATATATATATGTATATATATATATATATATATATAGAGAGAGAGAGAGAGAGACATAGTGAAAGAGGCAGAGAGAAATAAATAGTGAGAGACAGATAGACAGGGAGAGACAGATAGAAACAGAGATATATAGAGAGAGATAGACAGACAGTGGTAGAGAGGTAGAAGCAGAGAGATAATGACAGAGTGATAGAGATAGAGAGATAGAGACAAGAAGACGGAGAGAGATACAGATAGAAACAGAGAGACAGAGACCGAGAGATAGAAACAAACAGAGACAGTGAGATAGTGTCAGAGAGAAAGTGACAGAGAGACAGAGGGATATACTGAGAGATAAGGACAGAGAGAGAGAGAGAGAGATGGGCAATGAGAGACAGATATATAGAGAGATAGAGATAGGGAGATAGGGACAGAGAGACATAAAGACAGGGAGATAAAGACAGATATATATATAGAGAGAGAAAGTGAGAGAGAGAGTCAGGGAGATTTAAAAACAGAGAGACAAATATATATATAGTGAGAGAGTGAGAGAGAGAAAGAGTGAAAGAGACAGGGAGATATAAACAGTGAGATAGAGACTGAGAGGCAGAGAGAGATAGAAACAGAGATAGATAGATAGATAGATAGATAGATAGATAGATAGATGGATAGATAGATAGATAATGACTGAGAGACCGAGAGATGGAGACAGTGAGAGAGATATATATAGAGAGAGTGAGATACACAAAGACATAGTGGCGGAGGGATAGGCACAGGGAGATAGAGAAACAGAGACAGATAGAGAAAGATAAAGAGAGTGACAGAGTGACAGAGAGGTAGAGACAGAGAAATAGTGATATATATATATATATATATATATATATATATATATATATATATATATATATATATATATATTGAAAGAGAGAGACAGACAGAGTGATATAAAGAGAGGGGAAGAAACAGAGAGATAGAAACAGAGAGACAGAAACAGACAAATAGTGAAAGAGAGATAGAGACAGAGAGATAATGGCAGAGAGATATAAAGAGAGGGGAAGAAACAGAGAGACAGAGATAGATAAATAGTGACAGAGCGATAGAGACAGAGAGATAATGACGGAGAGATTGAAACAGGGAAATAGAGAATAAGAGACGGAGAGAGACAGTGATAGAGAAATAGAAAAAGAGACAGGGAGATAGTGATAAAGAAACAGAGAGATAGAGACAGAGAGAGATAATGATTGAGACAGAGAGAGATAGGGATAAAGAAAAAATATCCATATCTTGATATCTTTTATATTTTGATTTTATTTTTTTGTTTTAGGCCATTTTCTGTTTACTTATTTTTTTATCAGTTTTCTTTTTGTATATTTCAGTTTTGTTTGTGCACTTTTTTCTATTTTGTTTAGGTATTTTTCTGTTTTGTTTTTGCATTTTTCTGTTTTTCTGCTTTTATCTCGTCCCTTTGATATTACGGCCATAATTTCATCTATTCTCTCCCTTTTTTCCTACAACTTGCCTTTCTCTTCATCTTTCTTTCTTTTTCTTTTCATCATTTCTTTAAAGTCTGTTACTTCTTATACTGGGTTATATCATGACTTCCTTTCGTGATTGGTTTTATTTTTTCCACTATTTTGCTCTCTTTTCAATTGATTCCCCCTGCCTATCTGTTACTCTTCTTCTTTTTCTTTTTTTATATTAATTTCATCTGCCTTTCTTCCTTTCTGTTTTTCCTTTTCATTTTATTTATTTTCTATTAATTCCTCCTGCTTTTTTTTCTGTTTTTTTTTCTATTGATATCTTTTCTATTAAATCTTTCTTACTTTCTATCTTTCTGTTCCTCTTTAACTTTTTATTTATTTTCTATTAATTCCTCCTGACTTTCTTTTATTTTTTTTATTTTTCTTTCTTCTCTATTAATTCCTTCTGCCTTTCTTTCTTTCTGTTGTTCTTTTTCTTTTTATTTCTTTTCTATTAATTCCTTTTGTTTTTCTTTCTGTTTTTCATTTTATTTCTTTTCTATTAATTCCTTCTGCCTTTCATTCTTTTTCTTTTTATTTCTTTTCTATTCATTCCTTCTGCCTTTCTTTCTTTCTGTTTTTATTTTTATTTTCCTATTAATTCCTTCTGCCTTTCTTTCTTTCGGTTTTTCTTTTTCTTTTGATTTCTTTTCTATAAATTCCCTGTTCCTTACTTTCTTTCTGTTATTATTTTTATTTTTTTTATTCGCTATTACTTCCTTCTGCCTTTCTTTCTGTTTTTCTTTTCTTTCTTTTCTATTAATTCCTTCTACCTTTCTTTCTGTTTTTCTTTTTATTTCTATTTCTTTCCTATTAATTCCTTCTGCCTTTCTTTCTTTCTGTTTATATTGTACTCTTTCTATTAATTCCTTCTGCCTTTCTTTCTTTCTGTTTTCTTTTCCTTTTTATTTCTTTTCTAATAATTCCTTCTGCCTTTCTTTTTTTTTCTTTTTTTTCTATTAATTCCTTGTGCCTTACTTTCTTTGTGTTTTTATTTTTATTTTTATTTCTTTCGTATTAATTCCTTCTGCCTTTCTGTCTGTTATTCTTCTTCTTTTTCTTTCTTTTCTATTAATTCTTACTGCCTTTCTTTCTGTTTTCTTTATCTTTTTATTTTTTGTTTATTAATTCCTTAATTTTTATATCTTTTGTGTTAATTCCTTCTGCCTTTCTTTCTTTCCGTTTTTCTTTTTCTTTTTATTACTTCTCTATTAATTCCTTCTGCCTTTCTATCTTTCTGTTTTTCTTTTTCTTTTTATATCTTTTCTGTTAATTCCTTCTGCCTTTCATTCTTTCCGTTTTTCTTTTTCTTTTTATATCTTTTCTGTTAATTCCTTCTGCCTTTCATTCTTTCCGTTTTTCTTTTTCTTTTTATATCTTTTCTGTTAATTCCTTCTGCCTTTCATTCTTTCCGTTTTTCTTTTTCTTTTTATTACTTCTCTATTAATTCCTTCTGCCTTTCTTTCCGTTTTTCTTTTTCTTTTTATATCTTTTCTGTTAATTCCTTCTGCCTTTCATTCTTTCCGTTTTTCTTTTTCTTTTTATATCTTTTCTGTTAATTCCTTCTGCCTTTCATTCTTTCCGTTTTTCTTTTTCTTTTTATTACTTCTCTATTAATTCCTTCTGCCTTTCTTTCTGTTTTTCTTTTTCTTTTTATATCTTTTCTGTTAATTCCTTCTGACTTTCATTCTTTCCGTTTTTCTTTTTCTTTTTATATCTTTTCTGTTAATTCCTTCTGCCTTTCATTCTTTCCGTTTTTCTTTTTCTTTTTATTACTTCTCTATTAATTCCTTCTGCCTTTCATTCTTTCCGTTTTTCTTTTTCTTTTTATATCTTTTCTGTTAATTCCTTCTGCCTTTCATTCTTTCCGTTTTTCTTTTTCTTTTTATTACTTCTCTATTAATTCCTTCTGCCTTTCTTTCCGTTTTTCTTTTTCTTTTTATATCTTTTCTGTTAATTCCTTCTGCCTTTCATTCTTTCCGTTTTTCTTTTTCTTTTTATATCTTTACTGTTAATTCCTTCTGCCTTTCATTCTTTCCGTTTTTCTTTTTCTTTTTATTATTTCTCTATTAATTCCTTCTGCCTTTCTTTCTGTTTTTCTTTTTCTTTTTATATCTTTTCTGTTAATTATTCTGCCTTTCATTCTTTCCGTTTTTCTTTTTCTTTTTATATCTTTTCTGTTAATTCCTTCTGCCTTTCATTCTTTCCGTTTTTCTTTTTCTTTTTATTACTTCTCTATTAATTCCTTCTGCCTTTCTTTCTGTTTTTCTTTTTCTTTTTATATCTTTTCTGTTAATTCCTTCTGCCTTTCTTTCTTTCCGTTTTTCTTTTTCTTTTTATTACTTCTCTATTAATTCCTTCTGCCTTTCTTTCTGTTTTTCTTTTTCTTTTTATATCTTTTCTGTTAATTCCTTCTGCCTTCCATTCTTTCCGTTTTTCTTTTTCTTTTTATATCTTTTCTGTTAATTCCTTCTGCCTTTCATTCTTTCCGTTTTTCTTTTTCTTTTTATTACTTCTCTATTAATTCCTTCTGCCTTTCTTTCTGTTTTTCTTTTTCTTTTTATATCTTTTCTGTTAATTCCTTCTGCCTTTCTTTCTTTCCGTTTTTCTTTTTCTTTTTATTACTTCTCTATTAATTCCTTCTGCCTTTCTTTCTGTTTTTCTTTTTCTTTTTATATCTTTTCTGTTAATTCCTTCTGCCTTTCATTCTTTCCGTTTTTCTTTTTCTTTTTATTACTTCTCTATTAATTCCTTCTGCC
Source organism: Acanthosepion esculentum (assembly GCA_964036315.1). Lineage (NCBI taxonomy): Eukaryota > Metazoa > Mollusca > Cephalopoda > Sepiida > Sepiidae > Acanthosepion > Acanthosepion esculentum. The sequence continues at coordinate 9,351,649 of OZ038511.1, forward strand.
TTTCTTTCCGTTTTTCTTTTTCTTTTTATATCTTTTCTGTTAATTCCTTCTGCCTTTCATTCTTTCCGTTTTTCTTTTTCTTTTTATATCTTTTCTGTTAATTCCTTCTGCCTTTCATTTTTTCCGTTTTTCTTTTTCTTTTTATATCTTTTCTGTTAATTCCTTCTGCCTTTCATTCTTTCCGTTTTTCTTTTTCTTTTTATATCTTTTCTGTTAATTCCTTCTGCCTTTCATTCTTTCCGTTTTTCTTTTTCTTTTTATTACTTCTCTATTAATTCCTTCTGCCTTTCTATCTTTCTGTTTTTCTTTTTCTTTTTATATCTTTTCTGTTAATTCCTTCTGCCTTTCATTCTTTCCGTTTTTCTTTTTCTTTTTATATCTTTTCTGTTAATTCCTTCTGCCTTTCATTCTTTCCGTTTTTCTTTTTCTTTTTATATCTTTTCTGTTAATTCCTTCTGCCTTTCATTCTTTCCGTTTTTCTTTTTCTTTTTATTACTTCTCTATTAATTCCTTCTGCCTTTCTTTCCGTTTTTCTTTTTCTTTTTATATCTTTTCTGTTAATTCCTTCTGCCTTTCATTCTTTCCGTTTTTCTTTTTCTTTTTATATCTTTTCTGTTAATTCCTTCTGCCTTTCATTCTTTCCGTTTTTCTTTTTCTTTTTATTATTTCTCTATTAATTCCTTCTGCCTTTCTTTCTGTTTTTCTTTTTCTTTTTATATCTTTTCTGTTAATTCCTTCTGCCTTTCATTCTTTCCGTTTTTCTTTTTCTTTTTATATCTTTTCTGTTAATTCCTTCTGCCTTTCATTCTTTCCGTTTTTCTTTTTCTTTTTATTACTTCTCTATTAATTCCTTCTGCCTTTCTTTCCGTTTTTCTTTTTCTTTTTATATCTTTTCTGTTAATTCCTTCTGCCTTTCATTCTTTCCGTTTTTCTTTTTCTTTTTATATCTTTTCTGTTAATTCCTTCTGCCTTTCATTCTTTCCGTTTTTCTTTTTCTTTTTATTACTTCTCTATTAATTCCTTCTGCCTTTCTTTCTGTTTTTCTTTTTCTTTTTATATCTTTTCTGTTAATTCCTTCTGCCTTTCATTCTTTCCGTTTTTCTTTTTCTTTTTATATCTTTTCTGTTAATTCCTTCTGCCTTTCATTCTTTCCGTTTTTCTTTTTCTTTTTATTACTTCTCTATTAATTCCTTCTGCCTTTCATTCTTTCCGTTTTTCTTTTTCTTTTTATATCTTTTCTGTTAATTCCTTCTGCCTTTCATTCTTTCCGTTTTTCTTTTTCTTTTTATTACTTCTCTATTAATTCCTTCTGCCTTTCTTTCCGTTTTTCTTTTTCTTTTTATATCTTTTCTGTTAATTCCTTCTGCCTTTCATTCTTTCCGTTTTTCTTTTTCTTTTTATATCTTTACTGTTAATTCCTTCTGCCTTTCATTCTTTCCGTTTTTCTTTTTCTTTTTATTATTTCTCTATTAATTCCTTCTGCCTTTCTTTCTGTTTTTCTTTTTCTTTTTATATCTTTTCTATTAATTCCTTCTGCCTTTCATTCTTTCCGTTTTTCTTTTTCTTTTTATATCTTTTCTGTTAATTCCTTCTGCCTTTCATTCTTTCCGTTTTTCTTTTTCTTTTTATTACTTCTCTATTAATTCCTTCTGCCTTTCTTTCTGTTTTTCTTTTTCTTTTTATATCTTTTCTGTTAATTCCTTCTGCCTTTCTTTCTTTCCGTTTTTCTTTTTCTTTTTATTACTTCTCTATTAATTCCTTCTGCCTTTCTTTCTGTTTTTCTTTTTCTTTTTATATCTTTTCTGTTAATTCCTTCTGCCTTTCATTCTTTCCGTTTTTCTTTTTCTTTTTATATCTTTTCTGTTAATTCCTTCTGCCTTTCATTCTTTCCGTTTTTCTTTTTCTTTTTATTACTTCTCTATTAATTCCTTCTGCCTTTCTTTCTGTTTTTCTTTTTCTTTTTATATCTTTTCTGTTAATTCCTTCTGCCTTTCTTTCTTTCCGTTTTTCTTTTTCTTTTTATTACTTCTCTATTAATTCCTTCTGCCTTTCTTTCTGTTTTTCTTTTTCTTTTTATATCTTTTCTGTTAATTCCTTCTGCCTTTCATTCTTTCCGTTTTTCTTTTTCTTTTTATTACTTCTCTATTAATTCCTTCTGCCTTTCTTTCCGTTTTTCTTTTTCTTTTTATATCTTATCTGTTAATTCCTTCTGCCTTTCATTCTTTCCGTTTTTCTTTTTCTTTTTATATCTTTTCTGTTAATTCCTTCTGCCTTTCATTTTTTCCGTTTTTCTTTTTCTTTTTATATCTTTTCTGTTAATTCCTTCTGCCTTTCATTCTTTCCGTTTTTCTTTTTCTTTTTATATCTTTTCTGTTAATTCCTTCTGCCTTTCATTCTTTCCGTTTTTCTTTTTCTTTTTATTACTTCTCTATTAATTCCTTCTGCCTTTCTTTCTGTTTTTCTTTTTCTTTTTATATCTTTTCTGTTAATTCCTTCTGCCTTTATTCTTTCCGTTTTTCTTTTTCTTTTTATATCTTTTCTGTTAATTCCTTCTGCCTTTCATTCTTTCCGTTTTTCTTTTTCTTTTTATATCTTTTCTGTTAATTCCTTCTGCCTTTCATTCTTTCCGTTTTTCTTTTTCTTTTTATATCTTTTCTGTTAATTCCTTCTGCCTTTCATTCTTTCCGTTTTTCTTTTTCTTTTTATTACTTCTCTATTAATTCCTTCTGCCTTTCTTTCTGTTTTTCTTTTTCTTTTTATATCTTTTCTGTTAATTCCTTCTGCCTTTCATTCTTTCCGTTTTTCTTTTTCTTTTTATATCTTTTCTGTTAATTTCTTCTGCCTTTCATTCTTTCCGTTTTTCTTTTTATATCTTTTCTGTTAATTCCTTCTGCCTTTCATTCTTTCCGTTTTTCTTTTTCTTTTTATATCTTTTCTGTTAATTCCTTCTGCCTTTCATTCTTTCCGTTTTTCTTTTTATATCTTTTCTGTTAATTCCTTCTGCCTTTCATTCTTTCCGTTTTTCTTTTTCTTTTTATATCTTTTCTGTTAATTCCTTCTGCCTTTCATTCTTTCCGTTTTTCTTTTTCTTTTTATATCTTTTCTGTTAATTCCTTCTGCCTTTCATTCTTTCCGTTTTTCTTTTTCTTTTTATTACTTCTCTATTAATTCCTTCTGCCTTTCTTTCTGTTTTTCTTTTTCTTTTTATATCTTTTCTGTTAATTCCTTCTGCCATTCATTCTTTCCGTTTTTCTTTTTCTTTTTATATCTTTTCTGTTAACTCCTTCTGCCTTTCATTCTTTCCGTTTTTCTTTTTCTTTTTATTACTTCTCTATTAATTCCTTCTGCCTTTCTTTCTGTTTTTCTTTTTCTTTTTATATCTTTTCTGTTAATTCCTTCTGCCTTTCATTCTTTCCGTTTTTCTTTTTATATCTTTTCTGTTAATTCCTTCTGCCTTTCATTCTTTCCGTTTTTCTTTTTATATCTTTTCTGTTAATTCCTTCTGCCTTTCATTCTTTCCGTTTTTCTTTTTCTTTTTATATCTTTTCTGTTAATTCCTTCTGCCTTTCATTCTTTCCGTTTTTCTTTTTCTTTTTATATCTTTTCTGTTAATTCCTTCTGCCTTTCATTCTTTCCGTTTTTCTTTTTATATCTTTTCTGTTAATTCCTTCTGCCTTTCATTCTTTCCGTTTTTCTTTTTCTTTTTATATCTTTTCTGTTAATTCCTTCTGCCTTTCATTCTTTCCGTTTTTCTTTTTCTTTTTATATCTTTTCTGTTAATTCCTTCTGCCTTTCATTCTTTCCGTTTTTCTTTTTCTTTTTATTACTTCTCTATTAATTCCTTCTGCCTTTCTTTCTGTTTTTCTTTTTCTTTTTATATCTTTTCTGTTAATTCCTTCTGCCTTTCATTCTTTCCGTTTTTCTTTTTCTTTTTATTACTTCTCTATTAATTCCTTCTGCCTTTCTTTCTGTTTTTCTTTTTCTTTTTATATCTTTTCTGTTAATTCCTTCTGCCTATCATTCTTTCCGTTTTTCTTTTTCTTTTTATTACTTCTCTATTAATTCCTTCTGCCTTTCTTTCTGTTTTTCTTTTTCTTTTTATATCTTTTCTGTTAATTCCTTCTGCCTTTCTTTCTTTCTGTTTTTCTTTTTCTTTTTATTTCTTGTCTATTAATTCCTCCAGGCTTTCTTTCTATTTTCTTTTTCTTAAATTTCTTTTCTATTAATTCCTTCTGTCTTCCTTTCTTTTTCTTTTTATTTCTTTTCAATTACATCCTTCTGCATTTCTTCTTTTTTCTTTTTCTTTTTATTTCTTTTCTATAAATTCCTTCTGCCATTCTTTCTTTCTGTTTTTATTTTTATTTCCTTCCTATTAATTTCTTCTACCTTTTTTCTTCTTTCTGTTTTTCTATTTCTTTTTAATTCTTTTCAATTAATTCCTTCTGACTTTCTGTCTGTTTTTCTTTTTCTTTTTATTTCTTTTCTTTTAATTTCTTCTGCCTTTCTTTCTTTTCGTTTTTCTTTTTTTTATTACTTTTCTCTATTAATTCCTCCTGCCTTTATTTCTGTTTTTTCTTTATCTTTTTATTTCTTTTCTTTTAATTCCATCTGCCTTTATTTCTTTCCGTTTTTATTTTTATTTTTATTCTTTTCTATTAATTCTTTCTGCCTTTCTTTCTGTCGGTTTTTCTTTTTTTTATTTCTTCGCTATTAATTCCTTCTGCCTTTCATTCTTTTTCTTTTTATATCTTTTCTATTAATTCCTTCAGCCTATCTTTTATTTCTGTTTTTTTCTTTTTATTTCTTCTCTATTAATTCCTTCTGTCTTTCTTTCATTGTATTTTGATTTTGATTTCCTTTCTATTAATTCCTTCTGCCTTTCTATCTTTCTGTTTTCTTTTTCTTTTCATTTCTCTACTATTAATTCCTCCTGTCTTTATATCTGCTTTCTTTTTCTTTTTTCTATTAATTCCTTCTGTCTTTCTTTCTGTTTTTCTTTTTCTTTTTATTTCTTTTCTATTAATTCCTTCTGCCTTTCTTTCTTTCTATTTTTATTTTTATTTTTATTCTTTTCTATTAATTCCTTCTGCCTTACTTTCTTCATGTTTTTCTTTTTATTTCTTTCCTATTAATTCCTTTTGTCTTTCTTTCTGTTTTTATTTTTATTTCTTTTCTATTAATTCCTTCTGCCTTTCTTTCTTTCTATTTTTCTTTTTCTTTTTATTCTTTTCTATTAATTCCTTCTGCCTTACTTTCTTCATGTTTTTCTTTTTATTTCTTTCCAATTAATTCCTTTTGTCTTTCTTTCTTTCTGTTTTTATTTTTATTTTTATTTCTTTCCTATTAATTCATTCTGCCTATCTTTTATTTCTGTTTTTTTCTTTTTATTTCTTCTATATTAATTCCTTCTGTCTTTCTTTCATTCTATTTTCATTTCCTTTCTATTACTTCCTTCTGCCTTTCTTTCTTTCTGGTTTATTTTTATTTTTTCTATTAATTCCTTCAGCCTATCTTTATTTCTGTTATTTTTATTTTTATTTCTTTTCTAATAATTCCTTCTGCCTTTCTTTCTTTCGTTTTTTTTTCTTTTAATTTCTTCTCTATTAATTCCTTGTGCCTTTCTTTCTGTTCTTTTTCTTTTTATTTCTTTTTCTATTAATTCTTTCTGCCTTTCTTTCTTTCGGTTTTTCTTTTTCTTTTCATATCTTCTTTCTTAATTCCTTCTGCCTTTCTTTGTTTGTGTTTTTATCTTTCTTTTGATTTCTTTTCTATTAATTCCCTCTGCCTTACTTTCTTTCTGTTTTTATTTTTATTTTAATTCTTTCCTATTAATTCCTTTCGCCTTTCTTTTTTCTTTCTGTTTTTCTATTTTTATTTCTTTTCTATTTATTCCTCTGCCTTTATTTCTGTTTTTCTTTATCTTTTCATTTCTTTTCTGTTAATCCCATCTGCCTTTCTTTCCTTCGGTTTTTCTTTTTCTTTTTATTTCTTCTCTATTAATGCCTTCTGCCTTTCTTTCTGTTTTCCTTTATCTTTTTATTTCTTTTCTATTATTCCCTTCTCCCTTTCTTTCTTTCTTTCCGTTTTTCTTTTTCTTTTTATTTGTTTTCTATTAATCCCATCTGCCTTTCTTTCTTTTTCTTTTTATTTCTTTTCTATTAATTCCATCTGCCTTTCTTTCTTTCCGTTTATATTTTCATTTTTAGTTTTTCTATTAATTTTTCTGCCTTTCTTTCTTTCGGTTTTGCTTTGTATTTTTATTTCTTTTCTATTAATTCCTTCTGCATTTCTTTGTTTATGTTTTTCTTTTTCTTTTCATTTCTTTTCTATTAATTCCTTCTGCCTTACTTTCTTTCTGTTTTTATTTTAACTTTTATTTTTTTCTATTAATTCCTCCTGCTTTTCTTTTTGTTTTTCTTCTTTTTTTTCTATTATTATTTCCTTCGACCATTCTTTCTTTCTGTTTTTGTTTTTATTTTTCTTTCTTTCCTCTTAATTTCTTCGGCGTTTCTCTTTTCTTTCTGTTTTTCTATTTCTTTTTATTACTTCTCTATTAATTCCTTCTGCCTTTCTATCTTTCGGTTTTGCTTTTTCTTTTTATTTCTTCTGTATTAATTCCTTCTGCCTTTCTTTCTATTTTTATTTTTATTTTCATTTCTTTTCTATTTATTCCTTCTGCCTTTCTTTCTTTCTGTTTTTCTTTTTCTTTTGATTTCTTTTCTATTAATTCCTTCTCCTTTTCTTTCTTTCTGTTTTACTTTTCCTTTTTATTTCTTCTCTATTAATTCTTTTTGCCTTTCTTTCTAATTTTTTCTTTTTATTTCTTTTTTGCCAATTCGTTCTGCATTTCTTTCTTTTTTCTGTTTTTCGTCTTATTTTTATTTCTTTTCTATTCATTCTTTCTGCCTTTCTTTCTGTTTTTTTTTCTTTCTGACTGTATTTTTCTTTTCTGTTTCACTTTCTGTGTTTTCTTTATTTTTCTTTCTCTCTTTACTTTTTTACTTAATTTTTCATTCTTTTCTTTTTACTCTCTATATTTCTATCATTTTATTCTTCTTTCGTTCTTTTTCTTTCTTTCTTTCTTTCTTTCATTATTTTCTTTCGGTTTTTTTTTTTTTTGTTGTTGTTTGTGTTTTTCCTTTTTGTCTTTCTTTGTCTTTCTTCTTTGCTTGCATATTTGCAACATTTCAGTACGACTGAAGTCACTAACTCGTATCTGTTTCGTACGCACTTTCATATCAGACACCATTTTGCCAAACTACGCCTCAGCTGCTATGTGCAACATTACAAAGTAAAATTATAGGTTATTGGCAATATGGCCGATAACAAAGTCACAGTGGAAAAATCACGGAAAAAGTCACAGTTAATTAATGTTGGCCGGTAATAAAACTATCAGGAACTTTACTAGTTTATGGGTTCGCTCTGTTTGCAGCGGATAATTCATAGTAAATCGATCCTTTTAATAAATTTTTAATAAACGTTTTCTAATAAGTCTAAGATCAATTTTATTTTATTTTTATTTTTATTTTTTAAGCGTATTACTCCAAGCAAGGCTGGAGGCCATTATCACGCATGGGGGTATAGAAGGGTTGGAAGAAGAGCAGATAGGAGTGGTAAAGGAGAGGATGTGGAGAAAGACAGTGGGTCGATCAAGGCAAGGGGGTTACAGAAGATTTGGAGCGAGAGCAGATAGGAATGAAAGGATGTGGAGAAGGGAAGTGGATAGAGCAAGGCAACTGGAGATGTCGATTGACGCTACACTTAAACCGTTGGAGATTGTATTTGTCAGGGAAACAGTAATAGGGAAGGGAGTTCCATAGGCGAGATGTGCGAGACATGAAGCTATTGGAGTAAAATAGACGTCTACATCTAACAGTTTCAACGGTGAAGGGGTGGGAACGGCATGCCAGCCTCGTAGGACGTTTAAATTCACGAGGCCTAGGGACAAGCGAAAGCAGCTCCTCGGAGCAATTACCGTGAAAGTACTTGTAAAAAAGGCAGAGCGAGGCAACATCGCGCCTGTGAAAGAGCGACTGCAGACGAGATGACAGATCAGGGCCAATCACATTACATATCCGTCCCTGGATCTTATCAAGAACCCTGAGGCAAACAGCAGGGGCCCCAGACTATATATGGCAGCATTACTCCATGCATGGGCGAATGGTCGATTTATAGACTTGGAGGATCGATTCCGGGGAGAAAAATTTCCTGGCTCGGCACAGGGAACCAACTTTTCTTGCGGTGGATGATGCAACTGACTCGATGTATTTGTTCCATCTCAGATCAGCAGACAGCGTGAGACCGAGCAGCCGCAGAGAAGAGCTCTCGAGAAGTTGGTCTTCAGACATTCTAAATCGATAAATTTCATTGTCTACTAAAATTAGGATATCTTTTAAAGAATAACGCTGAAGAAATAAATCAAAATATGTCGGGGTAATAAATGAAAGATTAGTTCTTAAAAATTGTCTTTTTTTACGTTAGGATACAAAACTGAACAGCGTTCAAAAACAACATTCGGGTTTGACTTGACCAGGAGATTTTTCGTGGCCACGTTAGATTTAATGACGTTTTCCCTTACATGAACGTAATTTTGAATCCAGCCGAAGTGGGCATATTTTTCTAAGTTTTCACGAATATTTTGGCCCGTAAATGGAAATAAATATGCATACTGTTTAATGAATGAATGAATAAATAAATACAAAACAGAGCATCTACTCAAATACGAATATCCATTAAAAAAAACATTTAAGCTGTAAATTTTCACGACGCTTGACTCTACATTTGAATGATAACATTTTTAGGCATTTAAAACAACATGCCTGGCCGCGTACACAATTCCGGAGGATCCTTGTTGAAAATACAACTATACTTAAACATGAAAACAATAAACAAAAACTAAAAATTCTTGAAGCTATATACATAAAACAGTTGAAACCTAACCTGAATAAAGTAAACTACGAAATCTACACAAATATTCTTAAATGTCTATAATTGATAACAGAAGCCATAGGTTTATACCAACGGCTTCCCATACTTAATACTTCTCGTTTTCACTCTCGCGTGGTCATGTGTGGCGTCACGAGCTGCGTTGCGATTTTCGCTTCCGCGTCTTGAATACACGAGTTTGTCGTTGCTTTGAAATTTTTCATGCAACAAAAACAGACTAACATTATTGTTTCGTCCGTGTATTGTTTGATATATTGAAATGTAATTGTCATCTTTGAAAATAGCTTATGTAAGCCGAAAGCTTAGATTGGATTCAAACATGTATCAATATGGTGATTTCCTTTCGTCTTTCAATGATAATGTTATTTAGCTTATCCGACAATATAAAAAAGAACTTAAAATAAATAGACAAAACTTGTCTATATTATTTAATGAAACATGCATCAATCAAATATTACTGGCTAAATATACACAATATATACATATATATATATATATATATATACTTCTGTCTAATATATTAGAGACATTATATACATATATACATATATATAAATATATATATATATATATATACTTCTGTCTAATATATTAGAGACATTATATACATATATACATATATATATATATACTTCTGTCTAATATATTAGAGACATTATATACATATATACATATATATATACATATACATATATATATATACTTCTGTCTAATATATTAGAGACATTATATACATATATACATATATACATACATATATATATATATATACTTCTGTCTAATATATTAGAGACATTATATACATATATACATATATATATACATATACATATATATATATATATATATATATATATATATACTTCTGTCTAATATATTAGAGACATTATATACATATATACATATATATATATATACTTATATATATATATACTTCTAATATATTAGAGACATTATATACATATATACATATATATATATATACATATACATATATATATATATACTTCTGTCTAATATATTAGAGACATTATATACATATATACATATATATATATATACATATATATATATATATATATACTTATATATATATATACTTCTGTCTAATATATTAGAGACATTATATACATATATATATGCATATATATATATATACTTCTAATATATTAGAGACATTATATACATATATATATACATATATATATACTTCTGTCTAATATATTAGAGACATTATATACATATATACACATATATATATATACATATATATATATATGTATATATATATATATATATTTCTGTTTATGCGTTATTTTTATAGATGCAATTATTTTAGTAAATGCTTTGTTTATAATAAACATTATTAATTACATTTACCGACCAGCATGTCAGACAAATTTCGTAGAAAATATGTCCCCCGACTTTGCTAGCCAGACGCTTCCTCTGTAACTGAGTGGTATAGCATGTCAGATCAAATGACGGTTATGTGTTGGACAGTGGTTCGATTCCTGTCGGCGGAGACATATTTTCTACGAAATTTCTCGGACATTCAGGCCGGTAAATGTAGCCCTTGAGGTGAATCTGGCACGTCGTGAGTATGGCAACGAAGATGAGGACAACTGTCCGATCAATGTAGAGAGTGTAAATAATTACAAATCCCATCTCAGAAATATAGACAGATCCTGAAGAACAGATCCTGAACAGCGTACAACGTCTGAAACGTCCTGAATACGGCAATGAAATAAGGTCAACATTCCGAACAAAATAAAAATAATGTAAATAAAAACATTTACGCGTGCCATGTATGTTTATGGTGATTTTTTAATTTGCAGATAACCTAATGTTATGGTCCAGGTTAGGACCAAGGAAGAACAACACGAACACAAGAGTAGAAATAACGAAGATATATTACACGGAATAATAATACAAGATGTAGAAGGTGTCAGTATGACTGTCAGTCTGGTTTGGAGTGAACTACTATCGGCTCGATTCGATTTGTCCCTCTCTCTTGAGAGGCGTAGTAGTATACATAGTGTCAGGAAGAGTTCATTCTGTAGTTATAGGTAAGGACCCATAACAGAAAGAAAGAAAGAAAGAAAGAAAGAAAGAAAGAAAGAAAGAAAAGGACAGCTGAAGGAAAAGTGTAGAAAGAAAGTGTTTTGGTTCAGGTTAGGACCAAGGAAGAACAACACGAACACAAGAGTAGAAATAACGAAGATATATTACACGGAATTATAATAATACAAGATGTGGAAGGTGTTAGTATGACTGTCATTGGCTCGACTCGATTCGTCCCCCCCTCTCTCTCTCTCTCTTGAGAGGCGTAGTATACATAGTGTTAGGAAGAGTACATTCTGTAGTTATAGTTAAGGACCCATAACACCTATAACTACCCTGAAAGTTAAATATTATGTTAGAAAATATATGAATAAATAAATGTAAAAATACAAAAACCAAAAGCCAACACAGCATTGTGGTAAAAGCTATTCTTTCTAATTACAGATAAGACCACGTGTTCAATCTCGCTCTACTCAAATCAAATTGACATCTAGGGAAATGTTGCAGCTGACTTTAACAAAAAGCGTTACACACATCCTGAAGAAGGTCGAAGTGTAGAACGGCCAAAACTTCGTGAATATGGCAACGAACACAAGGACAACTGTCCGAACAATGTAATTAGTACAAATAATTACAATACCTCATCTCAAAAATATAGGCTGTGTAAGTAATTACAATACCTCATCTCAGAAATATAGACAGTGTAAGCAATTACAATACCTTATCTCAGAAATATAGGCAGTGTAAGTAATTACAATACATCATCTCAGAAATATAGGCAGTGTAAGTAATTACAATACCTCATCTCAGAAATATAGGCAGTGTAAGTAATTACAATACATCATCTCAGAAATATAGACAGTGTAAGTAATTAAAATACATCATCTCAGAAATATAGGCACTGTAAGTAATTACAATACCTCATCTCAGAAATATAGGCAATGTAAGTAATTACAATACCTCAGCGCCGAAAGATTGCTTCCCAGTGCCTTTTCTATAAATACTTTCATGTCAATATTTACATTTGAATTGTCTAGAAGTAACCGTATGTTCTATGACAACAGTTTCATTCCTGAACTTCTCGCTTGTGGAATTCCCTTCCGGATCAATTCTTTCCAGCGAACTTTAATCTGCAAAAATATAAATGCAATATCCATCGCTATCTACTGTCCTGCTGATTGTTCTTTTGTTCTTGCTCCTTTGTAAAGATTTTGTTTTTAAATTTCTTCCACACTTAGTAACCCCTTGTATCCTAGTGGCTTTATTGCCTTGCTTGGGGTGAAGTCGATTTAAAAAAAGGAACGTATATAGTTCTGGCCGTCCATAGTTTGTTGAATACCAGACACAGTTGGTTTCTCTAAATACGTATGAATGATTATCAATACATTTATCTTAACAATAATACGAGGCTTCATAATTCATACCTATTCCAAGAGTATTTGTGCGAAAACGAATGTAACAAATCCAACTGAAACTGGATCTTGGCTCTTCAGCCATTACAGTGGTCAACATGATTTTTGGTGCCAAGAAACAAAACACGTTTTTTAGGTAATTTGATGGTGCCGATTCCGAAAATGACCTTAGTTTTTCATGGTTAGCTACCGTTTTTGCTGAAATTCCTCATTTTGGGGGAGAAAAAAAGATCAATTTATGATCTTGGCTGTTCGCAAAATTCAGTTAATAAAGGTTGTAGAATCTCGTCGGTTTTCAGGTAGACCGATCAATTTATATCAACCACCTGAAATAAACTATTTTTATAAGAAAAAAGTGTTTTTGAATCTAAAATTTTCAAATAAAAGTACCAAATTTATCACCAAAATTCAAATTAACTGATTAAATTTATCAGTAATTCACTTTAGTAAACATGATAATTAAGGTGATATTGAAAAATGAAAGCCTAAAAATGTTTGATATTCATAAATGTATCACATAACTTTTATCCCTTCACTACGGAAGGAAACCAAGCACATTGAGAGCATTTTGTTTTCACAGTTGGAAAGAAACTCCAACTAAAGACATCCCAATTGAATGCACCTATTCCATTGTACATGTTACTGCTGGGGTATCAAAAGGGACTTTCAATAACATTGAACATGACAGACAATCAAGAAAGAGAAAAGTTTTACCATAGTTCTTATATTCACGAAGGTTTTATTTCTGCTGTTTATTAGATGATTTGATGAAAATACTTGTTGCTCTTGCTATATTCAATCGTGTTATTTTTAAAGACTTATGACCTGATTGTTATTGCAAAAATAGTATTTCTCAATAAACAGACCAATATTTGCTGGTTTAAATACAAATTGAGAGGTTTCTACGATTTTATTTTGAGAAATATTACCATCGGTCAATATAAAATATATAGAAAACAAATGTTTTTTCCAAAAATGAGGCATTTTTGTACAGCAAAAACGGTAGATAACCAAGAAAAAGTAAGGTCATTTTCAGATTCAGTACCCTCAAATTAGCTTTAAAACGTTTATATCAAAACTTATTTTTTTGTTGTTGTAGACCAATGCTATCGATACGTTTACCTTAAGAATAATACTAGGCTTCGTAATTAATTACAGTTAATCATATTAATATTATTTTCTCATTTTTTATGGAAATTCCATTGTCTGATGTCAGAGCAGACGAAAAACCTTTTTAAAATCTCCAAGCAGACAAACCGCATGTACTTGATGAACCCAAGTAGGCTTACCTCGCGGGAAAGAGTCTGATGTTATAAAACCCAACACTTTTAATGAAGCTAGGAAAATATCACAGACTACTCATCTCAGAGAATATGAAAAATGTAGGGATTTAACTGCTCGGCCATTTTGAAATATAGCGTGATCCAAGGTCGAAGTTTAATATGAGATTTCCTGAAAGCCGTTCAGAAACTGCTCCAGTACCCTGGGCACTTTCCTTTTGGGACACCTCTGGTACCGGGTAATGACCCCATGCCCTCACAAAAAGAAAGGAACTGTATTAATCGGTGAAGGACTTTGATTTGATATTATTTTCAAACCTACCTGGATAAAGGGTGAATAATACGAATTACTATTATGATTTATTTATTTTACCTTCGTTTGTTATTTATTTTTAATATTTTTAATATTTGTATTTCGGAATAAATTATGCAATGAAATCTTGAACAAAAAAAAAATGAAATAAAAAAATGTACTTTTTTATGTAACTTTTTTTTTCTAGGTAATATAGTATGTCTGATAATTGAACTATCGATCATTCTTATTCGCGGTGAGGTCTGCAAAACTTAAAGACAGTTTAAAGATGAGTTTCTGAACGTTTTTCGTTATATCCATATATATATATATAAAAGTGAACATTGATGTCAACACTTAGAGGCGACAAGCTGTTTCATGCTGGACGCAATCGTCGTGGCCTGATGATTGAGTCTAACATGAAACACCCTGTCACCTCTAAGTGTTGACTTCAATGTTCACTTTTATATTTACACACGCTCTATCTCTGATATTGAGCTCTTTATCCCATAAATATAGCAGACATTAAAACTATATTTCTTCATATATATATATATATATATATATATATATATATATATAGTAGCAACATGATTACGCTACAAGATAATTGACAAATGTTTGTTAAAAAAAGTTTGACTAAAAATATTGACCCTGAAGATGAACAATGATGTTCGAAAGCGCTAGGTCATCGTACGGACAATACTTATTTCGAAATCATTTTCAAATAAAAAGTCTCATTAGAGAATATGAGAAAATTCAAAAGAAAATATGCAAGACTATGTTGACTTTAACATTCAATACAACTTGTTTAAAAGAAAAGTTGCTGCCAAATTACACACACACACACACACACACACACACACACATATATATATATATATATATATATAGGACAGTCTCTTCATCTCTATCTCTGTATGTTAATATCCATTGAGACTTGTGCTTTCTATAATAATTTATCTTTATTGCCCACCTCAACAGAAACCTGCATTTAAACGCAGTAATAAAATAAAACAGTGAAACAAATAGCCATTACGTCTGTAATATATCTATAAATATGAACATCTTATGACTCTGTTCTTTGCCTCCATGCTTTTCTTACTTTTTTACTTATTTCCAAAATAACAAACGTATCCACAATTCTTCTCTTCTCCCGACTATGGCATGTCAGCGCCGTGCACCGGAAGAGCTCACGCCAAAGCCACGACACGCACTAATCAATGCGCATGCTCCGAACGGATCGCAAATGTGGTAACCTCAAAAGAATGAATCAGGAGAAAGACGTAAAAACAGTCAAACTTAATAAAGAAAAATAAAAAAACGAAGGCAAAAAAAGACACACATACGAAACAGCGAGCGATAAAAGAAAACAAAAGTGAAATAAACGAAGTGCAGTTTTGATTATTTTCTTTTTTTTCTTTTGATCTTGAAACAAAAAACGTGACTTGAAAAAAATCTTTTACGAGAAATAATACAAGGCATAAAGATGTTTTTGCTTCGTGTTTTTCTGTTGTAAAAACAGCAGAGAAGAAAAAGACATAAGTTTTAGCTAATAACAAACTCCAGCCCTGATGACTGGTGGAAAAAGCATAGACAAGAAAACAAACGAACATGTGAATATAATGGATATGAAGAGAGACAACAAACAGCAATAATAATAATAATAATAATAATAATAATAATAATAATAATAATAATAATATCATTATTATTATTAATAATAATAATATTAAAGTTGCTAACAAAAATACCATTACTAATACTTATTATTATGTTGCTGTTGAGGCACCGTGTCAACAACACTCCTCAGTGCTCAAGAATATTTCAGAGAATCCTCGCAGAGAAAATGATGGTAGTTTTCTGGAGGACTACAAAACTGGGTTTCAGTTCCAGTTCTTCATAAGAGCTCGTTAAGTTTTCAAGGTGGTGTTCCAAGTGCACCTATTGCTCAACAGGAATTCGGTCTGTATTCATATTCCATAGATTTATCAGGAATAATTTGACATTTACTATTCCGCTTATGTATAAGGTTGGTTCTTCAAGCTTCAATGACATGATCTTACTGAAACCTATTATTATTATTATTATTTTTATTAATAATAATAATAATAATAATAATAATAATAATAATAATAATAATAATAATAAGAAGAAGAAGAAGAAGAAGAAGAAGAAGAAGAAGAAGAAGAAGAAGAAGAAGAAGAAAGGAGTACTACAGGCGTGTACGCCTGGTACTAAATACCGAGCTAAACTCAAAAAACCGAATATCAGCTATAAACACCTTAGCTGTTCCTGTGGTGCAATACAGCTTTAATGTACTTAACTGGACCATAGCTGAAATTAAGCAAATGGACGCCAAAACGAGAAAGCTCCTCACTTGCTACCGCATGCATCATCCCAAAGCTGATATTGATCGCCTGTATGTGCCCAGATCCGAAGGAGGCAGAGGACTAGTTCAACTAGAACTATCCTACAAAAGTACAACAATTGGCCTCCAAAGATACTTGGAAAATACAGAAGACTGGATGATGGTATGTGTCAAGGAACATGAAAGTAGTAAGTGTCTCTACTCTGTAGTAAAGGAAGCCGAAAAATTCAAAAAAGAGCTTCAAATGGGCACAGAAATTCAAATACATCACTGTACACCGGCTGAAGCTGCAAAAAACTTAAAGAAGAATGCAAAGAGAAATGCGACCGACCAGATAAAGAAACAATGGCAAAATAAACCGCTCCATGGCCAATACTCTGCCCGTACCAAACAAACAGACGTAGACAAAAACCGCACCCATCAGTGGCTACGTAGTGCAGGGTTGAAAGTTGGAGCCCTTGGACTGGTTGGAAAAGATTCCAGTAGGCTGATTGAAGGGATCCCTGGAAGTCCATGCCTCAAAGAGATACAAAAAATTGTTCTGACAAGTACAGCCCACACTTTACGAAGGGCTTTATCTATGTAATTTTTTTTTTTTTTTTTTTTGCAGTGGAAAGTGTCATGATGCCATTTCTAACCTTAGGTCCCTGGGCGGGATCCGGAAAGAAATGTGTAAACGCCAGATATCAAAGAAAGAAATGATGATGATGATGATGATGATGATGATGATGATGATGATGATGATTGGTCAAAATCTATTGTTGGTTTGATTTGTTTTGTTTCACGGCATATCAACCTCAATGGGTTATTTAATGCCGACAATGTTTTTTCTTCAAAAATCTATTTCTGGGTATATTTTTCCTTGAAGAATTCCAATGCTGGTAATATTTTTTTCAACAAATGTATAGCTGTTTGCATTTCTGGTATTTTTTTTTTAAGTATTGCTGATAATAATTTTTCCTTCAAAAATGATTGCTGGTAATATTTTTATTTATTATTATTACAAAGTATTTCTGGTATTAAAACCTATTTTTACACAAGTTTGAGTGATAACTATTTGCCCATAGCTGGGACCCTAACAGGTGATACTACCCCGGGACAGGGTGGACGTGGGAACACTAGCAATTAAGATGCGGTTCCACGCTCCTCAAAACCTCCTGATCAGAGGTCTTGCTGCTGGACGTAGTTTATCGTCATACCCAGGACGGTGTATTGTTGGTCATTTTACAATATAAAAATGTATGGCTGGTACTTTTACGATAACAATGTATTTTTATCATTTCATGGTGTTTTTATTTATTTTAGGTTTCACTATTTGCCCATAGCTGGGACCCTAACAGGTGCTACCACCCTGGGTCAGGGTGCATCTGGAATCAATAGAAATTAAGGGATGTTTGCATGCACTTCAAAACATCTAATCTCCCCGATCATGAGCCTTGTTGTCGAATGCAATTTATCGTCATAACCAGGAGTGAGAAGAAGAAGAAGAAGAAGAAGAA
The DNA here is from genome assembly GCA_964036315.1 of Acanthosepion esculentum. Classification (NCBI taxonomy): domain Eukaryota; kingdom Metazoa; phylum Mollusca; class Cephalopoda; order Sepiida; family Sepiidae; genus Acanthosepion; species Acanthosepion esculentum. Next base: position 9,369,510 of record OZ038511.1, read on the forward strand.
GAAGAAGAAGAAGAAGAAGAAGAAGAAGAAGAAGAAGATAGTTCTTCTATTCTTTACAATATCTAAAGAAGAATCTGCCATGTTATTGGTTCTGACCTGGCATCTCGAAGACAGCTCTATTCTTATTGTCTCAATTTGACCTTAAAATTTGAATTAAAATTTCCTTGAATTTTCAATGTTAAATTTTCGTTTTATATATGAGACTAGGATTTTATCTTAGATTAACTTCTTGATACTTACGTTTGGTAAATTTTATCGTTACATTTATCCTGTATCATGGAAGCACTTAACATTGAAAGAATAACCACAGCCGCTCTTAATACAGCGTTTTTTTTTCGAACACAGTGTAGGTATTAGCTTTCTTTAATAAACTGCTTGAGATGGTAGTAGCAGTAGGGTGAAGGTGGCAAACGCGATGGATGCAAGACTGTATGTGTAGAAATGTCTTGTCACACCCTTGCTCGTGTCGGGTGTCTAGAGATGGAGGAAAAGTTAGTGATGTTCGTGCAGGAATCGGTGATGGGTTGATTTTGGAATTAACGAAGAATGAATGGAACGTCTGCAATAAAATGTCACTTTTATGATGCTTATTTTACAATTAGAATTATCACTTTCATTCCACCCAACTCTCTTTTCTGTTCCACCCATTTTTTTATTATTACTAGACCTTTGTTTAGTGCTTTAGGGGAGTAAGACCTTGTTGGGATTTGTCTACCCAGGTTTGAGTATTGTCCCCGCGCGAGGTAGCGGCCCGAGGCCTAAGTCGGAAAAAAGAGAGATATTTTACCTCACCTCCGCGCAAGGTAGCGGCCCAAGGCCTAAGCCGAAAAAGATTATTTATTTCTGTATTAACAGAAAATGTGGCACAAGGCCGAAGTTGGGAATGGGGAAAAGGTCGGTCTTCTGTCTTAACTTCTAAACTTAGCTAGCCACAAACGCTGACCCAGTCATCCTAACAATATTTCTTACTTACCTTTCTTACCACACCTACCATAAACCTCAATGACTCTATGAAAATACTAACTAGACCCCATGTGTACAATTTATCGTTTGTGGGGCGGGGGGAATAAAATAACAATTTAATTTATTTTTAAAATAACCCCAATGAGTAATTACAATATGAGACAAATAACTATTTACAAAAAACTAAACAAAATCGTTTTAGTAATAAAACCCCCACAATCACTAAATACTAAGTCGAAAGAGAGAGAGAGAGAGAGAGAGAGAGAGAGAGCGAGAGAGCCCCCCTGTTGAAGGATTAAATAACTGAGGAGGAGCTAACTGCGACAATGGTACCAAATTTACAATGAATTTCTGTAGTAAGTAGAGCGGAACATAAACTCGTGAAGTACCTGACAGAAATATATATTTTTTGCACATATAAGTCAAGTTATATATTGGATCTCAATTTGACATTAAAATTTAAATGAAAATTTCCTTGAATTTTCTATGTTAAATCTGTTTCTTTTTATATATGAGGCGATTCAGAAATTGCTATAACCTCGCAATCAACTGTCTCTCGAGTGCTTAGGGCACATAATGATGCCACTCCTGCTCCAAGGAAGGAAACAAGGGGACAAAAGAAAAGATTGATGATAGAACTGGCAGGGTAATCAAGAGAGAAGTTGCGAAGAATAGGACTATAACTAGCCAAGAAATTGCAGCCAGTCTAAGCGAAGAGCAAGGTGTTAGTCTTGCCTCTTCAACAATCCGTTGGTGGCTGTTAGAACAAGGCTACAAATCTTGTACACGAAGGTTTAAGCCGCTAATAAGCAAAGCCAACAAAGCCAAGAGACTTGAATGGGCTCACTATTACAAAAATTTCACCGTAGAAGACTGGAAGAATGTTCTCTTCTCCGATGAAACGAAAGTTGAGCTAAATTCAAAGGATAAGTTTAATCACTTTTATCGAACAGCATTGTAGGTTTTTGTCCACTTTTCGGACGAGAAGCTGGGATTTTGCCCGTTTGTCCACTGGGTTTTTGTCCTGTTATAATTCTATTCTGTACCTCAACTGGAATTCGTACATACAGGTTAAGATGCTGATAAAATGATTCGCTCCTTCTAAGGTTCCAGAATTTATATGACTCCACCTGTTATACTCCCTCTTTACAAAAGTACGATCTAACCAAAAATGGAGTATTACTGACATATCAAGGTTGGAGATGCAAACATTAGCTTTCTAGCCTTGATAGGGTTCAAAAGCATCTCCATGTGGATGATTGTGGTCCCCCAAGATCCTCTTTTTCATCTCTCGCGTTTTTCTTTTTTTTTTACAGCTGATACCCTTCATGGCACGTCACCAGTACAAATAGTCCCTATTCCTTTCCTATATTGGTAAGTTCTGTTTGGACAGCTTCTTCCCAAGAACTGCTACCTTTGATAAACAGACTCCCGAGAGAATGCTTCCTCAATCGCTAAAGTCTTAACATCTTCTTAGTCGTCGGTCAACTGTTATCTATCCTACCTATCCTCATAATTTGCACTTCTTACCACCTCATTTTACGTTCATACAACCTCATTTAGTAACCCGCTACCTTCAGCAATTAACTCACTGAATTGGATATCTTTTATAGTAATAATTGACCACAAAATTCTATAATATATATATAGGCTAACGGCCATATCATATTAAAACACCGGTTCTCAGATGATCAACGAAGTTAAGCAACCTCGAACCTTGCCCGTACAAAGACGGGTGACTGCTTATGTATTCCAGGTGTTGTAAGTTTGCATGTGCGGGAGGTGTAATGGAAAACGGCTCGAAAATGGAAATTAAAGAACTGAATTCCTGTTCCAGTCGTGTTTGTTATATATTCACTTACACACAAATACCCTTGAGTAAGGCAGGCTTCCAACTCTTCTCCCTCCCCAGCTGTGGGTTACTTAGTAGGGGTTGTATCAGTAAATCATTATAATCTCCGAAAGTTATTACAATATTTTATAGCTTTAAATAACTTGCAAATGTTTGATAAGCCGTAAGAAGCAAATCAATCAATAACACACACACACATACACACACACACACACACACACACACATATATATATATATATATATATATATATATATATATATACTTATACTTAAATATTCTTTTCAATCTGCTTATCTGAATCATCTTCAAGAAGCGAGAGCAAGATCTAAAAGGTCAGCCAATCTAACAGGGATCTCATCTCACAATCCACACACTTGCTCCATATGAGGCCTCCTTTGTAAATCACTAGCGGGTCTTAAAAGCCATTTAAGATTATCGCACACAATTTCATAACTGAATCAACTAAGCTGTCAGATCCTCATACGTCGAAACCGATGGGAGAGTCCATTATTATAAATACTTATCGGTAATCTTCTTGTTCGATGAATTAATTATGTTTACATAATTATAATTATCTGTATCAACCTTCTTATAATTTTTCGTTAACTCCTTTTTAATCAAGGTATTATAATCCTTTGGATCGAGTTTATAAAAGTTTGTAGTCTTACCCGATTTTACAAATATTTGATTTGGCTGCTTGATTCGTGTGACGTATCCAAGCGTATTTGAAAGTTATTCTTGTGGTTGTGGAAGATAATATTGTTTATGATATCAAAAAGGTCACTTTCAAATTTTTGTAGTTGGTCGATGAGAGGAACTGTTTTTAAATTTTTAAATCCATATGTATACATCTTTTTTGAGATTTCTACAAACTTTTATAAACTCGATCCAAAGGATTACAATACCTTGATTAAAAAGGAGTTAACGAAAAATTATAAGATTTATACAAAATTAAATATAGAGAAAATTGTAGTTACTCTAAAAAACAATAGATGAAGGAGAATAATTCGGTATACACCTCTCTTCAGCAAATTAGTCCGTACCAAATTAGGACACAAATTCTTAAATCTAATTAACAAACACTTTCATACGAAGAGTAAATTAAGTCAAATCTTCAACCGCAATACCTTAAAAATTAGTTATAGCTGTTCTAGAAATCTAGATAAAATTATTAAATCATATAACAATAGAATACTGAAACTTCATAATGAGAATAAACACAACCTAAACACAAATTCTAATACACCCCAGGAGAAATAGCTATATAATTGCAGAATCCCCGATCAATGTCCATTATTAAACAGGCGCTTAACAAAATCCATAGTGTATATGTGCTATATCTCATCAAATGAGAACCCCAGAGATATTAAACTGTATTTGGGATCAACTAGAAGATTTTTTAAGGATAGATTTTAAGGATAGATTTAAGGATACAATCACATAAACTCCTTTACAAATGCAGCCAAAAGCAATATGACATCACTTTCTAAATATTTTTGGAAACTCAAGGAAGAAGGAAAAACACCTACGGTTAAATGGAAAATCCGAAGACAAGCCAGAACTCGAAATTTTCTGAACGAACCTTGCTTTTTATGTTTTCAAGAGAAAATATGTATTATTGAACTTTTGTACAACACCCAATTATTAAACCAAAGATATGAAACCACTGTTTTTGTAGACACATTAAGGATCTAACATTATAATCTTGCTAAATTCTTCATTCCATAACTCTAAGCATTTAAAATTATAACTCACCTCCTTTGATATACTTCCTATCCTCCACTAATTTATCTTAGATTATGATTTTAAAATATTTTCCTTATTTTTATTTGCATATATATTACTAGTAATACTTTCAGATAAATTGTTTTACAACCATACTTATTTTACACGTTACACTGTTCGAAAATAGATGAAAATTAGATTATAAATGTTATATTAATATCCCATAATTTTTTCTACTTATATTTAATTACTAAATCACTTATATATCCCTAAACTTATATATCCAACATACTAAGAAGAAATCACCACTTCTAAATTTATTAATTTACAAAGCACTTCCATTGATTACAGAATTAGTACTGATAACTCCAACCTAAATATACGCAATTTAGCTTTAAGTTGTTTTTTCATAGTAAACCACAAAAAAGCATTCCCAATTACTACTATAACTATCGCTAGAATTTAACCCTCCTACCATCGTATTACTATCTCATATTCCCACCTTTTATACCCCATCCCTCACTCTTAGGACGTTTGTGAGATGATGTGCCTAAACGTTTTGACCGTGGGCTTCGGTAAGGAATCTTCCCTGACTAGGCAGCATCCAACACCCCATCCAGCACAATTTTTTCACTCCGTCATCTTTTTGCTTCATGTATATTTTTTTTTCGTCTCAAACAAATGGAAAAAAGAAGTGACGTTTCACATACGGCTTGCCTACAAGCAGGATTGTTCATAACCATTTTTGGTTCTCACCAGATGAAGTGCAATTGAAATGCACTGAAACGAAGTTGCATCTTTGTAGTGAGTAAAATGGTTTTGTCTATATGATAAAATTATAATATATATATATATATATATATATATATATATATATATATATATATATATATATGGCTGTAAAGACGTTAAGCTGAATATCATTAGGCATAATTAAAAACTGAGGATAAAAAAAAATTGAAAGAGGAAAACGACCGGATTCGCTCCCGCTCTTCAAAGTTTTTAATCGGGAGAAAAAGAGTAAAATACAATAAATCTAATTAGCGAATGATTGATGAGTGAATAGAGAAAGGATATATATATATATATATATATATATATATATATATATATATATATATATATATATATATATGAGAAAGTTATGAATCCTCTTCTTCTCCTACCAGTTATGTTTAAATAGCAGTACAGACTGGGTTTTATAGCCTAGAATGGCAACTGGTCTAGGAGAAGGACAACTCTGAATTCAAAACCTGCGGAGAGACGTTTGGCGACCTTGTGGCACGTAGTGCACCAGGTCTCTGTATTCGGTCCTTCAAAAAGTGTGGTTGGTTCGGCACGAAGACTTCAGCAATATAATCAAATTAAATGTGCTGGTGCCGGGCTGTTGGTTCCTAGGAACTGAGTTGCTTGAGCCGCATACGTCGAATACGACGGGAGAGTTCACCATAATTATAAAAGTTAACACTGAAGTTAACACTCATAGGCGACAAACGGTTTCATGCTAAACGCAATTATCAGGCCATATATATATATATATATATATATATATATATATATATATATATATATATATGCATGCATATTTATGTACTGCGATAAAATATATCAAAAAAGTTACAATTATACTATTTAAGTTTTTCTTAAATAGGGTAATTTAATCTTCCTTAACAGATATTTCTAATGTCTTCTAGTTAATATCACACACACACAAATATATATATATATGTGTGTGTGTGTGTGTGTGGAGAGAGTGGTCATAATGTTCGCTTTACGGAGATGAAACCCTAGTTCGAATCATACCTTGGTCGAATTTTAAGGAAGGTAATTTTATTTTTTTAGAGATGCGATCCCAGAGTGTGACGCCTTTGTAAAGTGTGGTAAAAGTATGCAACAGGTTGAACGAAGTCCCCACTCTTCGGGACCGAGTCTTTGGGCATACTAGCATTGTTCAAACTAATGACCATACCGCATCTCTGCAAAGTTTCCGCTCTCCATACTTCTAACATAAACCACGGGAGTTGAGGTTAGTAGTTATTGAATGCCAAGTGTGATTTTACCATTAGGCTACAGGAAGCCATTAAAATATAAAAAACCCTCAACTTATCGTGAGGCACGTATTCGATCTCTCAACAAGTATATATTAATTTTACTGTTAAAAAAGGATATCTATTCAAGCAGAGGCACCGCCTAAATTTGTGCGTTTATTATAAAACATACATATATGTTTTAGAATATTGTAAAACGGGGACACACACACACGTACATCTATCTATATCTATATATTAATAGCAAATATAAATTTGATTTCCTAAGGTGAGGAAAAATGTATATTTATTATTAATATGTAATTTATACCTCTGTTGTTGTATATCGAGCACTATTTTATTAACACCAGAACTCAATGTGCGATATCGTATATATATATATATACATATATATATATATATATATATATATATATATATATATATATATATATATATATATATATATAAACAAATAAAAAGTTGTAAATTAAAGAAAATATAATGTTTTTTTATGAAAGTATTTATTTATATTTTTTATATATAAGTAATTTGATATTTCAGATCGACCTCGATCTTTCATCAGAAATAACTGTTTTAGAGGTTTGTTTACAAGTAGCGTCCGTCGCGAGATGCGGACGTCACGTGATATGGAATGCAACTGTGTTCGAATATTTTTAACGTAAATCTAAGTGTAATAATATTTTTAGATGTTGTGTGAAATTTTTTTTAACTATATCTAAAAAATGTTTAAGTATTGAAATATTTATAAAGATTTAAAATACCCAAGTCTTTATTTAACCCTAGTTTATATGTACTTAATTTTAAAATCCAGTATTTTTCTTTTTTTTCTACGTGTGTATGTGGAACTGAAATCAGAATCTATGAATAAACAGAATCTATGAATAAACATTTACTAATGAGTGTCCTGATTGATTAAAGTGTTCAGCTATGGGGGAATAAGGATTGTTTTGACGTATGGTTTGTTTATGATTGTTGAAGCGAAATATAAAATTATTTCCAGATTCACCAATATATCCACTATTGGGACACTTATTCACAATTTAAAAAAGGATTACAAGAACCTCCAGTTAAACAAAAAGATCAAAGACATTTTCGATAAACCACCCATAAATGCAAAAAAAAAAACAATCAAGTTACCTATCAGCTATCCTCACCTCTACCAAATATCTAAACAATACAAACCAATCAGGAAATTACAAATGTAACAAACCTCGTTGATTAGTTTGCAAACACTTAATAATCGATAGTGTATTTTCTGTACCCAACACCAAGATACACCCACCTCGCCTCACATGTGATAGCCATAACATAATCTACTATTTATTCTTCACAATATGTCCCAATAGTAGATATATTGGTGAATCTGGAAATAATTTTATATTTCGCTTCAATAATCATAAACAAACCAAACGTCAAAACAATCATTATTCCCCCATAGCTAAACACTTTAATCAATCAGGACACTCATTAGACAACTGTAAATGTTTATTGATAGATTCTGATTTCAGTTCCACATACACACATAGAAAAAAAGGAAAATACTGGATTTTAAAATTAAATACATATAAACTAGGGTTAAATAAAGACTTGGGTATTTTAAATCTTTATAAATATTTCAATACTTAAACATTTTTTTAGATATAGTTAAAAAATATTTTTCACACAACATCTAAAAATATTACACTTAGATTTACGTTAAAAATATTCGAACACAGTTGCATTCCATATCACGCGACGTCCGCGTCTCACGACGGACGCTACATGTAAACAAACCTCTAAAAACAGTTATTTCTGATGAAAGATCGAGGTCGATCTGAAATATCAAATTACATATATATATATAAAAAAGAATATAAATAAATACTTTCATAAAAAAACATTATATTTTCTTTAATTTACAACTTTTTAGTTGCTTTTTCTATTTATACATATTAAGAAAGTATACGTGGCTTCTCATTATGGTATATAATGCACTAGCATGAAACAGACTGTCGCCTCTAAGTGCTGACTTCCATGTCCACTTTTATATTTACACACGCTCTATCTCTGATATTGAGCACTTTACCCCATAAATATAGCACACTTTAAGACTATATTTCTGTATATATATATATATATATATATATATATATATATATATATATATATATATTGTGCGATATTATATATATATATAATATTGCGACGATTTTATTGAATAAATTTGATCTTTAATATTTCAAGTTAATTTTGTGTAATTTTGGTAAGTGTATCTGTTAAAATGAGAAGTCTGTTATTTCCATTTTTGTGTAATTTACACGACAATTTATCCATCGCGCCCTGTATATATGCGTGTGTATGTGTGTGTGTTCGCGCGCGTGTATTTTTTTTTTTGTATATTCTTCTTCTTACGTATGTAAAACTTCTGTATTGTAAATTCCTTTAAAAAGAGGTTTTAACACATAAAAATAAATGTCCGTAGATAAAAACAAAATTATAAATACATACATACATACGTGTGTACGTGTGTGTGTGTGTGTGTGTGTGTGTGTGTGTGTGTTTATATACAATCATCTACTAAAAATCAAAATTTGTCTGGCTGATTCAGTTACGTGTAAAGAGATGCTTAATGTAAACATTTAAAGTCATGACATTTTGGCAACCTCGGCGTCTTTTTCTTTTTTTCGAATTTGTTATTTCGTTTATCGCTGACGTCAGAGATAAGAAATGTTGGTTACAACTTCAATTATGCTCCTCTATTAACAGAATACTTGTTCAAAATGACAGATTATTTATGTAGAGTCCGGAATTTCTGCCGGTGTTCGCGGCTGTTCAGCTGGAATACGACACACGAACTGAAGAATTCTAACACCGCCATGGATTGAATATATGGGTATGGGGAAGTTTCAGAAACAATTGGAACTTTTAAAAAATGCTTACACCTTAAAATCAGAAGACATTTGATATTTCAGGGACACAGTGAAGAAAGAAGGCTTGGAAAATGTAACATGCACAAGACATAAGTTGAAGAGAAATCTACAAGGTTTTTCTCGGTCCAGTTCGAAATTCCCTCAAGGTTACGCGGATTGAAAATCACCTGATGAAAACCGGAAGGTACGACAGCCGAAACATTGGGATAACAGCAACAACAGCAACAACAACGATGGTGGCAATAATCCGCGTGTAAATAAGGTATATACTCACATAACATATGGAAGTAAGACAGGGACTGCCTAATGACGCTTGGGCGATTCGAGCGGAGACAAAGGGATGGTAAATAGTGAAACGTTGCTTTGAGCTGTTTCTTTTTTTTTGTCTTTATTATTTCACCCCAAGCAAGGCAGTGAGGCGACTAGTACATAGGGTGTTTCATGGAGTGAAAGGGAAAGAGAAGACTGAGAATAGGGAGGATTCAGGTAAGGACAAAAAATGAACAGTCTTCAAGAAGGCAGAAGATGGTGATTGGCATTACATTGAAATTTTTGAAGATTGTAGTTATCAGAGAAGCAAGGAAACGGAAGGGAGTTCTACAGGTGGGAAGTGCGATAAAAGAAACTGTTGAAGTAAAGGATTTAGTAGATTGTTCTAATTAGAACAATTGTTGTAATTAGATTGTTCTGATTCCACACTATTCTCCCATATATTCGTGCGGAAACCATTACATATATATATATATATATATATATATATATATATATATGTGTGTGTGTGTGTGTGTGTGTGTGTGTGTGTGTGTGTGTGTGTGTGTGTGTGTGTGTGTGTGTAATTTGGCAGCAACTTTTCTTTTAAACATGTTGTGTTGAATGTCAAAGGCAACATAGTCCTGCATATTTTCTTTTGAATTTTCTCATATTTTCTAATGAGACTTTTTATTTGAAAATTATATCGAAATAAATATTGTCCGTAAGATAACCGAGTACTTTCCACCATCATTGTTCATCTTCAGGGTCAAAATTTGTAACAATGTCTTATATATATGTAGAGTCAAAAATTTTAAAAAACATTTGCAAATTGTCTTGTAGCGGAATCATGTTGCTAGATTTTTTTTAAATTAAAATGATTTTGTAACGTTTATTTAGTTTGTAAAAAATGTACCAACATGATTCCACTACAAGACAATTTGCAAATTTTTTAAAACATTTTGACTCTACATATATATAAGACATTGTTAAAAATTTAAACCCTGAAGATGAACAATGATGTTCGAAAGTACTAGGTTATCTTACGGACAATATTTATTTCGATATAATTTTCAAATAAAAAGTCTCATTAGAAAATATGAGAAAATTCAAAAGAAAATATGCATGGCTATGTTGTCTTTGACATTCAACACAACATGTTAAAATATATATATATATATATATATATATATATATATATATATATATATATATATATTAATAAAAAATTAGAATAAGTAGCTCCCAGAATTTCCTTAAATTTGCACACAGGAAAAAAAGAGTGCTCCTTACCATATTAAATTGCAGAGCTTTAATATATTTTTAAATCATATTTGAGTTGGACAGTGACCGGCCACTACTTCCAGTTTCATTCGCTTTCCTGCAATCACCAGGCGGTCGGTTACTTTAGTGTATGAAATAGGAAGCCTTATCCTCCCGGTGCGTGTATATCATTCACACACCAACCAACCTCATTGAGAGGAAGATGACCTACCGAGCCGTTAATATTACAATTAATTTAAAAAAAATAGAAATGGTTCACCGATGCGAAAATAAGAACCTATTACTTCAAGCATTAAGTGCTCAACAATACCAGGCCCTTAAGATCAGCCATGACAGAGAATTATGTTAATACAAATAAGAATAAGCAGCTTCCAAAGGAGTCTGCTTAAGTTTGCACACAGAAAAAAAAGAATACTTCACGCCATATGAATTGGCAGCGCTTCAGTGCAATCTCGGTTTTCGAACGTCTCACGTGTCAAAGAAATCAGTTTTCGAACAGAAGATTCAAGATGAAAATGCCTCGAACAAAATTTTGGTTCTCGCACAACATTCCTCGAACCGAGTTAACCCGAACAGAATCATCTTTGAGTCGACCGCCATGTTTTATACATTCGTGTGTTGTGGCGTGCTTTTATTTTCCAATTTTATTCTACTCTGACATTTTTCTCTAAATTGATTCTTATTGAAAAAATAGTTTCAGTTTACAAACATTTCGGGTTACGAACGACCTTCAGGAATTAATAAAATGTTTGAACCAAACGGTAATTGCTCCGAGGAGCTGCTTTCGCTTGTCCCTAGGCCTCATGAATTTAAACGTCCTACGAGGCTGGCATCCCGTTCCCACCCCTTCACCGTTGAAACTGTTAGATGTAGACGTCTCTTCTACTCCAATAGCTTCATGTCTCGCACATCTCGCCTATGGAACTCCCTTCCCTATTACTGTTTTCCTGACACATACAATCTCCAACGGTTTAAGTGTAGCGTCAATCGACATCTCCAGTTGCCTTGATCTATCCACTTCCCTTCTCCACATCCTTTCCCCTTTCATTCCTATCTGCTCTCGCTCCAAATCTTCTGTAACCCCCTTGCCTTGATCGATCCACTGTCTTTCTCTTTCTCCACATCCTCTCCTTTACCACTCTTATCTGCTCTTCCTCCAACCCGTCTATAAGCCCTTGCGTGATAGTGGCCTCCAGCCTTGCTTGGGGTGATACGCTTAAAAAAAATATATATATATATATATATATATATATATATATATATATATATATATATATATATATATATATATATATATATATATACGGTTTGAAGCAATCGGATGTCTAGCCACACTTATGCGCTGTAATAAAGCAAAACAGTCTGTGGATGACAGTATATATATATATATATATATATATATATATACATATATATATATATATATATATACTATTTACAATATTCAAACTTTTTATTCAGCCGTTGTTTGTTCAGGCCTTCTTCAGGTGGTTAGAATGTCAAACTGAACCGTTTATTTTTGACATTCCAACCACCTGAAGTAGGCCGGAGCTTACAACGGCCGAAACGTTGTAATAAATATGGCGACAAAGATGAGGACAGTAGTCCAAATAATGTAAATTGTGTACATAATATCTCATCTCAGATATATATATGTATACACACACACACACACACACATATATATATATATATATATATGTACATATATATATATATATATATATATATATATATCTCTTTTGATAAGATCAGGAATAAATAGTAAACGATTATCAATCTAACATGATTCACTCCATCATATATAAATATATATTCTTTCTGAGTCTGTTTTTATAGATATACTTCTGTTTTCAGACACGCCTTTAGTGTCATGCCTTTTGCTTTTACCACTGCCTTGATTGTTCTTCTTTCTTTGGCATTCTCAACTCTACCCACCTAACCCCACGCCATCACTACCCGGGTTCCTCCCCTGTTGTGATAGTCATTGTGCCTCTGCCGAGGTCCTTGAATCAATCACTCTACCTACACGATGTTGTACACCTTCAAACTCTTAGGCATTGGATATATGTCGACAAGATGGTGCACTTATTTGCTCATGATTTCCCCAGAGATCACAGCTTCTCGCAAAATCTCTTCCAGCTTTATCAGAAAAAAAATAATACTTCTTCCTCTTGCAGAGAATCTCTGTTGGAATCAACCCTCAACACACCAACTCCCCGACCTACCAGTCTCTATGCCTACCTACAATGTAACACATACATCATATACCTTTACTTTCAAATGTTTTTGTTAGTGCTGTCTTCAAGCGATGTTATCAATTTAATCCTGTCAGATTTTGAAACAAGATGCAGACAAATGCATCTCAAAATTAAAGCATAAATAAATAGACGTGTAAGTTCGCAGATCGACACCTTCAAAGACACGGGCGGGCACTATCAGATATTGACAATCGGAAGCGGTGCACTCCCTGGCGTAAAGAAAAAACTACTCGAAGACTTCGATTTCAGGGAAAAGCCTAGTTTTTAAATACGGAATTTAATACCACCAATCCATAAGCACTGAAAGACTGTATCTAAACAATATTTCTAAATAATATATGATGTTAGTTAAGAGAGTGATCTACCGTCCGCAGTCTGATCTATCTGAACAATACATCACTAACGTATGTCATCTACGAGTTGAGAAAATTCTTTAGAATAAGACATATTCAGATGAAGACAAGAAAAAGAAGCATATTTATTTAATATTCTATAATAGTATAATATAATACTATTCTATACTATAATATAATAATACTATAATGATATACTATAATATAGTATAACAATACTATAATAATACTATAATATAATGATGCTATAATAATATACTATACTATAATATAAAAATACTATAATAATAAACTATATTATATTATAATATAATAATACTATAATATACTATATTATAATATACTATAATATGATAATACTCTAATAATATACGATAATATAATATAATAATACTATAATGATATACTATAATATAGTATAACAATACTATAATAATACTATAATATAATGATGCTATAATAATATACTATACTATAATAGAAAAATACTATAATAATAAACTATATTATATTATAATATAATAATACTATAATATACTATATTATAATATACTATAATATGATAATACTCTAATAATATACGATAATATAATAATACTATAATGATATACTATAATATAGTATAACAATACTATAATAATACTAGAAGAGTAATACATTTCAGATGCAACAAGGAAGGTCTTCAGTGATGCACTCTCTTCATAGCCGATTTCGGATTTTGCATCATATCGGCTCCAACAGCAACCCCGACCTGATTCCAAAAGGGCCAGGCCGCCTCCTTGATAGCGTTTTGCTACGCACTTCGACATTGCAAAAAAAGATAAATAAAATATGGCTAGGATTCCGACCGTTCTTATTGACATACGTCAGTCAACATCAGCCAATGAAATAAAGACTTTCCCCCCTTCCTTCCTATATAGTCTTGTATTTCGCTACATCCGGTTCTGATTTGCGCTATTTCCTCGAATTCGTAACGAGGTAAGCTGGAGTCGTTCTTGCAAGGTTCAATTCAATGTTTTACATTTCATTAAATACTAATTCAATAACTTAACTCTACCACTTACATTACCCCCCCCCACCAAAAAAATCATCAATAATTCTTACTATTCTATAACAATCTTTAAGTCTAACCCTATATGAAACCGTTCATTACAAAGTTATCTTGTACTATTTATTTTGAAATTTCTTACTAGTTTTGTAATCTATCAATTAAAACAGAACGATGGCCTAATCTAAGCAAGGAAAAATAATAATTAAAAATATTTAACTACTTTAAAAACCTAAATAGCTAAAGTAATATAGACTAATTTACGAAACCGTTCGTTGCAAACTTGTCTCGTCGTACTATCTATTTGAGATTTCTTACTAGTTTGTAATCTATGAATTAAAATAATACGATGACCTAATCTAAGCAAGGAAAAATAATAATTAAATATACTTAAATTAGTAAAAAGGATCTAAGAAAAGCTAAACTACTCAAATAAGTAACATATTCGCTTTTAATTTTTAAATATTATTCGACATGAATCTAGTAAATTAATACTAGTATTACCACTAACTTTTAAACTATGAACACTATGATCTAATTTTACATACATAAGAATTAGATTGAAATTGACACAAAAAAAAATAAAAAATAAAAACTCCTATGACCCTCCCCCAACGTGCGCTAACACTTCTCAACCCCCTCCATGCTGGATTAACTACCTTAAATTAAAATTCCTCAATATTACCTTATAGATTGAAACCCTCCTCCATTTCCCTAAGCATGTTTGGGACATTTAATTCTTCCATGGCTCTGATCTCTTAAGCCAAATCCACTTGGAAGCATTTAAAACTGCATTGGTAATGTCCTTCAACGCTTTCGCCCTCTCTATACCCACTGTTCCTATTTTTGCAAGGGCTCTACACAGTGACTGGCCTGCAAAGCCCCTGCAACCAACTTCTATCGGATCATAGTGTATTCTCCATGACTTGTGACGACATTGTTCGACAAGTTCTTCGTATTTGGACCTCTTCCTCTCATTGGCCAGTGTGATAAACTCCTCCCACGACACCGACAGTTCCCAAATTATACACTGCTTCGTGTTGTCGGAGTGTAATATCAGATCTGGCCTGAGTGATGTTTCGGCTATGTGTTTGGGGAATTTCAGCTGGGTCTTAAGGTCCACTATCAACTGCCAATCATTTGCGGTAGTTAACAGGCTCGTTCTCTCTCTCTTCTGTTTCTGAACCTTTACTCCAGTTTTGATGAAGTTAATTCGGTTTAGCGTCTTCCCTGGTTGATGTTTATTAGCCCTTATTGCTTTGGTCACCTCCTCTGCAATCCCTTTAAGTGCTTGGTCGTGGCACCACCGGTACCGACCATCACCCAAAGCTTTTGGGCAACTACTCAAGACATGTTGAAGTGACCCTTTCCTTGCACACAGTTGGCAATTGGGGGT
The DNA here is from genome assembly GCA_964036315.1 of Acanthosepion esculentum. Classification (NCBI taxonomy): domain Eukaryota; kingdom Metazoa; phylum Mollusca; class Cephalopoda; order Sepiida; family Sepiidae; genus Acanthosepion; species Acanthosepion esculentum. Next base: position 9,385,604 of record OZ038511.1, read on the forward strand.
ATCGCTCTTCCCCCATATGTGCAGGTTCGTTGGGCTCGGAAGAACATCGTAGACCGATTTGATCAGAAATCTAATCTGGCTGAAATCTGATCGCCAGCAATCTGACCAAGTAATTTTTTTCCGTTCAATGTTCTCCCATTTTGTCCAGGCTCCCTGCTGACTTAGGCCGACCATTCTGCAGTACCGTGCTTCTTCTACGCTTGCACGGACTTCATCTTGGATGAGTTGTCGCCTTTCCTTATCTTTTGCAACTTTGTTTAGTTTGCTGGGAAAAATCCCAACCCGGCTTTGCCTTTAGCTATTGACCTCAGTATAGCTTTATGCCTAAGTCTCTCTTCCGCCACTTGCAACTCTCCCTTAGCGCTCCATTTCCTGCCCGATCTAGTTGAATTCCAGCTGCTGCCACTTTTGGATCTTTGGATTCTGCATATAGCAGCTGTTCTCTTGTTTTTGTGACTTTAAATTCTTCTATAAGGCTACTAAAGGAGAGGCGCAATGCGTTTCTGTTACCATAGAGGGCCGCACTACTAACGCATCTCGGCAAACCGAGCCACCTTCTCAACCGATTGCTTATAGTTCTCTCTAACATTTCCACGGTGGTAATAGGGACATTATAAACTAGCAGCGGCCACAATATCCTGGGAAATACTGCATGCTGGAAAAGCCATGCCTTGAAACGCCCTGGCAATCCTGATTTGTCTATTTTTGTCAGCCACTCCTCAAGGTCCTTTTTAGTCTGCTGGATCGCGGCCGTATCCTTCAGACCAGAGTTGAAGGTTTTTCCCAAGCTCTTCACAGGTTTTTCGCTCAGGGTCGGAATTGTTGCTCCTGCAACTGAAAAGTGGACTTTCTCCATGACTTTGCCTCTTTTTAATACTAGAGACCTAGATTTATCTGGTTTAAATTTCATTCTGGCCCAGGACATATTTTCTTCGATGCCCTTTAATAGCCATCTGCCTCCCGTGACAGATGTCGTTGTCACGGTTAAATCATCCATATAGGCCCTTATCGGTGGTTGGCGAACTCCTGATTTAGACACGGGGCCTCGACATTCAACCTCTGCTGCCTTTACCAGCATGTTTATGGTCAAAGAAAATAAGACAGCAGACATTGTACAACCTGTTATTATACCCTTTTCCAGTTTCACCCATTCCGAGACCGTGGTACCTGCGCCAACTCTCAACTGGAAATTCTCATAGTAGTTCACGATGAGATCGCAAACCGATGGAGGTACGTGATGTCTCTTTAGAGCTTCCTTCACCAGTTTGTGTGGCATGGACCCGTAGGCATTGGCAAGATCTAACCACAATACAATCAGGTCCCCTTTGCTTTCTTTAGCTTCTCTTAGGAGTTGTGTCAATACTCCTGTATGCTCAAGGCAACCCGGCATTCCGGCGACTCCGCCTTTCTGGACTGATGTGTCAATGTAGCCATTTCTTAGAATGAATTTCGATAGGCGTCTTGACAGTAACCCGAAAAAGATCTTACTCTCGGTGTTCAGCAAGGAGATAATACCAAATTGGTCCAGCGACTTTGATTTGTCCTCCTTCGGGATCCAAACCCCCTCAGCGAATCCCCACTGCTCTACTATCCTGCCTCTTCTACAGATTACTTTTAATATTTTCCACAACCTTTTGAGAATACCTTTACACCGCTTATACACGATGTAGGGTACTCCGCTCGGTCCTGGTGCTGAGGCAGATCTGGTTGCTTTCACAACTTCTTGCATTTCTTTCCAGGTGGGCAAGCCGGTGTCGAATTGGAACACTGGTGGCTCCTGAGTGATCAATCTGGTATTTATACCTAGTTCTTCCTCTTTCGAAGGATCACTCATGGAATTTCGGAGATAGCTGTTAATTTCTCCCTGAGATGCCTCTAATTTTCCATTGCGTTTATCTCCTAACAATGCTCTTGCGAAGCCAAAAGGGTTGGACAGGAAACTTGCTCGCTTCTTTGCTCTTTCTTTTCTTCTCCTCCTATGCCACTCAGCACGCCGTATGGTTTTTAACTTCTCTCTGAGAATCCCTCGCAGCTCTTCGAGGGGTTGACGCTCCTCTGTGTTCGCCCTTTTAAAGATCTTCTTAAGGGATCTTATTTCTTTTCTTAATTCCTTAATTCTTTTCTCCCTACGGTTGGCAGTATAGGTCGTCTTTGGCTGGCGGGGCTCGACGAAACCAAATCTCTCTGAAGCCATGTTAGTTATTATTGTGGTCATGAACTTCAGGCGACTATCCACGTCTCCCTTTGTAGCCGACTGGAGTATGTCGCAAATATCCGTGTCGAAATTCTGCCATGCCCCCTTGTTGTTCGCTGGGGGCCACTTTATCTTCTTTTTGGACTCCGTGCTCTGAGTGGGAGAAACCGTAGCTTGGAGTGACTGGACACTGTGGTATGACTCCTGGACCTGCACCTCCTCCGTTTTACCAGGTAATGTACCTGCACGTTGCTCCTGATTTTCCCTCCTCAAGACATTTCATCCGGCTCTGATGTATTTTTAAGCCTTTCTGATTTTTGCAAATCTTGCCGCATATGCATCTTCTCATAATCGATTGGGCATTTCCGTCCGATACCATTAAATCCGTCCTGCTGGGGATCTCTTTCGCTCCCACTCTCGGGATCCCCTGGGGGTATGATGCATTTTGGTACTTCGTAGCATTGTTGGGTTGCTCCTCGCGGAACATGCAAGCTGGGTAGCTAACCCAACTTGCCCCAATAACCGTCTTCCCGGCCTGCCAATTGTCTCTCCAACCGTCACCGGGCCTATTCCTATAATATAATGATGCTAAAATAATATACTATACTATACTATAATATAAAAATGCTATAATAATAAACTATATTATATTATATTATAATATAATAATACTATAATATACTATACTATAATATAATAACACTATAATAATATACTATACTATAATATAGTATAATATAATAATAATATAATAATATGGTATAATATAATATATTAATATAATAATATAATAATACTATAATAATATACTATAGTAATACTATAATATATGATAACAATGTAATAATATACGATAATATAATATAATAATACTATAATAATATACTATAGTAATACTATAATATAATATGATAACAATGTAATAATATACGATAATATAATATAATAATACTATAATAATATACTATAGTAATACTATAATATAATATGATAACAATGTAATAATATACGATAATATAATATAATAATACTATAATAATATACTATAGTAATACTATAATATAATATGATAACAATGTAATAATATACGATAATATAATATAATAATACTATAATAATATACTATAATATAGTATAATATAATAATAACATAATAATATGGTATAATATGATATATTAATATAATAATACTATAATAATATACTATAATATAGTATAATATAATAATAACATAATAATATGGTATAATATGATATATTAATAATATAATAATATATTATAATATATTAATATTATAATAATATACTATAATATAGTATAATGATATACCATTATATAATATAATATAATGCTATAATAATATACTATAATAATGCTATAACATAATAGAATAATGCTCTAATAATATACCATAATAATATGTTAAACGACTAATACCATAAATATTAGGACTTGTATAAATAATATTTATTATTACAAAACATTCTTCTAATCCTAAAATATGTTTCTGTTCTAAATAACCTTAAAATGTCGATAACCCGTAAAACATAACTGACTATTTCCTAAGAGTAAGTTAATGCAACAAACTAGACAGGGATTCGAACCCGGCTCTCTAGATTCTCATTTCATTATACAGTCAACACATCCATAACCTACATACATTTATATTGATTCTGTAAGCGTAACTTAGATGTTGGGCACCTAGTGAGGATCATACTCACTTTTCAGTCAAAACTGTTTTTGCAAGACAAGCCTGATAACCATTACACTATGCCGAGGTGTCTAATATTCCAAGCATAGCTTAGATGTGAAATCGAACTCACTATTCAGTCATAAATATTCTAGCGAGACAAACTTGCTAACCATTACACCGCCTCGAGGTGCCCACATGCATAATTTTATATATGATGACGGATTTCGCTTTCTGAAGTATAACAATCGATTAAAGCCCTTCAGAATCGAACCTTCATTGAGCGTAGTTTGCATTTTTAGCCTATGGCCAGCCTGTACAGTATAAAGTAGATTATGATGATGATGATGATGATGATGATGATGATGATGATGATATACTAAGCAATACCTGTGATTGCATCTTTAGAAGTGAGGGGTGGTATTGAACAGGACCAATAACATCGGGAACAAATTTTCCATGTCCACACTTTCTTTATAGAAAGAAAACAGAGTGTGGACATAGAATTCAACATTCCATGGTGAGTAGCACTGTCACGCTTTAAGCGATCGTCAGATTATAATTTATTCTTCTTTGTATGAGCTCTCTATATATTTTACAGGAGGATTATATATGGAGGGGAAAAAGGTTTTCCAAGGTATTCATTTAGGACTAATGTTTATTTTGAATTTATTTTGTTTTAAATATTTTTATTATATTTTATTTTCATGTTTTTATTATTAATCTTTTTTTTTAATATATTTTAGTTTCATGTTATTATTAATTTAATTATTTTTATTATATTTTATTCTCATGTTTTTATTATTATTTTATTTATTTTTATAATATTTTATTCTCATGTTTTTATTATTAATTAATTTTTTATTATATTTTATTCACATGTTTTTATTATTAATTAAATTATTTTTGTTATATTTTATTTTCATGTTTTTATAATTAATTAAATTATTTTTATTATATTGTATTCTCATGTCTTTATTATTAATTTAATTATTTTTATTATATTTTATTTTCATGTTTTTATTATTAATTTAATTATTTTTATTATATTTTGTTTTCCTGTTTTTATTAATTAAATTATTTTTAGTATATTTTATTTTCATGCTTTTATTATTAATTTAGTTATTTTTATATTTTATTTTCATGTTTTTATTATTAATTAAAATATTTTTTTTATTTTTTATTTTCATGTTTTTATTATTATTTTATTTTTATTATATTTTGTTTTCATGTTTTCATTATTAATTTAATTATTTTTATTATATTTTATTATGTTTTTATTATTAATTTAATCATTTTTATTCTATTTTATTTTCATGTTTTTATTCTTAATTTAGTTATTTTTATTATATTTTATTTTCATGTTTTTATTATTTATTTAGTTGTTTTTATTATATTTTATTTTCATGTTATTATTAATTAAATTATTTTTATTATATTTTATTCTCATGTTTTTATTATTAATTTAATTATTTTTATTATATTTTATTTTCATGTTTTTATTATTAATTTAGTTATTTTTATATTGTATTTTCATGTTTTTATTATTAATTAAATTATTTTTATTATATTTTGTTTTCATGTTTTTATTATTAATTAAATTATTTTTATTATATTTTATTTTCATGTTTTTACTATTAAATAAATTATTTTTATTATATTTTATTTTCATGTTTTTATTATTAATTTGGTTATTTTTATATTTTATTTTCATGTTTTTATTATTAATTAAATTATTTTAGTTATATTTTATTTTCATGTTTTTATTATTAATTAAATTATTTTTATTATATTTTATTTTCATGTTTTTATTATTAAATAAATTATTTTTATTATATTTTATTTTCATGTTTTTATTATTAATTAAATTATTTTTATTATATTTTATTTTCATGTTTTTATTATTAATTAAATTATTTTTGTTATATTTCATTTTCATGCTCATTTAATTTTTATTTTATTTCTTTATTTTCTGACCGAAATATACTAAATCAGTAATTCATGTTTTAATTCCTGACAGTCCTTTTCTTCTTGATTTTTAAGACATTTCCATAGAAACTGATTATGAAGGCAGTGACATTTTCCAAAAACAACCGTTTCCTCTCAGTGAAGCTCGTCTTAATTCCTGACACATGACAATCCTGTTCTTCCTGCTTTTGTTAACACAGGTCTTGTAATTACGCAGGGTGCGTCTCTTAACTCTGGACACCTAGAAAAGCTAATTAACAATATATATTTACCTCCACAGATTGAACATAGTTTTGTCAAAAGAATAAAGAAGAGACTTCTTTTTTTGAAGGATGCTAAAGGAGAAGGTGTACTCAATGAAAATCACAGATGCTACACACTTGATTGGACGCATAAAGAGTGAATGTTCTAAAATTGATGGCAATGTGTAGTTATTGCATCGATTTCATGTGAATCTTGCAAATCACATCAACCTTTGCATCAGAAATGATGAAAATTATATTAAAGATGTTATTTGTTAATATTCCAATTCAATAAGATGTTGTTGAAAATTTAATTTCTTGAAAAAATATGCATTTTTTGCCACACTTACAGGACAACCTGTATTTTAGTTTTAAAAAAAGCAATATTTTGTGATCAAAATTTTTTTCTACTGCTGAAAAAATTATTTTCTTAATACAGAAACTGATTAAGGCTATCTTGAGAATAGTGTGGTTATGATAATTAGTAAAAAAAAAAAATAACGACAAAATTTCGTCTCGGTGTCTCAGGTTCAAATTCTGTTAAATCAAATATTGTTTCATTTTTTCATTTGACTGCATATTTAAACGCTAGCCATTTTTCTTTTTCAAATGGAATTTTTTTTCTTTTTTTTTTCCAGTTTTTTGTTCAGACAATGCACAATATTTAAGTGTTGTCTAAGTCGAAATTATAGCCAGACATATTAGGATGAATGCATTAAGGGTATTTTGTAAAAGACCCCCCCCCCTTCGTGTTCCTATATTCATAAAAGAAGCAAGATTGAGTACTTTTATTTGAGAATCTAAATTCCAACAGAAATAAGTCCGACAGAAAGTAAAAATTTACTAATAATCCATACCTGAGTATATATATATATATATATATAATTATTTATTTGAATATTACAACATAAATATGTTATAAAATCACGACAAAAGTAGCCATTTTGTTTCAACACTTCTTGTGTCTTGTCAAGTGATAATATAGAATATAGAATAAATGGTTTTAAAAGTTTCAAATTAATCAACGATCCTTAGCTAAGAGTAAACGCTGTTACATAAGCTAGAGTGGCCAATCAAAAAACAAGTATAGGATGATTCGAAAAATTTGACAACTAAGCAAGGTTATCTAGATATTAAAAGATTTATAAAATTTGAAATTAAAATTAAAAGTAAAAAATTAAAAAATTAAAATTACCTATTTAGAAATCTAAATCAGATCTCTATTAAGTTTTAAATTGTAGAATTACCAAGGAGAAAAAATATAAAAATAAAAATAAAAGATATATATGCTATTTAATTTATATTTTCATTGAAATTAAGTTGAAAGTTGTATTCAGAATCCCAGACAGAGATGTATACATTTTTCGTTTCATTTCAACATGTTAGTCGCCTCTCACGTGAAATCATTCGAACAACGGCATGTTAAGCGCTCGGACGTATTTAGATATATACACACACATACAAAAAAGCAAACCACACATAGGCAAATGCACTATACTTACACATACACATCGATACACACAGGCACATACATCTACATTCAATATGATCTAGACGGTCAAATGTCGAAGCTATTCGTGGCTTAATATGTTATTAAACGAATTTAAACTTGAAAAATAGTTAAACCGGTCAAATATACATAGATAAAATTTAAACAAATAACTATATATATATATATATATATGTATATATATATATATATATATATATATATATACACATATACATATATATATATACACATACACACACATACACATACATATACACATATACATTTTTGAAAACATATAGTTTTCGACACATTTACAGACAAAAGTAAATAACCACCTCCACATATAATTGAACACTCGCACATCCGCATATAAATTAATACATGCACCCGCATAGACACATATAAGGATAATAGGTACGCATATACAGACCTACGTACATAAACATACACATAGATAAGCACATATAAATATATTGACCCATACGTCGACGCAGAAAAGTAAATAAGGCAAGTGAAGAAATACATATAAAGATGCAACTATATACAAGAACACACATACATACATACACATCTAGATGTACATACATAAGCACGCATGCATATATGCATATAAACTAAATATATACATAGACATTTACAAATACAAGTGTATACATGAAAAATTAAACAAACGTAAATTAAAACGACATGAGTATAAAAATGCATATACACATCCGCTAGTACATATATATACACACATACATACGCAATTCCACATAGATATATACACATATATATCTACAGACATACATATACATACATACATACACACATACAAACATACATATTCACAAATATATATACGCATATATACATATACATATATATATATAAACACATATACACACATACATACACACACATACACATATACGCACGCACACATACATATACAAACACATATACATATATACATAAACATATAGACACATGCATAAAAAAGGAAAAAGAAATAAGCATACATAGACCAACTTATATTCTAATAATATTCAAACAACATTATGATAAAATATATTAAGAGTTAATCATAATTTAAGAAAAGAACAACGGTCTGTAAGCAATTAAAGGTACTTTATCAACAAAAGTAGATTTTAGTTTGTATCTATGATACACTCCAAGACACTAAAGCCTACATACAAATACACATACAATGACACACCAACATATATATATAAATATCTAATCATATATAAATACCCATATCGACACATCCAGATAAACAATACACAAACAGTCGAGCGCAACCATATAAACACCCACACATACATATAAATATACACCTATATACATACACATATACATAAACATATACATATTTAAACATACATATATATACATATATATGCATATATAAACCTATACATGCACATAGAAACATACATACTACATATACATACATATATGCACACTCACACATACATATACATACATATGCAATATGCATACACATATCTACACTCACACAAGTACACATAAATATCCCTATATACCCCTACATATACTCACACATTTAGTGGTAGACACTTACCAGAATTTACTCCCTTACTCATACACATAAACAGGTTAACCTATGATAGAAGCCAATATACACAACCATATACCTTCATAAAAAAAAAAAAAAAAATACATATATATACCCCTATATACACATATACATATCCTACAGTAGAAATAACTCTACATAACATACAAATATATACATCTAAATACAGACACGTATGATACTTTGTAAGTACCCAGTACACATTCATATCGATAAGGCGACTATCATGCTAAAAAGGTAATAGTCTATTAAGTTTAATTTATCATTATCATAGAAAGTATATGATTTCTATACTAAGTTAAATTTAAGACGATGCTTACAGTTAACTGTTAGTTCATATCTTTGATTTAAAAGATCAGTCTTATTTTTAAATCTAATTATTTCAAGTTTCTCGTTAAGGCATAAGTAACACGGGGCATATAGTGAGTTACATGTCCGGGCCTTTCTAATTAATTTCCATTTAACCTTAGGTGTTTTATTTTTCTTATTGTTGATTATTGGATTTCACTCCGTATATACCAATCCTAAACTTGGGTATATATATATATATATATATATATATATATATATATATATATATATATATATATATATGAAGAAATATAGTCTTAAAGTGTGCTATATTTATGGGATAAAGTGCTCAATATCAGAGATAGAGCGTGTGTAAATATAAAAGTGGACATGGAAGTCAGCACTTAGAGGCGACAGTCTGTTTCATGCTCAATCATGAAACAGACTGTTGCCTCTAAGTGTTGACTTCCATGTCCACTTTTATATATATATATATATATATATATATATATATATATATATATATGGAACAATATGTGCACTGGCTTCCCTCTGTATCTTCTATAAGTATTTTCACAGCAAATGTTCCACCGATTTGCTTTCGCTGTTTCCTAGACTGCATGAATTTGAACGTGCTACTAGGTTGGCATTTCATCCCACCCTTTCACTGTCGAAATGGTTAAATGTAACCGTCTCTTCTATTCAAACAGCTTCTTCTCTTGCACTTCCCGTCTGTGGTATTCTCTTCCTCTTACTTGCTTTCCCAATGACTATAATCTTCAAACATTCAAGTGTAATGTCAATCGATATCTGATATCTTCATCTTATTCCTCGTCCTTCTCTTTATCCTCTCCCCAAACACACCTCTTTACTCTTGTTTTCTACCCACTGTAACCCCTTGCGTGCTAGTGGCACTCCTGTCTTGCTTGGGGTGAAATGCTTAAAAAATGTATTTCTTTCCGCATTTTTTTTATAGTATATACTATAAATTCCAGCCTCGGTTTCTAGGTTGTTATTATTTTGCTTTATAGAAATTAAATCTCTTATTTTTTCTGAAGTTCTTCGTAACAAATTTTATAATACGTTTAGATGAATCCTTTCAATTGTAGCTGTTATATGCAGTATTGTTTGTCTGTTTGCATGAAAATTATTTATATCATTTACTATTCTAAATTATGGATATGGTGAGCTTTATGTCAAGCATTACATATGAAATAATTATGTTACTGAATAAGTATTTCGATGTATTTCTTTTTATCATGTAAATAGTGGGGCTACAAAGTTTATGTAAAAAAAAAGGTTTTATTTTGTTGCAATGGCTTGAATATAAATTCGTGAGATCAATTTGATTGGTGGATCTTTGACTCAATAATATATAGAGTTTGCTTATTATATTCTCTGATTCGTCTTCTTCTATTTGGCGTGTACCTTCAGGGCATAGGTGATCATGGCTCTCCACAACTTCTATTTCTACCGTTACCCGTTCCTTCCCTTATGCTAAGGCTCCCCCGTTTTATCCTCCATTCAGGTAAGTGTCTCGCTGCTTTCCCCTATATTTCTTTGCCTCAATGCAGCTCATAAAGATTAAGTTTTCCAAACTTTCATTACTCTTTATGTGTCCAACAAATTTCAACTCTCTTTCCCTGATTCCCTTCGTATCCCTCTGGTAAGACAGAAGTGACACTCGGACAGCTTCTTCCTGCGAACTACTGCTCCCTGGAACCGACTCCCAAGAGGATGTTTTCCCGATCACTATAACAATGACCTGCACAAGTCTAGGAATTATTACCTTCCCTATATATGCGCACCAACCGAACCTTTTACTATGTAACCCTCTACCTCGAGTGACTCTCGGGCCTTGTACACTGTAAAAGCAAAAACAGATGATGGCTTCTATGTTGGTTACTCTCAACATAGAGAAAGAAAGAGAGAAAGTAAGCGATAAAAAATAGAAGATTAAAGAATGAACGCCTTTGGAATTTTCAGCACCCTTTATGTGGAACCACATCTCTGCTGTCTACGAAATTGTCCAGTATTCACTGCTATATAAAAGGAAGGATATCACATAGTAATCCAAGAGTCTTTTCTTTATTTCTACTGAAATTAAAGACATATATGTATTTACTAATCCCAGGTTACATAAGTCTGGAGTTTTCTATCATGATAGGAATGGTAGGAATTCGTTAGTGTCCCTCTGTATACGTGGTAATATACGAATGTATTTATGGATATATATATATATCTTTGGATATCCATCTTTTCTTGAAGAATTTATTCTAAATTATTTTCAACAAAACTGGGTATCTTTTTGCCAAGAAACTCAAGAATCTTTGCGTAAAAGATTCCGCTTTCATTAGTTTCGGGCATTAATCCGTTGCTAAGATCGCAAATAACAAATTAAAACGTTCCAAACAAACAGAACGTCCTTTGTCCGCCATACTTTGCGAGCACTTAGCGAAATCAAACAAACACGACTGTTGATCGCCAATATTAATTCGTTTTCCTTTTGATCACGCCGTTCTCTTGCTAAAACTTCCGCTGGCTTTATTCAGTAAAAGCTGTTTCAATAACAAATCCTCTCTTCATTACAGATTACAGAAAATGGCGGCTGAGCCAAGACAAAACGTTTCATTGCTTCCAAGTTGTGAGGATTCTTTTGACGCCATTCCAGATGGAAGAATTGAAGGGATTTTTACAGATTGGCAGGATCTCTATAATTCCGAAAAAATTAATGTGCCTGACAAAAGAATATAAGGATGAGAGATAAGAGATGATGGCCCGGGGGGTGCGGGGTGAGCGGCGGGCAGAGTGATGATAGGAACGTTATCTTGAAGTGCAACAAAAATATGTTGGCTTCCCAGTATTTGTATATATTTTCCAGCTCGTTTTTCATAATCTGAAATGTAATGAGATGATACAGAGTTGAAGGAAAAAAGAAAAAGGAAGAAGGAATTGATGAACGAAAAAAGAATTGAAAGGGGAAAGAGAAACATAAGAAGGAAGATATATGAATATATAGACCGAGTAAAAGGTAACCGAATAATAAAAATGAAAATAGTTAAAATGGTTCCTGACTGAAGATAGAACCAAGAAAAAAGCGAAAGAAATTTTAAAAATTCATAAATAGGTGTATATCCGAAAAAATGAAAAATATCCTAAAACAGCGTGAATCAGTGACGGGGAAAGGAACAATTTATGAAGAATAAACAATGAATTAGAAGGGTGGATGAGAAAGGAGAGTGGGAGAAAAAAAGTTATAGGAATAAAATAAAATAAAATAAAATAAAGAAAGGAATGAAATAATACGAAAGAAAGAAAGAAAGAAAGAAGTAAAATAAATAAATAAATATAGAAATAAATAAAGAAAGAACGAATATAGGATAGCTACAGAAATAAAGAAAAACAGAATATAGGAGAGTAACGGAAAGAAAGAAAGAAAGAAAGAATGAAAGAAGAGCGTAACCGAAGTAAATAAGCAAACGAAGAAAGAATATAGGAGAGTAACAGAAAGAAAGAAAGAAAGAAAGAAAGAAAGAAAGAAAGAAAAGGAGCTTGACCGAAGTAAATAAGCAAAGGAAGAAAGAATATATGAGAGTAACGGAAAGAAAGAAAGAATGAAAAAAGAAAGAAAGAAATTAAAAAAAGGAGCTTAACCGAAGTAAATAAGCAAAGGAAGAAAGAATATAGGAGAGTAACGGAAAGAAAGAAAGAAAGAAAGACAGACAGACAGACAGAAAGAACGAAAGAAAGAAAGAAAGAAGCGTAACTGAAGTAAATAAGCAAAGGAAGAAAGAATATAGGAGAGTAACGGAAAGAAAGAAAGAAAGAAACAAACAAACAAACAAAGAAAAAAAGAAGCTTAACCGAAGAAAAAAAAAGGAAGAAAGAATATAGGAGAGTAACGGAAAGAAAGAAAGAAAGAAGCTTAACCGAAGTAAATAAGCAAAGGAAGAAAGAATATATGAGAGTAACGGAAAGAAAGAAAGAAAGAAAGAATGGAAAAAAAGGAGCTTAACCGAAGTAAATAAGCAAAGGAAGAAAGAATATATGAGAGTAACGGAAAGAAAGAAACAAAGAAACAAAGAAACAAAGAAAGAAAGTATAAAAGGAGCTTAACTGAAGTAAATAAGCAAAGGAAGAAAGAATATAGGAAAGAAAGAAAGAAAGAAAGGAAGAAAAAAAGGAGCTTCACCGAAGTAAATAAGCAAAGGAATAAAGAGTATAGGAAAGTAACAGAAAGAAAGAAAGAAAGAAAAGGAGCTTAACCGAAGTAAATAAGCAAAGGAAGAAAGAACATAGGAGAATAACGGAAAGAAAGAAAGAAAGAAAGAAAGAAAGAGAGAAAGAAAGAAAGAAAAGGAGCTTAACCGAAGTAAATAAGCAAAGGAAGAAAGAATATAAGAGAATAACGGAAAGAAAGAAAGAAAGAGAGAAAGAAAGAAAAAAAGGAGCTTAACCGAAGTAAATAAGCAAAGAAGAAAGAATATAGGAGAGTAACGGAAAGAAAGAAAGAAAAAAGGAAAGAAAGAAAGAAGGAAAGAAAGAAAGAAAATAGGAGAGTAAAGAAAGAACCAGAGAAAATAGGAGAGTAAAAAAAGAACGAAAGAAAATACAAAATTAAGAGAAAGAAGGAAAGAAGGAAATTAGGAGATTAACAAAGAAAGAAAGAAAGAAAGAAAGAAAGAAAGAAAGAAAGAAAGACAAAAAAGAGCGTAACCGAAGTAAATAAGTAATGAAATAAAGAATATAGGAGAGTAACGGAAAGAAAGAAAGAAAGAAAGAAAATAGGAGAGTAAAGAAAGAACCAGAGAAAATAGGAGATTAACAAAGAAAGAAAGAAAGAAAGAAAAAAAGAAAAAAACGGAGCGTAACCGAAGTAAATAAGCAAAGGAAGAAATAATATAGGAGAGTAACGGAAATAAAGAAAGAAACAAAGAAACAAAGAAACAAAGAAAGAAAAGAAAGAAAGAAACAAAGAAAGAAGGAAGGAAAGAAAGAAAGAAAATAGGACAGTAAAGAAAGAAGCAGAGAAAATAGGAGAGTAAAAAAAGAAAGAAATAAAATACAAAATTAAGAGTAAGAAGGAATGAAGAAAATAGGAGATTAACAAAGAACGAGAAAGAAAGAAAGAAAGACAGACAGAAAGGAGAGTAAAGAAAAAGAAAATAGGAAAGAAAGAAAATAGAAGAGTAATTGAATTAGAGAAAGAAAGTGGCAATAGTTAAATTAAAAATGAGAAAATATAAGAAAGAAATTAAAAAATAAGAAGTCTTTGCAAAGTGAAAGAACGAAAAAAAAAGAATATATTAGAAAGAACGATAAAACTGAAAGAAAGGCATAAATAAATGTGAGATGTAAAGAAAGGAAGGAAGAACGGAAGGAAGGAAGAAAAGGGGCTTAACAGAAGTAAATAAGCAAAGGAATAAAGAGTATAGGAGAGTAACGGAAAGAAAGAAAGAAAGAAAGAAAGAAAGAAAGAAAGAAAGAAAGAAAGAAAGAAAGAAAGAAAGAAAAGGAGCTTAACCGAAGTAAATAAGCAAAGGAAGAAAGAATATAGGAGAATAACGGAAAGAAAGAAAGAAAGAAAGAAAGAAAGAAAGAGAGAAAGAGAGAAAGAAAGAAAGAAAGAAAGAAAAAAAAGGAGCTTAACCGAAGTAAATAAGCAAAGAAGAAAGAATATAGGAGAGTAACGGAAAGAAAGAAAGAAAGAAAGAAAGAAAGAAGAGCGTAACCGAAGTAAATAAGCAAACGAATAAAGAATATAGGAGAGTAACAGAAAGAAAGAAAGAAAGAAAGAAAGAAAGAAAGAAAGAAAGAAAGAAAGAAAGAAAAGGAGCTTGACCGAAGTAAATAAGCAAAGGAAGAAAGAATATATGAGAGTAACGGAAAGAAAGAAAGAATGAAAAAAGAAAGAAAGAAATTAAAAAAAGGAGCTTAACCGAAGTAAATAAGCAAAGGAAGAAAGAATATAGGAGAGTAACGGAAAGAAAGAAAGAAAGAAAGACAGACAGACAGACAGAAAGAACGAAAGAAAGAAAGAAAGAAGCGTAACTGAAGTAAATAAGCAAAGGAAGAAAGAATATAGGAGAGTAACGGAAAGAAAGAAAGAAAGAAACAAACAAACAAACAAAGAAAAAAAGAAGCTTAACCGAAGAAAAAAAAAGGAAGAAAGAATATAGGAGAGTAACGGAAAGAAAGAAAGAAAGAAGCTTAACCGAAGTAAATAAGCAAAGGAAGAAAGAATATATGAGAGTAACGGAAAGAAAGAAAGAAAGAATGGAAAAAAAGGAGCTTAACCGAAGTAAATAAGCAAAGGAAGAAAGAATATATGAGAGTAACGGAAAGAAAGAAACAAAGAAACAAAGAAACAAAGAAAGAAAGTATAAAAGGAGCTTAACTGAAGTAAATAAGCAAAGGAAGAAAGAATATAGGAAAGAAAGAAAGAAAGAAAGGAAGAAAAAAAGGAGCTTCACCGAAGTAAATAAGCAAAGGAATAAAGAGTATAGGAAAGTAACAGAAAGAAAGAAAGAAAGAAAAGGAGCTTAACCGAAGTAAATAAGCAAAGGAAGAAAGAACATAGGAGAATAACGGAAAGAAAGAAAGAAAGAAAGAAAGAAAGAAAGAGAGAAAGAAAGAAAGAAAAGGAGCTTAACCGAAGTAAATAAGCAAAGGAAGAAAGAATATAAGAGAATAACGGAAAGAAAGAAAGAAAGAGAGAAAGAAAGAAAAAAAGGAGCTTAACCGAAGTAAATAAGCAAAGAAGAAAGAATATAGGAGAGTAACGGAAAGAAAGAAAGAAAAAAGGAAAGAAAGAAAGAAGGAAAGAAAGAAAGAAAATAGGAGAGTAAAGAAAGAACCAGAGAAAATAGGAGAGTAAAAAAAGAACGAAAGAAAATACAAAATTAAGAGAAAGAAGGAAAGAAGGAAATTAGGAGATTAACAAAGAAAGAAAGAAAGAAAGAAAGAAAGAAAGAAAGAAAGAAAGAAAGACAAAAAAGAGCGTAACCGAAGTAAATAAGTAATGAAATAAAGAATATAGGAGAGTAACGGAAAGAAAGAAAGAAAGAAAGAAAATAGGAGAGTAAAGAAAGAACCAGAGAAAATAGGAGATTAACAAAGAAAGAAAGAAAGAAAGAAAAAAAGAAAAAAACGGAGCGTAACCGAAGTAAATAAGCAAAGGAAGAAATAATATAGGAGAGTAACGGAAATAAAGAAAGAAACAAAGAAACAAAGAAACAAAGAAAGAAAAGAAAGAAAGAAACAAAGAAAGAAGGAAGGAAAGAAAGAAAGAAAATAGGACAGTAAAGAAAGAAGCAGAGAAAATAGGAGAGTAAAAAAAGAAAGAAATAAAATACAAAATTAAGAGTAAGAAGGAATGAAGAAAATAGGAGATTAACAAAGAACGAGAAAGAAAGAAAGAAAGACAGACAGAAAGGAGAGTAAAGAAAAAGAAAATAGGAAAGAAAGAAAATAGAAGAGTAATTGAATTAGAGAAAGAAAGTGGCAATAGTTAAATTAAAAATGAGAAAATATAAGAAAGAAATTAAAAAATAAGAAGTCTTTGCAAAGTGAAAGAACGAAAAAAAAAGAATATATTAGAAAGAACGATAAAACTGAAAGAAAGGCATAAATAAATGTGAGATGTAAAGAAAGGAAGGAAGAAAGGAAGGAAGGAAGAAAAGGGGCTTAACAGAAGTAAATAAGCAAAGGAAGAAAGAATATATATGAGTAACGGAAAGAAAGAAAGAAAGAAACAAAGAAACAAAGAAACAAAGAAAGAAAGAAAAAAAGGAGCTTAACTGAAGTAAATAAGCAAAGGAAGAAAGAATATAGGAAAGAAAGAAAGAAAGAAAGAAAGAAAAAAAAAGGTGCTTCACCGAAGTAAATAAGCAAAGGAATAAAGAGTATAGGAGAGTAACAGAAAGAAAGAAAGAAAGAAAGAAAGAAAGAAAGAAAGAAAGAAAGAAAGAAAGAAAGAAAAGGAGCTTAACCGAAGTAAATAAGCAAAGGAAGAAAGAATATAGGAGAATAACGGAAAGAAAGAAAGAAAGAAAGAAAGAAAGAAAGAGAGAAAGAGAGAAAGAAAGAAAGAAAGAAAGAAAAAAAAGGAGCTTAACCGAAGTAAATAAGCAAAGAAGAAAGAATATAGGAGAGTAACGGAAAGAAAGAAAGAAAGAAAGAAAGAAAGAAAGAAAGAAAGAAAAAAAGAAAAAAAGGAGTTTAACCGAAGTAAATAAGCAAAGTTTATTAAAAAATAAGAAGTCTTTGCAAAGTTAAAGAACGAAAAATATGAATATATTAGAAAGAACGATAAAACTGAAAGAAAGGCATAAATAAATGTGAGATGGAAAGAAAGGAAGGAAGAAAGGAAGGAAGGAAGAAAGAAAGAAAGAAAAAAAAAGAAAGTCTGGCCATAGATTTCAACACTGCAGAGTCATTGGCAGTTTCACGCTTTATGAAATGAACAGACTATAAGTTACATTTCTTCATGTAGGCTTTATATATTTGTTACTGGGTGGATTATAGGAAGTGCCAGGAAAGCGGAAATGGTTTTCCCGGGTATTTATTTAGGGCTAATAAATAAGAAAGAAAGAATACATTAAAAAAAAGATAATAGAAAAAAATGAAAAATTTGTATTCGAAAAAGAAGAAAATTGAAAGAAAGAAAAATAAGAAAACGCCTTAAAAAGTAGAATGGAATAAAAGAAAGAAAGAAAATCATTTAAAGTGAAAATCAATAATTCGGCAGAATAGAAAGAAAGAAAGAAAAAAAGAAAGGAAGGGACTATAGTGAAATTAAAAGTTAAATTAAAAATTAATGTCTTT
Organism: Acanthosepion esculentum; assembly: GCA_964036315.1. Taxonomy (NCBI): domain Eukaryota; kingdom Metazoa; phylum Mollusca; class Cephalopoda; order Sepiida; family Sepiidae; genus Acanthosepion; species Acanthosepion esculentum. The sequence continues at coordinate 9,403,892 of OZ038511.1, forward strand.
CTTTTTCTCTCTCTCTCTCTCACTATCTCTCTCTCTCTCTTTCTCTAAACTTCTTCTTCTATACTTCTCTCTCATATAACAAGAAGTCCACCCTCGAATAAAAAGAGGAAGAAGAAAAGACTGAACCTGGCCGAAAAACGCCGAAAGTTTGCAGGTCAGAGCCTACTTATTTGTGACTGAAAACTGCAAATACCAGGAGGCTCCACGCATAACTTCCTTTAAAAAATAAAGAAAGAGAAAGGAACGACGGAAAATTAAATAATTTGGGCCAATCAAAAAAAATTAGCACAAAGAGATTTTTTATGTTAGCTGAAACCAAAGCTCCCGCCATAATCTTGGAGTCTGGTCTATAAAATGATAACCTCTGAACTAGAAGGCGGTTGGCAGGAGATACAACACCACATATCCACTCCGACGTGATTGCATTTCTCTACAGAGACATCCATCTCTTCTGAATGATGCCAACCAAAATCGATTATGAAAGAAGTAGTTTGTAGTAAATTACAAAGTTAAAAGGACGCAGAAGTATCTGTTAATTTCTAAAAAAAAAAAGTCAACTAAACCAACCACCATCTATAAATTTCATAATAATTACACCATATGCCACAATTCACCTCAGCCTTTCATTATATTCACTTCATTTAAGTAGGCATCCGTTTGTCTCGTAAGATCAAGGTAGCGTCTTGTTTGGTCAAAATTCCGTCCTATGGTGAAGAAATTGGTGGTTATCTCTGCTGGGCGATAGTATAATTAGGCTGTACGCTGCTCAGACTTCATGAACCCTACTCTCGGCCGTATCGACAAGATCTAAAGGAATACAGGGCATTACATTTGAAAACCGCTCGACTGCAGGAGTTGCCAGAAAGTTGTCAGTGTTGACAAGCAATCGCCGTCCCGGTTTTCTGTCTGGATTTACTTCCATATACTTTTCCGTTTTTAGATATGACTGCAAGGCAGTAGAGGTTTAAAATCACCGGTTTTCTTCCCCTAGATAAACTGTCTTCCTGGGCTGTCGAGTTAGATCTACACGGGTCAGCTGTTTATGAGGCGCCAGTTGTCCCCCTTCGCCCATTCTCCAGTATGGAGCAGTACTTAATTGTTAGAGGCCATTTGAGACGAATGCAACAGAAGCAGTGGAAGCTTGTCCCCATTATCACTCCGTCTATGACAAACTTTTATCAATTGGTTAAAGGGATGAACTGGCTATTTTAGGAAGAAAATGACCGACCAATTGTGAAAGAATATCTAGGATAGCTTATTATGTCAAGCGCTAACGTACAGATCAGAATTTGACGACCTTTACTAAGTAGAGTTTGTTGAACACTGGACATCAAAATCTGTCAATGATGGATTCGCTTTGCTTAAGTGTGAATATAAGACCAAAAAACGCACGGAGACTCAGTAAGGTGGCAGGGTGAAGACGCTTCTCCACTCCTAGAATCACTAGCATGTAAGGCTTCAACAGTATGTGACAAGTCATCACGTCGACACTTCTAGACGTTAGCCGACCTGTTAAAATTCGTCCTCCCGATCTCCCTCTTTTATGTCGCTTCCCTCAAGAAACCACGCTGGGACTACTGTGTCCCTCCGCAGGAATAAAGCGAAGAAAACAAACCTAGAATGAAAAATGCTCGTCGTTCATTCAGCCGGTGATGCAGCATTGGGACCTGAAGAATTGCCTATAGAACACAAAAAGCCAGAGACAATACGCAACGCGAAAAAAATTATGTCCCTTATCATCCAACTATGAATTACAAAGTACTAATTCTTGCCTTTTTTTTTTTGTTTTTTTTTTAGTTAGCAGCAGCGAATAAGCACTTGCAACAAATCTAAATTTTACACAAGGGGATAATTGCAAATGACTCAAGTTGATAAGGCACGTTACCGTGGGAAAGAACTAATTGACGAATATATAAACACCTATCCAGGGAAAAAAACGGCTTGTAAATTGACACGAGATGCAGAATCTATGTTTGAAATGTGAAAATACAGAAAAATTCGTCCTAAATCTTAGCAAAAATAATTCAATAAAACTTGCAGTGAGTCCCGATAAAAATAAAATAAAATATAAAAATAAAATATCTAAACAAAAATAAAAAGAATTCAAATTAAAATAACGTATTAGCGCTTTCCTTTAAATCCCTTATCTCTTTCTCTTTTAATCTTTCTATACTTCTATATATACAGTGGAACCTCAGTTCATGAATTTAATTCGTTCCTGACGGCCATTCGTAACACGAAATGTTCATAAACAAAAACTATTTTTGCAACAGGAATCAATGTAGAGAAAAAAAGTCAAAGTGCACTAAAATTGGGAAAAAAAAGCACAACACAACACAGAAATGATTCCGTTCGGGTTAACTTGTTTTGGCAATGTTGTTCAAGAACCGAAATTTTGTTCGATAACCGAGGCATTTTTGGCTTGAATTTTCTGTTCGAAAACCGATTTCTTCGACATGTGAGACGTTCGAAAAACGAGGTTGCACTGTAAAAAGTTATAGATAGATAGATAGATAGATAGATAGATAGATAGATAGATAGATAGATAGATAGATAGATAGATACGAGAAACTCAAGCAGAAAGATAGATAGATAGATAGATAGATAGATAGATAGATAGATAGATAGATAGATAGATAGATAGGAACAGAATGAGATAGATAGATAGATAGATAGATAGATAGATAGATAGATAGATAGATAGGAACAGAATGAGATAGATAGATAGATAGATAGATAGATAGATAGATAGATAGATAGATGCGCGAGACTGAAGCAGATAGATAGATAGATGCGCGAGACTGAAGCAGATAGATAGATAGATAGATGCGCGAGACTGAAGCAGATAGATAGATAGATAGATAGATAGATAGATAGATAGATAGATAGATAGATAGATAGACTGAAGCAGATAGATAGATAGATAGATAGATAGATAGATAGATAGATAGATAGATAGATAGATAGATAGATAGATAGATAGATAGATGTATTTCTTATGATCGAAATATATAGTGTGTCCCAAACATGGAATCATCTTTGATTGTAAATGGAAACCATGGAACTGAATTTTAAGGAATTTCTTTTCTAATGAAGAAAATCATTCGCTTTTAATGTTCAAAAATGTTACAAGCAAAAGAAGCTTGAGAAAGTGAAAGTGAAAGTTGAAAATCGATTTATTCTCTCTCCCCTTCTTTGTATGACGATTCGATCCCCTCTCCTGAAAGTTAGAAAACATTTCCTTCGAACTTCGATTGTTTTTGTTTTTTTTTATTCCTTTCGAAATTGAATTATTTCGATTAAAATCTTATTAAGACGACATTTTATATTCGGGGTTGTCGCTTGGATACTTCTGAATTTCCAGTAAACAATGCCTGCAAAATCTTGTTATCTGAACTGAAAATCCTTTTTATTGTTAAGACAATCGAAACAAAAAAAAACATTATACATGCAAAGAGCAGGTAAAAAAATATTCTCAAATTAAATGAATAGAAAGCGTTTTATTTTCTTTATTTTCTTTACTTTTCCTTTTTACTTTTGATATCTGATGGAAAAATCATGTTGTTTATAATTGAAATACAATCCCCCAATTATCCACGAGTTGCCTTCCAAGGTTTCTGTTACCCGCGGCCAACCCAACAAATTATAAAATTTATGCATTTTACCTGTCTATATCTCTGAAATGAAATATTATGATTTCTTGCATCATTTACATTATTCGAACTGTTATATTCATCTTCATTGCTACTAAGTTTTGGCCGTTGTAAGCTCCGGCCTTCTTCAGGTGATTGGAATTTCGAACCGACACCTTATTTCGTTGACCGGAGTAGATTGTTCTAGTTTCACAAGTATACATGACTCAATGAATAAATACGTTGGTTAGATCCATTGATTAAGATATCTAATTACCTGGACTGCTCAATAGCTGAAACGTTGTGAGTATGGCAATGAAAATGAGGTCCGAATAATGTAAATAATGCAAGTAATCGTAATACCTGATGTCAGATATCTAATTACCTGGACTGTACAACAGCCAAAACGTTGTGAGTATGGCAATGAAGATGAGGTCCGAATAATGTGAATAATGCAAGTAATCGTAATACCTGATGTCAGATATCTAATTACCTGGACTGTACAACAGCCGAAAAGTTGTGAATATGGCAATGAAGATGAGGTCCGAATAATGTACGTAATACAAGTAATCGTAATACCTGATGTCAGATATCTAATTACATGGACTGTACAATAGCCGAAACGTTGTGAGTATGGCAATGAAAATGAGGTCCGAAAAATGTAAATAATGCAAGTAATCGTAATACCTGATGTCAGATATCTAATTACCTGGACTGTACAACAGCCGAAAGGTTGTGAGTATGGCAATGAAGATGAGGTCCGAATAATGTAAATAATGCAAGTAATCGTAATACCTGATGTCAGATGTCTAATTGCCTGGACTGTACAACAGCCGAAACGTTGTGTGTATTGCAATGAAGATGAGGTCCGAATAATGTAAATAATGCAAGTAATCGTAATACCTGATGTCAGATATCTAATTACCTGGACTGTACAACAGCCGAAACGTTGTGAGTATTGCAATGAAGATGAGGTCCGAATAATGTAAATAATGCAAGTAATCGTAATACCTGATGTCAGATGTCTAATTGCCTGGACTGTACAACAGCCGAAACGTTGTGAATATGGCAATGAAGATGAGGTCCAAATAATGTACGTAATACAAGTAATCGTAATACCTGATGTCAGATATCTAATTACCTGGACTGTACAACAGCCGAAACGTTGTGAGTATGGCAATGAAAATGAGGTCCGAAAAATGTAAATAATGCAAGTAATCGTAATACCTGATGTCAGATATCTAATTACCTGGACTGTACAACAGCCGAAAGGTTGTGAGTATGGCAATGAAGATGAGGTCCGAATAATGTAAATAATGCAAGTAATCGTAATACCTGATGTCAGATGTCTAATTGCCTGGACTGTACAACAGCCGAAACGTTGTGTGTATTGCAATGAAGATGAGGTCCGAATAATGTAAATAATGCAAGTAATCGTAATACCTGATGTCAGATATCTAATTACCTGGACTGTACAACAGCCGAAACGTTGTGAGTATTGCAATGAAGATGAGGTCCGAATAATGTAAATAATGCAAGTAATCGTAATACCTGATGTCAGATATCTAATTACCTGGACTGTACAACAGCCGAAAAGTTGTGAATATGGCAATGAAGATGAGGTCCAAATAATGTACGTAATACAAGTAATCGTAATACCTGATGTCAGATATCTAATTACCTGGACTGTACAATAGCCGAAACGTTGTGAGTATGGCAATGAAAATGAGGTCCGAAAAATGTAAATAATGCAAGTAATCGTAATACCTGATGTCAGATATCTAATTACCTGGACTGTACAACAGCCTAAAGGTTGTGAGTATGGCAATGAAGATGAGGTCCGAATAATGTAAATAATGCAAGTAATCGTAATACCTGATGTCAGATGTCTAATTGCCTGGGCTGTACAACAGCCGAAACGTTGTGTGTATTGCAATGAAGATGAGGTCCGAATAATGTAAATAATGCAAGTAATCGTAATACCTGATGTCAGATATCTAATTACCTGGACTGTACAACAGCCGAAACGTTGTGAGTATTGCAATGAAGACGAGGTCCGAATAATGTAAATAATGCAAGTAATCGTAATACCTGATGTCAGATATCTAATTACCTGGAATGTACAACAGCCAAAACGTTGTAAGTATGGCAATGAAGATGAGGTCCGATTAATGTAAATAATGCAAGTAATCGTAATACCTGATGTCAGATATCTAATTACCTGGACTGTACAACAGCCGAAACGTTGTGAGTATGGCAATGAAGATGAGGTCCGAATAATGTAAATAATGCAAGTAATCGTAATACCTGATGTCAGATATCTAATTACCTGGACTGTACAACAGCCGAAACGTTGTGAGTATGGCATTTAAGATGAGGTCCGAATAATGTAAATAATGCAAGTAATCGTAATACCTGATGTCAGATATCTAATTACCTGGACTGTAAAACAGCCGAAATGTTGTGAGTATGGCAATGAAAATGAGGTCCGAATAATGTAAATAATGCAAGTAATCGTAATACCTGATGTCAGATATCTAATTACCTGGACTGTACAACAGCCGAAATGTTGTTAGTATGGCAATGTTAAGGAGGTCCGAATAATGTAAATAATGCAAGTAATCGTAATACCTGATGTCAGATATCTAATTGCCTGGACTGTACAACAGCCGAAACGTTGTGAGTATGTCAATGAAGATGAGGTCCAAATAATGTAAATAATGCAAGTAATCGTAATACCTGATGTCAGATATTTAATTACCTGGACTGTACAACAGCCGAAATGTTCTGAGTATAGCAATGTTAAGGATGTCCGAATAATGTAAATAATGCAAGTAATCGTAATACCTGATGTCAGATGTCTAATTGCCTGGACTGTACAACAGCCGAAACGTTGTTAGTATGTCAATGAAGATGAGGTCCGAATAATGTAAATAATGCAAGTAATCGTAATACCTGATGTCAGATATCTAATTACCTGGACTGTAAAACAGCCGAAATGTTGTGAGTATGGCAATGAAGATGAGGTCCGAAAAATGTAAATAATGCAAGTAATCGTAATACCTGATGTCAGATATCTAATTGGCTGGACTGTACAACAGCCGAAACGTTGTGTGTATTGCAATGAAGATGAGGTCCGAATAATGTAAATAATGCAAGTAATCGTAATACCTGATGTCAGATATCTAATTACCTGGACTGTACAACAGCCGAAACGTTGTGAGTATGGCATTTAAGATGAGGTCCGAATAATGCAAATAATGCAAGTAATCGTAATACCTGATGTCAGATATCTAATTACCTGGACTGTACAACAGCCGAAACGTTGTGAGTATGGCAATGAAGATGAGGTCCAAATAATGTAAATAATGCAAGTAATCGTAATACCTGATGTCAGATATCTAATTACCTGGACTGTACAACAGCCGAAACGTTGTGAGTATGGCAATGAAGATGAGGTCCAAATAATGTAAATAATGCAAGTAATCGTAATACCTGATGTCAGATATCTATTTACCTGGACTGTACAACAGCCGAAATGTTGTGAGTATGGCAATGTTAAGGAGGTCCGAATAATGTAAATAATGCAAGTAATCGTAATACCTGATGTCAGATATCTAATTGCCTGGACTGTACAACAGCCGAAACGTTGTGAGTATGGCAATGAAGATGAGGTCCGAAAAATGTAAATAATGCAAGTAATCGTAATACCTGATGTCAGATATCTAATTACCTGGACTGTAAAACAGCCGAAATGTTGTGAGTATGTCAATGAAGATGAGGTCCGAATAATTTAAATAATGCAAGTAATCGTAATACCTGATGTCAGATATCTAATTACCTGGACTGTAAAACAGCCGAAATGTTGTGAGTATGGCAATGTTATGGAGGTCCGAATAATGTAAATAATGCAAGTAATCGTAATACCTGATGTCAGATATCTAATTACCTGGACTGTAAAACAGCCGAAATGTTGTGAGTATGTCAATGAAGATGAGGTCCGAATAATGTAAATAATGCAAGTAATCGTAATACCTGATGTCAGATATCTAATTACCTGGACTGTACAACAGCCGAAACGTTGTGAGTATGTCAATGAAGATGAGGTCCGAATAATGTAAATAATGCAAGTAATCGTAATACCTGATGTCAGATATCTAATTACCTGGACTGTAAAACAGCCGAAATGTTGTGAGTATGGCAATGTTAAGGAGGTCCGAATAATGTAAATAATGCAAGTAATCGTAATACCTGATGTCAGATATCTAATTACCTGGACTGTACAACAGCAGAAAGGTTGTGAGTATGGCAATGAAGATGAGGTCCAAATAATATAAATAATGCAAGTAATCGTAATACCTGATGTCAGATATCTAATTATCTGGACTGTACAACAGCCGAAACGTTGTGAGTATGGCATTTAAGATGAGGTCCGAATAATGCAAATAATGCAAGTAATCGTAATACCTGATGTCAGATATCTAATTACCTGGACTGTACAACAGCCGAAACGATGTGAGTATGGCAATGAAGATGAGCTCTGAATAATCTAATTAATGCAAGTAATCGTAATACCTGATGTCAGATATCTAATTACCTGGACTGTACAACAGCCGAAACGTTGTAAGTATGAGAATGATGATGAGGTCCGAATAATGTAAATAATGCAAGTAATCGTAATACCTGATGTCAGATATCTAATTACATGGACTGTACAACAGCCGAAACGTTGTGAGTATGGCAATGAAGATGAGGTCCGAATAATGTAAATAATGCAAGTAATCGTAATACCTGATGTCAGATATCTAATTACCTGGACTGTACAACAGCCGAAACGATGTGAGTATGGCAATAAAGATGAGCTCCGAATAATGTAAATAATGCAAGTAATCGTAATACCTGATGTCAGATATCTAATTACCTGGACTGTACAACAGCCGAAACGTTGTGAGTATGGCAATGAAGATGAGGTCCGAATAATGTAAATAATGCAAGTAATCGTAATACCTGATGTCAGATATCTAATTACCTGGACTGTACAACAGCCGAAACGTTGTGAGTATGGCAATGAAGATGAGGTCCGAATAATGTAAATAATGCAAGTAATCGTAATACCTGATGTCAGATATCTAATTACCTGGACTGTACAACAGCCGAAACGTTGTGAGTATGGCAATGAAGATGAGGTCCGAATAATGTAAATAATGCAAGTAATCGTAATACCTGATGTCAGATATCTAATTACCTGGACTGTACAACAGCCGAAACGTTGTGAGTATGGCAATGAAGATGAGGTCCGAATAATGTAAATAATGCAAGTAATCGTAATACCTGATGTCAGATATCTAATTACCTGGACTGTACAACAGCCGAAACGTTGTGAGTATGGCAATGAAGATGAGGTCCGAATAATGTAAATAATGCAAGTAATCGTAATACCTGATGTCAGATATCTAATTACCTGGACTGTACAACAGCCGAAACGATGTGAGTATGGCAATAAAGATGAGCTCCGAATAATGTAAATAATGCAAGTAATCGTAATACCTGATGTCAGATATCTAATTACCTGGACTGTACAACAGCCGAAACGTTGTGAGTATGGCAATGAAGATGAGGTCCGAATAATGTAAATAATGCAAGTAATCGTAATACCTGATGTCAGATATCTAATTACCTGGACTGTACAACAGCCGAAACGTTGTGAGTATGGCAATGAAGATGAGGTCCGAATAATGTAAATAATGCAAGTAATCGTAATACCTGATGTCAGATATCTAATTACCTGGACTGTACAACAGCCGAAATGTTGTGAGTATGGCAATGAAGATGAGGTCCGAATAATGTAAATAATGCAAGTAATCTTAATACCTGATGTCAGATATCTAATTACCTGGACTGTACAACAGCCGAAACGATGTGAGTATGGCAATAAAGATGAGCTCCGAATAATGTAAATAATGCAAGTAATCGTAATACCTGATGTCAGATATCTAATTACCTGGACTGTACAACTGCCGAAACGTTGTGAGTAAGGCAATGAAGATGAGGTCCGAATAATGTAAATAATGCAAGTAATCGTAATACCTGATGTCAGATATCTAATTACCTGGACTGTACAACAGCCGAAACGTTGTGAGTATGGCAATGAAGATGAGGTCCGAATAATGTAAATAATGCAAGTAATCGTAATACCTGATGTCAGATATCTAATTACCTGGACTGTACAACAGCCGAAACGTTGTGAGTATGGCAATGAAGATGAGGTCCGAATAATGTAAATAATGCAAGTAATCGTAATACCTGATGTCAGATATCTAATTACCTGGACTGTACAACAGCCGAAACGTTGTGTGTATGGCAATGAAGATGAGGTCCGAATAATGTAAATAATGCAAGTAATCGTAATACCTGATGTCAGATATCTAATTACCTGGACTGTACAACAGCCGAAACGATGTGAGTATGGCAATAAAGATGAGCTCCGAATAATGTAAATAATGCAAGTAATCGTAATACCTGATGTCAGATATCTAATTACCTGGACTGTACAACAGCCGAAACGTTGTGAGTATGGCAATGAAGATGAGGTCCGAATAATGTAAATAATGCAAGTAATCGTAATACCTGATGTCAGATATCTAATTACCTGGACTGTACAACAGCCGAAACGTTGTGAGTATGGCAATGAAGATGAGGTCCGAATAATGTAAATAATGCAAGTAATCGTAATACCTGATGTCAGATATCTAATTACCTGGACTGTACAACAGCCGAAACGTTGTGAGTATGGCAATGAAGATGAGGTCCGAATAATGTAAATAATGCAAGTAATCGTAATACCTGATGTCAGATATCTAATTACCTGGACTGTACAACAGCCGAAATGTTGTGAGTATGGCAATGAAGATGAGGTCCGAATAATGTAAATAATGCAAGTAATCTTAATACCTGATGTCAGATATCTAATTACCTGGACTGTACAACAGCCGAAACGTTGTGAGTATGGCAATGAAGATGAGGTCCGAATAATGTAAATAATGCAAGTAATCGTAATACCTGATGTCAGATATCTAATTACCTGGACTGTACAACAGCCGAAACGTTGTGAGTATGGCAATGAAGATGAGGTCCGAATAATGTAAATAATGCAAGTAATCGTAATACCTGATGTCAGATATCTAATTACCTGGACTGTACAACAGCCGAAACGTTGTGAGTATGGCAATGAAGATGAGGTCCGAATAATGTAAATAATGCAAGTAATCGTAATACCTGATGTCAGATATCTAATTACCTGGACTGTACAACAGCCGAAACGATGTGAGTATGGCAATAAAGATGAGCTCCGAATAATGTAAATAATGCAAGTAATCGTAATACCTGATGTCAGATATCTAATTACCTGGACTGTACAACAGCCGAAACGTTGTGAGTATGGCAATGAAGATGAGGTCCGAATAATGTAAATAATGCAAGTAATCGTAATACCTGATGTCAGATATCTAATTACCTGGACTGTACAACAGCCGAAACGTTGTGAGTATGGCAATGAAGATGAGGTCCGAATAATGTAAATAATGCAAGTAATCGTAATACCTGATGTCAGATATCTAATTACCTGGACTGTACAACAGCCGAAACGTTGTGAGTATGGCAATGAAGATGAGGTCCGAATAATGTAAATAATGCAAGTAATCGTAATACCTGATGTCAGATATCTAATTACCTGGACTGTACAACAGCCGAAACGTTGTGTGTATGGCAATGAAGATGAGGTCCGAATAATGTAAATAATGCAAGTAATCGTAATACCTGATGTCAGATATCTAATTACCTGGACTGTACAACAGCCGAAACGATGTGAGTATGGCAATAAAGATGAGCTCCGAATAATGTAAATAATGCAAGTAATCGTAATACCTGATGTCAGATATCTAATTACCTGGACTGTACAACAGCCGAAACGTTGTGAGTATGGCAATGAAGATGAGGTCCGAATAATGTAAATAATGCAAGTAATCGTAATACCTGATGTCAGATATCTAATTACCTGGACTGTACAACAGCCGAAACGTTGTGAGTATGGCAATGAAGATGAGGTCCGAATAATGTAAATAATGCAAGTAATCGTAATACCTGATGTCAGATATCTAATTACCTGGACTGTACAACAGCCGAAACGTTGTGAGTATGGCAATGAAGATGAGGTCCGAATAATGTAAATAATGCAAGTAATCGTAATACCTGATGTCAGATATCTAATTACCTGGACTGTACAACAGCCGAAATGTTGTGAGTATGGCAATGAAGATGAGGTCCGAATAATGTAAATAATGCAAGTAATCTTAATACCTGATGTCAGATATCTAATTACCTGGACTGTACAACAGCCGAAACGTTGTGAGTATGGCAATGAAGATGAGGTCCGAATAATGTAAATAATGCAAGTAATCGTAATACCTGATGTCAGATATCTAATTACCTGGACTGTACAACAGCCGAAACGTTGTGAGTATGGCAATGAAGATGAGGTCCGAATAATGTAAATAATGCAAGTAATCGTAATACCTGATGTCAGATATCTAATTACCTGGACTGTACAACAGCCGAAACGATGTGAGTATGGCAATAAAGATGAGCTCCGAATAATGTAAATAATGCAAGTAATCGTAATACCTGATGTCAGATATCTAATTACCTGGACTGTACAACAGCCGAAACGTTGTGAGTATGGCAATGAAGATGAGGTCCGAATAATGTAAATAATGCAAGTAATCGTAATACCTGATGTCAGATATCTAATTACCTGGACTGTACAACAGCCGAAACGATGTGAGTATGGCAATAAAGATGAGCTCCGAATAATGTAAATAATGCAAGTAATCGTAATACCTGATGTCAGATATCTAATTACCTGGACTGTACAACAGCCGAAACGTTGTGAGTATGGCAATGAAGATGAGGTCCGAATAATGTAAATAATGCAAGTAATCGTAATACCTGATGTCAGATATCTAATTACCTGGACTGTACAACAGCCGAAACGTTGTGAGTATGGCAATGAAGATGAGGTCCGAATAATGTAAATAATGCAAGTAATCGTAATACCTGATGTCAGATATCTAATTACCTGGACTGTACAACAGCCGAAATGTTGTGAGTATGGCAATGAAGATGAGGTCCGAATAATGTAAATAATGCAAGTAATCTTAATACCTGATGTCAGATATCTAATTACCTGGACTGTACAACAGCCGAAACGTTGTGAGTATGGCAATGAAGATGAGGTCCGAATAATGTAAATAATGCAAGTAATCGTAATACCTGATGTCAGATATCTAATTACCTGGACTGTACAACAGCCGAAACGTTGTGAGTATGGCAATGAAGATGAGGTCCGAATAATGTAAATAATGCAAGTAATCGTAATACCTGATGTCAGATATCTAATTACCTGGACTGTACAACAGCCGAAACGTTGTGAGTATGGCAATGAAGATGAGGTCCGAATAATGTAAATAATGCAAGTAATCGTAATACCTGATGTCAGATATCTAATTACCTGGACTGTACAACAGCCGAAACGATGTGAGTATGGCAATAAAGATGAGCTCCGAATAATGTAAATAATGCAAGTAATCGTAATACCTGATGTCAGATATCTAATTACCTGGACTGTACAACAGCCGAAACGTTGTGAGTATGGCAATGAAGATGAGGTCCGAATAATGTAAATAATGCAAGTAATCGTAATACCTGATGTCAGATATCTAATTACCTGGACTGTACAACAGCCGAAACGATGTGAGTATGGCAATAAAGATGAGCTCCGAATAATGTAAATAATGCAAGTAATCGTAATACCTGATGTCAGATATCTAATTACCTGGACTGTACAACAGCCGAAACGTTGTGAGTATGGCAATGAAGATGAGGTCCGAATAATGTAAATAATGCAAGTAATCGTAATACCTGATGTCAGATATCTAATTACCTGGACTGTACAACAGCCGAAACGTTGTGAGTATGGCAATGAAGATGAGGTCCGAATAATGTAAATAATGCAAGTAATCGTAATACCTGATGTCAGATATCTAATTACCTGGACTGTACAACAGCCGAAACGATGTGAGTATGGCAATAAAGATGAGCTCCGAATAATGTAAATAATGCAAGTAATCTTAATACCTGATGTCAGATATCTAATTACCTGGACTGTACAACAGCCGAAACGATGTGAGTATGGCAATAAAGATGAGCTCCGAATAATGTAAATAATGCAAGTAATCGTAATACCTGATGTCAGATATCTAATTACCTGGACTGTACAACAGCCGAAACGTTGTGAGTATGGCAATGAAGATGAGGTCCGAATAATGTAAATAATGCAAGTAATCGTAATACCTGATGTCAGATATCTAATTACCTGGACTGTACAACAGCCGAAACGTTGTGAGTATGGCAATGAAGATGAGGTCCGAATAATGTAAATAATGCAAGTAATCGTAATACCTGATGTCAGATATCTAATTACCTGGACTGTACAACAGCCGAAACGTTGTGAGTATGGCAATGAAGATGAGGTCCGAATAATGTAAATAATGCAAGTAATCGTAATACCTGATGTCAGATATCTAATTACCTGGACTGTACAACAGCCGAAACGTTGTGAGTATGGCAATGAAGATGAGGTCCGAATAATGTAAATAATGCAAGTAATCGTAATACCTGATGTCAGATATCTAATTACCTGGACTGTACAACAGCCGAAACGATGTGAGTATGGCAATAAAGATGAGCTCCGAATAATGTAAATAATGCAAGTAATCGTAATACCTGATGTCAGATATCTAATTACCTGGACTGTACAACAGCCGAAACGTTGTGAGTATGGCAATGAAGATGAGGTCCGAATAATGTAAATAATGCAAGTAATCGTAATACCTGATGTCAGATATCTAATTACCTGGACTGTACAACAGCCGAAACGTTGTGAGTATGGCAATGAAGATGAGGTCCGAATAATGTAAATAATGCAAGTAATCGTAATACCTGATGTCAGATATCTAATTACCTGGACTGTACAACAGCCGAAACGATGTGAGTATGGCAATAAAGATGAGCTCCGAATAATGTAAATAATGCAAGTAATCGTAATACCTGATGTCAGATATCTAATTACCTGGACTGTACAACAGCCGAAACGTTGTGAGTATGGCAATGAAGATGAGGTCCGAATAATGTAAATAATGCAAGTAATCGTAATACCTGATGTCAGATATCTAATTACCTGGACTGTACAACAGCCGAAACGTTGTGAGTATGGCAATGAAGATGAGGTCCGAATAATGTAAATAATGCAAGTAATCGTAATACCTGATGTCAGATATCTAATTACCTGGACTGTACAACAGCCGAAACGTTGTGAGTATGGCAATGAAGATGAGGTCCGAATAATGTAAATAATGCAAGTAATCGTAATACCTGATGTCAGATATCTAATTACCTGGACTGTACAACAGCCGAAACGTTGTGAGTATGGCAATGAAGATGAGGTCCGAATAATGTAAATAATGCAAGTAATCGTAATACCTGATGTCAGATATCTAATTACCTGGACTGTACAACAGCCGAAACGTTGTGAGTATGGCAATGAAGATGAGGTCCGAATAATGTAAATAATGCAAGTAATCGTAATACCTGATGTCAGATATCTAATTACCTGGACTGTACAACAGCCGAAATGTTGTGAGTATGGCAATGAAGATGAGGTCCGAATAATGTAAATAATGCAAGTAATCGTAATACCTGATGTCAGATATCTAATTACCTGGACTGTACAACAGCCGAAACGTTGTGAGTATGGCAATGAAGATGAGGTCCGAATAATGTAAATAATGCAAGTAATCGTAATACCTGATGTCAGATATCTAATTACCTGGACTGTACAACAGCCGAAACGATGTGAGTATGGCAATAAAGATGAGCTCCGAATAATGTAAATAATGCAAGTAATCGTAATACCTGATGTCAGATATCTAATTACCTGGACTGTACAACAGCCGAAACGTTGTGAGTATGGCAATGAAGATGAGGTCCGAATAATGTAAATAATGCAAGTAATCGTAATACCTGATGTCAGATATCTAATTACCTGGACTGTACAACAGCCGAAATGTTGTGAGTATGGCAATGAAGATGAGGTCCGAATAATGTAAATAATGCAAGTAATCGTAATACCTGATGTCAGATATCTAATTACCTGGACTGTACAACAGCCGAAACGTTGTGAGTATGGCAATGAAGATGAGGTCCGAATAATGTAAATAATGCAAGTAATCGTAATACCTGATGTCAGATATCTAATTACCTGGACTGTACAATAGCCGAAATGTTGTGAGTATGGCAATGAAGATGAGGTCCGAATAATGTAAATAATGCAAGTAATCTTAATACCTGATGTCAGATATCTAATTACCTGGACTGTACAACAGCCGAAACGTTGTGAGTATGGCATTTAAGATGAGGTCCGAATAATGTAAATAATGCAAGTAATCGTAATACCTGATGTCAGATATCTAATTACCTGGACTGTACAACAGCCGAAACGTTGTAAGTATGGCAATAAAGATGAGGTCCGAATAATGTAAATAATGCAAGTAATCGTAATACCTGATGTCAGATATCTAATTACCTGGACTGTACAACAGCCGAAATGTTGTGAGTATGGCAATGAAGATGAGGTCCGAATAATGTAAATAATGCAAGTAATCGTAATACCTGATGTCAGATATCTAATTACCTGGACTGTACAACAGCCGAAACGTTGTAAGTATGGCAATAAAGATGAGGTCCGAATAATGTAAATAATGCAAGTAATCGTAATACCTGATGTCAGATATCTAATTACCTGGACTGTACAACAGCCGAAATGTTGTGAGTATGGCAATGAAGATGAGGTCCGAATAATGTAAATAATGCAAGTAATCGTAATACCTGATGTCAGATATCTAATTACCTGGACTGTACAACAGCCGAAATGTTGTGAGTATGGCAATGACGATGAGGTCCGAATAATGTAAATAATGAATGCATTTTACGTAACGAATATACCAAGACTCAAGAATATTTGCAGTGGTAATTAAAATACAACGTCGTTTAATCCGTTAATTTTCAGTATCTCTCTATATTTCTGAGATCAGGTCTTATTTACACATTTATATTATTCGGATGATTGTCATTATCTTTGTTGCCATATTTATCACAAATTTCGGCCGTTGTACGCTCATACCGTCTTCAGGTTGTTGGAATGTCGAACTGAACCCTTTATTTCGCTCGCTGGGGTAGACTGTTCTAGTTCCACGTGCCATGTCTAATGGATGTCAGTTATCAGTTATCCTCTGTTAATTCACCTATCCAGGTTTTTCTTCCTTAACCTGGTATTGAAATAACAACTCTTTGAGTCCTGTCACTGGATCTAACTAACGCCTTTTTCCACTATGACAAGTGTCCTTAACAACATCTGTGTATGAATTTCTAGGACATATAAACTTAAAATTGCAATATCTGTACTGGTAAAAATGGCTACTGAAGACATTAAGTTTATAAGTCCCCGTTAGAATAATACAATAGATCTACCCATAATCCACCATTGACCAGCATATATAAATAGTCGATCCAAAACACAACATACATGTTCTTAAGATTGCGTTTAAGCATGAAACAGACTGTTGGAGATAGGTAAATCTTAATGTCCACTTTCATCTATCTATATATATATATATATATATATATATATATATATATATATATATATATATATAAGAAAGTTGACAATTTTATTGTTTCATCATATATATATATATATATATATATATATATATATATATATATATATGGTGAAACAGCAAAATTGTCAAAATCGTGTAACAGCATGGGATAATTGTTCATCTCACAAAATTTTTAATATTTAAAAAAAAACACTAAACTAATTGAGTTTCTATTTTCTACGTTTTCAGATATGATTTTTCGCCATCTTGACACCATTTGTCGTAAGAACCCCTGAAAAACCCTGTGAGTTTTCAGCTATAAAAAGGACACAATTTATAATAATTAACAGATGTTCTTTTTTAATTTCATTAGAATCATGAATGGATCCATGAGTAGTTGGAGAATTTAGTAATTTTGTTTTGTGTCAGCCCCAATATGTCTTCCCAACTGAGCAATGGTGAGAGGAAAAAGATCATTAAGGCTTTCAGCAATGATACCAACAGTCATATACTCTGGCTTCCATCTTCAAAGTCCATTCAAGAACCACCAAAAGAACGGTGAATGGGCTTAAAAAGAGGGAACAGTAAAAAGGAAAACTGGACCAGGAGGTCACAACAGCAAGAGGGATCATCATTTCAATGTAGAGCTAAATACATTCTTATTCTTCAAAGTAGAGTCCAATGGTGTTATAGATTAATCTAACAATTGGACAATTTTGCTGTTACAGGATTTGGACAATTTTGCCGTTACACCCTGCATACATACATACATACAATATATATATATACATATATACACTATATATATATATATATATATATATATATCAATTATGTGGTGCGTGTTCAAGTTATATTTATATAACGTGAATCATTCATACGAAAAGCAGATAATGAAGTCGTTCTTGTACTTCATTATCTGCTTTTCGTATGAATGATTCACGTTATATATATATATATATATATATATATATATATATATATATATATATATATATATATACAGTAATTTAGCTAAAAAAAAGAATAGTTTAAAATCGTTTTGTGTCAGCCCCACTGTCTTCCCAACTGAGTATTCTCTACTCTACTTCCATCCTCAAAGTCGATTCAAGGACCATCAAGTGAGCGGTTTTTAAACTTAAAAAAGAGGGAACAGTAGAGGAGAAAACTGGATCTGGAAGCCACAACAGCAAGAGAGATCAGCTTTTCAACTAAATACATTCTTATTGTTCCAAGTAGAGTCCAATATTGTTAGAAAAACTTCGAGGAATTCCAGTAAGATATTTTTAATCATTTCTACGATACAACGCGGTTCAAAGTATAACCTCATTCAGTAACCCTTTCTAGGTTAAAAAATATACATTCAAATTTTACGCAAATTAGGACCTTGCTTTGCTGTGACGCTTTTTCTGCCGAATGGTAAAAGCATGCTAGACAGGACGGGGAGGTTTATCCTGAAAAGTGCAACGCAGGTTCGAATCTTGCCACGGGCTAAATTTTCTTTAAACTTTCTCGAGTATGCAGGTGGGTAGATGAAATAAATAATGTTTAAAATAAACTGGGCGTCTACGCAAACACGGGTATCCACTAAAAATAACATTTGAAGTAATAAAAAAAGTATTTCAGATTCAAAATAAAGTCCATTAATACGTTTGTGTGCGTGTGTGTGTCTGTGCGTGTGTGCGTGTGCGTGTGTGTGTGCGTGTGTGTGTGTGCGTGTGTTTCTGTGCGTGTGTGTGTGCGTGTGCCTGTGCGTGTGTGCCTGTGCGTGTGTGCCTGTGCGTGCGTGTGTGCGTCTCTGTGTGTGTATGTGCATGTATGCGTGCGTGTTCGTTTGTGCGTGTGTGTGTGCGTGTGCGTGTACGTGTGCGTGTGCGTGTGTGTGTGTGTGCCCACAGATATTATTATATTCGAATGGCCGTCAATTTCCAAAAAAGACGTTGTTCTCTTTACCTTCCCTATTTTTGTAAAAATCTTCGTGTTGATTAACTCGGAGAAATTAAAAATTAAAATACTTCTTTCCACTATTTCGGAATTCTTGTCTGTCTAAAAACCTATTTTTAACCATTCTTTATGTATGACCAACTAGCAAAAAGAAATGAATAAATGCATGCTTAAATAATAAGAGAGAAGCCGCAATGCATGATGGGACGGAATAAAAACGATGGCGCCATCTTTTCTCTAAGTCATAAACATCGAAATCCTGTCTCGAGATTCGAAAATAGTTTGTTCTTAAAAAAGTAAATGTCAAAAATCACGAATTCTTTAAAGAAAATAAAGCAATCTCTGATCGAAAGAATAAAACAGGGAGAAAGTAAGCAGTTTCGACGCCCAGTGGGTCCTTGAGAATCTTGGCCATGAACAAATTGAAAGAGAACGGATTTTGTTCGTCCACGGGGAACGACTCGATTCTTTTTTGACGCGTGGAAAGTGGGCGGAATGCGGGGTTATTGACGAGCATTGAAAACCTCGAAATTAACCGCAGGGTGTGGGAATTTGGTGTCGGGATGGTGATGGGGAATGTGTGTATTTTTTGGTTTGATTCGAGTGGAAAGAGTGCCGTTGAATAAATGTCCCGGATGCGAAGACAATTTCTTTAGCCTCAATCTAATATCTTTCTTAAATCGTTATTTTTTTTTAATTTCCAGAGACATTTTTTCTTTCTCTTTATCGTTACAGCTTCTTCTTCTTCTTCTTCTTCTTCTTCTTCTTCTTCTTCTTCTTCTTCTTCTTCTTCTTTATCCTTACAGCGTCTTCTTCTTCTTCTTCTTCTTCTTCTTCTTCTTCTTCTTCTTCTTCTTCTTTATCCTTACAGCGTCTTCTTCTTCTTCTTCTTCTTCTTCTTCTTCTTCTTCTTCTTCTTCTTCTTCTTCTTCTTCTTCTTTACACCGTCTTCTTCTTCTTCTTCTTCTTCTTCTTCTTCTTCTTCTTCTTCTTCTTCTTCTTCTTCTTCTTCTTCTTTATCCTTACAGCGTCTTCTTCTTCTTCATCTTCTTCTTCTTCTTTATAGCGTCTTCTTCTTCTTCTTCATCACCTTTTCTTTTTGCTTTTGTTTCCTTATTTCACTCACAAAATATTACAATACATGAAACCCCGTTCACTCTTGCAGTCGTCTAAAAAATAAAATCAATTCCGAGGAACATATTCGTATCTGATTAATATTTTATTAGAAGAGTACCCGTAAAAAATACCAGGTTTCTTTACGCGTTGATCGGCTCTTTAGCCGAGGATCTGTTTAGTATATGCGCGTGTCACTGGATCTATCCAACGCCTTTTATCCACTGTGCCACGTGTCCTTAACAACACATACCCAATGGATAAAGGCGTTAGGTAGATCCAGTGACAGGAACCAAAGAGAGTGAGTTCAATACCCGGTTAAGGCAGTGGAGAACTTGGAGAAGGGAATTAACAGGAGATAACTGATAATTGACATCCATTAAAAATGGCACGTGGAACTAGAACAGTCTACCCCAGTGAGCGAAATAACGGTTTCAGTTCGACATTCTAACCACCTGAAGAAGGCCGGAGCGTAAAACGGCCGAAACGTTGTAATAAATATGGCGACAATTATGAGGACAATAGTCCGAACAATGTGTACATAATACCTCATCTCAGAAATATAGACAGATACTGAAAGGCCGAAACTTTGTAATAAATATAGCGACAAAGATGAGGACAATAGTCCGAATAATGTAAATAGTGTACATAATACCTCATCTCACAAATATAGACAGATACTGAAAGGCCGAAACGTTGTAATAAATATGGCAACAATGATGAGGACAATAGTCCGAATAATGTAATTAATGTACATAATACCTCATCTCAGAAATATAGACACACACGAATGCAGTTTAAAAATGTATTCGCGCGGTAATTCTTTGGTTATACGTATTGTATTAGATATACAAAGAATGTTTTTTATACATTTTTGGCAAGTTTGTCTTCGTTTCGAATAAGTTGTTTCATGTGCTAGGGGGAACCCGTGAAGAATCTTGAGGAAATTACATGTAATATCGCGAGTACTTTCGACCATCGTTTGCCATTTTCAAGGAAGGAAGGTAGAAGTAGAGAGATAGCTAAATGATTGTTGCTAACAATTCGAAGTTTGAAATAAACGTGCTTTCAAATGCATTGTGAGATGGTAGTATAGACTTTGACCTCAGGTGACTAAAATTACGGTCAAATGCAATTTAAAACGTGTGCAGCGCGATTGATATAAATTGTATTCATTGTAGATTGCCGTCTTTTGAGGTAAAGTGACTCCAAGACTTTTAATCGTTGTTTGCACTTTTATATAAATAGGAAAACTGTCATATATAAGTTTCTTTTGAAATTAAGTATTTTCAATATTAATTTTTTTTTTATTCCTTCGATTACTTTTTGTGTTTTAGAGTAACATTTTAGTCGATCAGTTTTGTAGCTGTTAATGTTTACCTGGGGAAATACGAATTAAGATTTAAACACGAACGCGACTTTAGTCCGCATTCTTCACCACAGAAGCTCGTCTTTCTTGGTAGATGCTTGAAGCTATCCTGCTACTGAAATTGGCCTGATCACGTACAACTGTCATCTTTTTCTCGGGTTTGTTTTTACTAATTCCAATCTGTTCTGTATTCGACTAATTAAAAGTTTTAGTATTGGTATTCTAAAGTTATTTGACGGTTTCTCGTCTGAATTTCTTTCATTATTTTATTTTGTTTATCTCTGTCGCTTTCATCGAAGCAATCTCCTGAAAATCTGATTAAAGAGCTCATCTTTCATGAACAAGCCATGAAGCAATTAGGCTGCTACAGCTGGCACGATTCGACAGGCTTCTCGTCTCTAATTTTCTGCGACTAACCTTTTCTTTGGTTAATCTTTCCGCGTTGTAATGCAAAAGCGTTTAGTAAAATGTGTCAAAAAGCACTAGTAGAATGGCTAAGTAACAGTGACATATTTGTGAAGGAGAGTAGAGTAACCTATAATGGCGTATTTTATGTATGTTGTTTCTGCAGGACGATAAGTAGTTGCCAACTTCCTTCCACTATAGCAACACGGCAATCAGGAGTTGGTACTCGCTAGTATCTGATCAGCCCAAGTGTCTATCTTTTATAACCAACCAGGGTCGAACCACCACTCCCCTGGGCAAATGGGTCCGTCCAAAATAGTTAGGCTTTTCCTAAATCTAAACATACATAAATTTCATTAAATAAAACATTACAATAAATGTTATAATTCACAACATGATATAAAATGAATTATACAAAAACAGAAAGAGGTGTAAGACAAGGATGTGTCTTCTCACCGGACTTATTTAACCTATACAGTGAGGCGATTTTGATAGAATTAGAATTTCTCCCAAGATTCATTCTTCGCGGTCACAATCTTAACAACATAAAATTTGCTGAAAGCAAACATAGAAAGGAAACTACAAGAAATAATACAGAAGAATGTGAACGAAAGCAAGAAGAAATGCCTATCGATTGGAAGAAGGCAGAAAATGGAACAGTCCAATATGCAAATTTATAGTCAGAGATATCGAAATACGAATGAAATACAATTCAAATATCGAGGGATATTTTTTTATACATATATTTTTATTTTTTAAGACATTCTTATGCTTATACATTCTTTTTATAGATATAAGTATTTAAGTAAATGCTCTGTTTATAATAAACAGTATTAAATAACATTTACCGGCCTGAATGTCCGATGAATCTTCATAGAAAATATTCGTCCTCGACAGGATTCGAACCTGTATCCTATACAGAACCGTCATATAGCCCGACGTGCCTTAACCGATTCGGCCACTGAGGATCGTTCGGTTGGCAAGGTCGAATTTACTGCTTATAAACTTCAATCTTCCATGAATCTCTCGCGTACATTCATAACTGCTCATGGCGTATCAAATGTAAACAAATGACGTCACACATTATGAAATGGACAAAGTCCGACAATTATTTTCAAGACTTTTTATGTTTATACATTCTTATTTAAGTAAATGGTCTGTTTTATAATAAACAGTATTAATAATATTTACTGGCCTGGATGTCCGAGAAATCTTCGGAGGACGAATATTTTATATGAAATTTTTATATATATGTATTGTATATGTATTTTTTATATTTTATATCTAGGGAGGATTTTTTTTTTTTTTTTTACATAGAACGGAAAGTGCTGCACTGAAATCCAAAGGCGCATTGGAATAGCGAAAGATGCCTTCCAAAAGCTAAGCAAAGTATTAAGCAACAGGAAGAGTTCGTTTGGAACAAAGAGAAGAGTAATATCAGCCATCCTATACAGCGGTGAACGCTGGATAATCTGGAACGCTGAATTAAAAAGAGACTTGAAGCAACATAAATCTGGTTCTACAGAAGGATACTGAGAATACCAAGTACCGAACATGTGGACAACGACAAAGTTTTAGAGAAAATGGAAACAAAAAGGATACTTATACTTAACATCAGGAAGAGACAGTTGAGGTTTCTGGGGTAAATAAAAAGTAAAAAGGGCTTGGAAAATTTGATACTCGTGGGGCAGATTAAATGCAAGAGAAATGAGGAAAACAACGCATAACCTACCTAGCGACGGCAGAACAAGGTATTTTGGAGGGACTACAAAAAGACAAAATTTATTAAGAGCTACGAACGGCAGGAAATTGTGGAGAGCCATGATCGCCTACGTCCTGAAGGGACACAGCACATAGAAGAAGTGTTGACTTCCTATTAAACGTGATATTTTTACATTGCTTTTAATATAATTGTTTTTACAGTTAAAAGTATCTTCATTCACATATGTTGAAATAGAAATTTAACAAAAACAGACGACAGAAGACGTGTCTAAATAGTTCTGATTGATTTATTTTAAATTAGATTGTTACATTTGCGAAGTATTCACACCGATACATCCTCGTCGTTCAATTGGTTGAAATTTAAGTCACGTGATGCTTTATCATCCAATGACATTACTTTTGACATTCACTGATTTAAACATCTTCCTTTCTTCTTTCTCTTTGCAGTTGTTTTAATCAGAGACATTGCTCTCGTTTTACGATGTGACAGACGTTGTTGGCTGAATAGAAAATGTTTTCCGATTGGTTAGATAATAACAGGAAGCGAAATGACCAATATCCTTCCGAAAGAAGGTAGCATTCCTCAATTTAGCTACCATTTTTTGCAGTCCTTTTCTTTCTTTCATTTTTTTCTTTACCAGAACAGTGCACTATTGTGTAAATGAAAATGTAATGAGCTGCCGTTGGAGGATTTGGGGTAATTACTAATAAATCGTCGAATTTAATTGAATTAGAGAAATTGTTCATGTCGTCTTTACTGCGTGCAGAAATATAGGACAGTGAGCAAAAGAAGAATGCAAATGACACACGAAAAAGATCTGTCTTTTTTAGACAGTTAATTTTATACTTCATAAATGGCAAAAAGACAGGACATTAAATGGCGAAATAAGGTACTGATAAGTGGCTGAAATGATGGCGTGATAAGTGGCTGAAATAATAGCTATTCAAGGAGTTGAGTTAATGACCTGTCAAACGGTCCATAAATGTCCTGATCAGTGGCTGAAATAATTGCATTTTGTTCACCAGAAAGATGGCGATGAGTGTTCGAATCCATAAAGAGCTTTTCAAAATCTTATTTTCATGACAGCTCCTCTCTGCTACACAATCTTCCTTCCACCAACAATTGGCAATGTTTTAGGTTATGATAAGCTATCTCAGCCTCTGAACAGGATGAATCTAATGGGATCTTTGAATCCCTTAGGCGTCTTCATTCTCCAAGGCCCACTGTAGGTATTAGCATACCATTCATGTACTATTAAAAAAAAAGACTGCGGAAAATACAACACATAGGAATGCATTCAAAAATAAGTTGACATTGAGGTTAGCACCCAGTGGCAACAGTCTATTTCATGCTTAAACACATTCTTTACGACATATATCTTGTGTTTTGGGTCGACTGCTTATATATGCTGGCCAGAGGTGCATTATGCTAATTGTTATTGGGGAGGCGGTAATGGCTATGTTATATATTTAAATACGCTCTATCCCTGGTATTAATAATTTAACCAATATATATAGCATAACTGAAAACTATATTTTCTAGGTCCTGGGTATGACGATAAACTACATCCAGCAGCAAGGCCTCTGAACAGGAGGTTTTGAGGAGCGTGGAACCACCTCTTAATTGCTGGTGTTCCCAGGTCTACCCTGACCCGGGGTGGTAGCACCTGTTAGGGTCCCAGCTATGGGCAAATAGTGAACTCCCAGTTTAGCTCACGTCTTGGGTATGACTGTAAACTTCATCCGCATCCGTGGGTATGACTGTAAACTGCATAAGCGTCCATGGGTACGACGGTAAACTGCATCCGCGTCCTGGGTACGGCGATAAACTACGTCCAACATGTTATACATGTTCACCGTAATCTGAATGTAGAAAATCAACGTAAGTAATTTGTTCAATGAAACAACACCAATATCTAGTAGCAGCTGTTCAGTAATTCTTAAGGTCTTCAATATCAGAGGTTGGCAGTAAATATTTGGAGAAAACAAAATGACTGCCTTTATACACGTCGGATTGAATATTTCAAGTCTTCTGATTGGTTAACCTTGTATTAGTAGACTATAAAATGAGTCAGCTTATTTTGGTTGGCTCACTAGTACACCACGGTACACAAAAAACTGTAACACAACAGAGAGGCCGTTTTTGTAAAAATAAGGTTGTCGGCTATACGTTTTCGAAGGAATAATGTTCCCAGCAGTGCGTTTTTGAAAAACGATATTATCAGCTATGTTTTTGGAAAAATATTACCAGCTGTACATTTTTGAAAAATAATATTACCAACTATAAGTTAAAAAAAAAGAAGAAAAATATTACCAGCTATACGTTTTGTTTAACAAAACCTTATTCAATGGAATTGCGACTGGGATCAAAACACTATGAAAGTGTAAAAATAGGTTTTAATACCAGAAATTCTTTTTTCTTTCTAAAAAAAAAATTATTACCATCAATACATTTTCGATAACTAAATGTTGCCAGGAATTAATTTTTAATAAATATTACCAACAATATATTATTGGAAAAAGAAAAATATATATTACCAGCTATACGTTCTTGGAAAAATACTATTACCAGCTATATATTTTTGAGGAAAGAAATATTGACAGAAATGGATTTCTAACAAAACAAAAATATTATCGGGAAAACAGTTGTCGGCAGTAAATAACCCATTGAGTTTATTATGCAGTAAAACAAAACAAATCAAAATTATTTCTCTCTCTCTCTCTCTCTCTCTCTCTCTCTCTCTCTCTCTCTCTCTCCATATCTACATATATATTATATATATATATATATATATATATATATATATATATATATATATATATATGTAGTGTATTGGGCAGCAGATCATTATTTAAATATACATTGTTAAACATAACAGACAATGAATATTTATTATGTCTGGGCATGTGTCGTTCTCAGCTACGTACATTTGCTTTAATTTCGGGTGATATTACAATTTAAAATAGTTATAGCACATTTCATTGCATCTAGACATATGGTTCTGGTGTTAATATTTCGGTCCCTCGTGTGGTATGACGTCAGAGAACCGCATCTTGAACTTACGAACTGCGTCTGCTATTCTGCGACCGTTATAGTCGCATAGCAATCTTCTATCTCAACATAACAAAATATTATCTTCGATGGTGAATATCTTTGTTAAAATGTCCGTATAACCAATCTAAAAATAACTCACATGAGCCGAATGCATAGGTCATGAACAACTTAATAAAAAATATCCAAATGTTGAACATTTTTGTCTGTATTTTCACCCGAAATTAAAGCAAAGATACGGAGTTTAAAATAGCTCATGATCAAACATAATAGATATTCATTGCTCGTGAATTTACCAAATTACAAAATTCATATAAAAAAATTATCACTTGAAATATTTGAACGTTTTGTTGCGACTTGCACGTTCTAATATTATATAAGCGTTAATAAATAACACATTCTTAAAAAAACATCTTTCTGTCTACAACATTCATTTCGTCTTCGAGTTTTGATTTTAAAGGAAAAAAATTAGAGCCTGATGATGAGGACATGAAGTTCTTGAAAGTACTTGCTGCTCTAAAAAAATAAAAATACACCAACAATTTTATACATAAGGATCGCATCATTCAGCGGATTGTTAGTAGTTTAATGCTTATATTAAGTCTATCAGCGAAGAGATTTCGCCATTAATTGCATTAATATTACTAATTGATTCAATGTATGATTATCTCTTTATAATATATATATATATATATATATATATATATATATATATATATATATATATATATATATATATATATATATATATGAATTACCCACTATGAGACGGAAATTAACATCGAAGAGAAAAATACTTATGACAGATATTATTACCAATAAGGTATCTTTTTGGGGCTGGCAACGCTTTTAGGTGTCATACCTACTGTAATCCGTAATCTTCACACGGCTGACATGATTGATCTTATTCCGTTTCCTCATCCCCTCACTGACGAACCAAAATGCAAAATATATTTGCTCTGCCATGAAACATTGATCACTTTTTTTCTATACAATATCTACTTCCACTCAACACCGGGCAATTTATTTATAAAGTATCATAGTTCCTATTTAGATGTGTATAGTCGATCTATCACTTTTAATGACCATGGGGGTGGTCATTTGCAATTTTTAAATTGCTTGAAACTATCACTTATCCGGTATTTGTCTCACGAAAACGCCGTTTTTAAACAATATACTGACTTCTAAAGAATTTAGGGTTAATCCTGGTGGGTATATAGAACCGGATAGAGGATGACAATGTCTGGAACAGCGTTTTACTCTTACCTGGGTGGATGATAATTACAGATAAATAAATTACTCGCCTATTTTATTAGACCAGACAGAGGTAGACAATGAGTGGAGCAGCTTTTTACTATTACCTGGATGGATGATAATTATAGGTAAGTAACTTACTCGGCCATTTTATTAGACCAGACAGAGGTAGACAATGAGTGGAGCAGCTTTTTACTATTACCTGGATGGATGATAATTATAGGTAAATCACTGAGTCGCCTATTTTATTAGACCAGACAGAGGTTGATAATGAGTGGAGCAGCTTCTTACTATTACCTGGATGGATGATAATTATAGGTAAGTAACTTACTCGGCCATTTTATTAGACCAGACAGAGGTTGACAATGAGTGGAGCAGCTTTTTACTATTAACTGGATGGATGATAATTATAGGTAAATAACTGAGTCGCCTATTTTATTAGACCAGACAGAGGTTGATAATGAGTGGAGCAGCTTCTTACTATTACCTGGATGGATGATAATTATAGGTAAGTAACTTACTCGGCCATTTTATTAGACCAGACAGAGGTTGACAATGAGTGGAGCAGCTTTTTACTGTTAGCTGGATGGATGATCATTATGGGAAAATTGCTTACTCAATATATTCTGTTCTTATTCAACTACCCTGGCTAGATAATTACAAGATAGTTTTTCAGGAAATTTGGCATTGGAATTGAGCACAGGTAAAGATGGGTTTACGCTTTTCCTAAGGGCAATAATGTCGAGTAAGCATGAAATTCAAACTAGGTTTGCCTATTCTATTTTCTTGTAAGCTATACTGCACCTCCAAAATGTCGAACACTAACAACAGATTTATGATCTTCCTACCACTACTTGTAGTTATGGCGTGCGTTGGCCTCTATCGCTCCAGACATGCGCAAACAATCAACCAGTGATATTTCCGGTGTAATTCATGTGTCCCGATCTTCAACACGTAAATCTGTGCTTTTTTTTCTTCATTTCTTTTCATGTCCGCTTTTTTGCTGCTACTTCTTGCTGATTGGTTACTGCCATATGTTTTTTTGTTTTTTCATGGCTGCTTTTACATAAAAATACGCTTTTTTTTTCTAACACTTTGTTATGAGTCTCTGTTGCGATATTTTGCTTACGAGTTTCGTTGTTTCGTAGATTCCCAGTGTGTAAGAATAACTAAAATAAAACTGTGAATATTGAGTTGAGATTTATCAATGGATAAGAAACAAAAAAAAAATGAAAGACTTGCAAATATTTTCAAGTACGCATGCGCAAAAATATCTACATCCATGAGTATATTTTTTTTAATTGTTCGTTTTGGCCCTGACGAATGCACATCAAGATCTTTATTTAACTGAATATAAGACCAATCCACATTTACATTTAATAATATGGAAAACTAAGGTTTCGTTACCAGCATTAAATAGATTCCATATGGAATAATGGATAATATAAATTATATATGCTGGATATAGTATTGATATCTATGTCTACACGGTTTATAATTACATAACTCCGATCTATGGTATTCACCAATCTTTTACAATCAATACAGTAAGCTGTAAACCATAGCATTTAAACACAGAAGAAAAATTCAGTAATGGATAGATACAGAAAGTTCTTTCCTTACCAGTTGCACAACTGATGATGATCTCAGAAAGAGATCGAAAAGTACTTGGAAAATAAAAGTGATTATCACTGTTACAGTGCATTTCTTTGCTTCAATTAATTGTAATATACGGAAAAATATTCGTGTATATCAAAGGATTATGATCAAAATAAGCAGGCATAAGGTTTGTAACTAATTCAATTAGACATGCTTGAAAGAGAATTCGATGCCTATATACACACAATTATATATGTGTGTATTTGTGTGTGCGTGTTTGTTGTGTGTACACACACACACACACACACACACACACACACACACACACACACACACACAGGAGTAATGGATAACGGCTTGGATTGAGGAATCGGAGAGCCGAGTTCGAATTCCAGTCGAATCCATTACATTCACTTACGTGCTAACACCCTTGGGAAAGGTGTGAGACCTCTTCTTCTCCCTGCATCTATGGGTAAAATAGCAGGACAGACTGGTTTCTATAGCCTTGGATGGCAACTGGTCTAGGAGAAGGACAAAACCTGCGGAGGGTCGTTTGGGGACCTTGTGGCATTCGCTGCACCAGGTCCCTGTATTCGTCCCTGCAAAAAGTGTGGATGGCCCTGCACAAAGCCTTCACCACTATAATCAAATCTCATGTGTCGGTGTCGGGCTCTCAGTTTCTAGGAACTGATCTGCCTGACCCTCATACGTCGAATTCAACGGGACAGTCGATCATATATATATATATATATATATATATATATATATATATATATATATATATATATATATATATAATGCATATTTAGGCAGTTTGATTAAAAAGAAACGACAAGGTCTGTCTGTTTAACTTTTATTGTATTTCCCCCCCCCCTTTCTAAATAAGATGTTGAATTGTTTTTTTTAATCGGCATCACTCCATGCAAAGCCGTAAATCTACTATGACACAAGGGTTTACAGAGTGTGGAAGAATTATGAACAGAAACTTTAATAATAAGCAAGAGAAGGAAAGAGGAATC
Organism: Acanthosepion esculentum; assembly: GCA_964036315.1. Taxonomy (NCBI): domain Eukaryota; kingdom Metazoa; phylum Mollusca; class Cephalopoda; order Sepiida; family Sepiidae; genus Acanthosepion; species Acanthosepion esculentum. The sequence goes on from OZ038511.1 coordinate 9,434,773, forward strand.
AGGAGGACAGTAGATAGCGATAGACACTGCATTTAAATTTTTGCAGATTAAAGTTGGCTGAAAAGCATGGATCGGGACAAGCGAGAACTGTGAGAGAAGAAACCGTTAGCATAGAATTTACGGTCACACGTACCCAGCTCAGCTCAGCTGTAACTTGATGTCAGTCTAGTACTGCACTTAAATTCAAGTCCAGGTACCATATTGAAGACCTCATATAAACAATTACCATGAAAGTATTTATAGAAAAGGTACATGGACGCAAAGTTAAGGCGGTGGAAAAGTGACTGAAGCCGAGATGTCAGATCATGAGCACTAATATTGCTGATTCTTCTTTAGATTTTGTCAAGGAGCTCAAGGTAAATAGCAGGGGCATCGGGCTATATGTGGCAGCAATATTCTAAGAATGGACGAATGGGAGACTTATCGTTATGTAAGATAGATTCTGGAGAATATTGGACTCGAATTGTAGGGAAATTCTCTGAAGTTCACATTGTTATTATTATTATTTCCTTTGATATCTGCCGTTTACACATTTTTTCCGGGTCCCGCCCAGAGACCTAAGGTTAGAAATGGTATCATGACACTTTCCACTGCAAAAGAAAAAAAAAGTATCACATAGATAAAGCCCTTCGTAAAGTGTGGGCTGTACTTGTCAGAATAATTTTTTGTATCTCTTTGAGGCATAGACTTCCAGGGATCCCTTCAATTAGTCTACTGGAATCTTTTCCAACCAATCCTAAGGCTCCAACTACAACAAGGATTGTTGATGTTCCCATGTGCCACATTTTTGAGATTTCTATTTCAAGGTCCTTGTATTTTGACAGCTTTTCGAATATCTTCAAAGATATATATGCAGTTTGCAGGGACTGCCATATCAATAAGGAGGCATTTTTTTTGTGGTCTTTAATAACAATGTCTGGACGGTTGGCTTTGATTGTTCTGTCAGTGTGTATTGTTTAGTCCCATAGAATTGTAACAGGTCCTATCTCCGTAACCGGATCAGGATGGTGTTTGTACCAGTTTCTTTCAGTTTCCTTATTATTATTATTATTATTATTATTATTATTATTATTATTGTTCAAATACTTTCAACTATCTGGGTTATTTTCAAGAACCAATGACTTGTCTGTATAGTACTTAGAATCCATTTGTCTATATCCAGGATGTAGACAGCAGTAGACAATGCTGTATACAACAGTGGCAGTTAAAGCTTCACTCACAAAACGCTCTTGAGGACGTGGAGAGAATGATACTACTAAATCTGTTCCATAACAGTGTATACGTTTGTATGTAGATTTCATATGGCAAATGCCGCATTTAATAGATAGATTTAGTTGGTTTCGGTTTTATTCTTTTTATTATCATTTCACACCAAGTAAAGTAGTAATGCTACTCGAACTCAGGGGGTTACAGGGAGTGAAAGAGAATGAGAAAACTGAGAATACGTGGAAGGACAAATCATGAACGGGGTTTCAAAAAGATAGAAGATGACGATTGACGTTACATTTAAATTTTTAAAGATTGTAGTTATCAGGGAAGCAAGAAATCGGATGGGAATCAAGAAAACGGAAGGGAGTTTCACAGGTGGGAAGTGTGAGAAATGAAACTGTTAGTGTAGAAGTGGCGGGGGCATTTACCTATTTCAGCAGGAAACGGGTGGGACCTACATGCTAATTTACTAACACGCTTAAATTCATGTAGTTGGGGGACCAGGGCGGGAGCTCGTCAGAGCAGTTGCCATTAAAATATTTGTAGAAAAGACAGAGGGAAGTCACATTACGTCGGTGAGAAAGTGAGTGAAGTCGAAATGTCTGGTCACGATCGATTACATTACAGATCTTTCTTTGAATTTTGTCGAGAATCTCGAGATGTATAGCAGGATTACTAGACGACATATGTTAACAATATTCAATGCACGGACGAATAGTAGATTTATAAATGTGTAAGATGGGTTACTGGCACGGCCAAGTGGACCAGCATTCCTTGCGGTAGACGAAGCAATTGATTCAATATAGTCATTCCACTTCATTTCAGCGGAAAATATGACGCCACGACGGCGTGCTCCTGGAGTTTATCATAAGCCAATGCTGATGGCAGGTAGACAAGTTTCTCTGTGGCGATTAAATAAAAGCAATTTTTGTTTGGGGGGCGTTAAAATTTACAAGCCATTACTTGCGCAACATGTGAACATGCATCTGTTTTTTTTTCTTTGTTTTAATCATTTCACCCCAAGCAAGGCAAGAATGCCACTAGTACGCAGGGGGTTACAGGGAGTGAACATGTGAGTATATGGAGGATTGAAGAAAGTATGAAAGATGAAAGGCGTTCAAAAAGACACAAGATTAGGATCGACGTTGTATATAAATTTGTGAAGATTGTAGTCATCAGGGAAGCAAGAAATCGGAAGGGAGTTTCACAGGTGGGAAGTGTAACAAAAGAAACTGTTAGTGTTGCATTTAGCTATTTCAAAAATGGTGGGACCTAGAGGCCAATCTAGTAGCACACTTAAATTCATATATCAGGTCATCCCATAAGTTCTGTCCGAATTTTGAATAAAGAAAACAAGTGACCAAATGTTACATTTAATTACAGATTCAATCAACAATGTATTTTCCCTGATTATCTATGTTTCCTTCCATCTATTAACAAGCTTACTAATTCCATTACTGTAAAATTCTTTTGGCTTTGATTCGAAGAACTCACAAATGTCAGTTTTAACCTCTTCCCGTGTTACAAAAGCTGTTTCTGCCAAATTATTCTGTAAGCTACGAAACAAATGGTAGTCTGAAGGAGCAAGGTCGGGAGAATAAGGTGGATGAGGAATTTTCTCCTAACCAAGTTCTTCGATCTTTTGTGACGTGATTCTGGCTGTGTGTGGTCACGCATTTCCTCAAATTTAAGATATTTATTATTTACACTTTTTATACACGGGCACTTGTCCTCATCTTCATTGTTATTACATTTCGGTGGACAAAATAAAAGGTTTTGTTAAAAATTTCAATCACCTGAAGAAGGCCGGAGCTTACAACGGCCGAAACGTTGTGAATATAGCAATGAAGATGAGGATAACAATCCGAATAATGTAAATAATGCAAATAATCATAATACCTCATCTCAGAGATATACAGACTGAAACGTTGTGAATATGACATTGAAGATGAGGATAACAGTCCGAATAATGTGAATAATGCAAATAATCATAATACCTCATCTCAGAGATATAGACAGGTAAAATTATCCGTTTAGAAAATTGAACACCGGTGAAAAGTTTTTTTTAAAGAAATTTGAAGTGATAATGTAAATGATAGAAATTTGACTTTATTCATTGTAATAACGACCGTATATATATATATATATATATATATATATATATATTCGACTCTCCTGTCTTATTCAACATATGAGGGTCAAGCAGCTCTGTTCCTAGGAACCGATAGCCAAGCACCAGCACATATGTATTGATTATAGTGGTGAAGGCTTTGTGCAGAACAAACCACACTTTTTGAAGAGTCGAATACAGAGACGTGCTGCACTACGTACCACAAGGCCCTCAAACAACCCTGACCAGGTTTTGAATTCAGAGTTGTCCTCCTTCTAGACCAGTTGCCATCCAAGGCTATAGAAGCCAGTCTGTCCTTCTATTTGCCGATAACTGGAGGATTCATACCTTTCCTACGATTCCTCACTCCGAGCCGCTAACCATTACTCCACCGTACCTTATATATATATATATATATATATATATATATATATATATATACATACATGTTTCATTAAATAATATAGACAAGTTTTGTCTATTTATTTTATGTAAATATATTCAATATCGTCTGATAAACTTAACATTATCATTAAAGGAAGGAAGAAAATCACCATATTGATACATATTTTTTAATCTTTTCTAAGCTTTCGGCTTACATCAGCCATTATCAAAGATGACAATTACATTACAATATATTAAACAATACACGGACAAAACAATAATGATAGTCTGTTTATGTTTACATGAAGGATTTCCAAGAGACGACAAACTCGTGCATACGAGATGCTGGAAACTGTTACTGAAAACCTGAAAGAGACAGCTGAAGAAAGAAGGTTTGTAGAACTTAACACACACTAGAGCGTTTTGTTTCCTTTTTCTTTGCTTTTTCTTTCCTTCAACTTTATTTCTTCTTTCTCATTCTTTTATTCTTTCACTTCTTTCGTTTCTTTTTTCTGTCACCAAATTCACGAACTAACCAATGTAGACCGTCCTGGGTGAGTCGATAAACTATATCCAACAGCAAGGTCACTGATCAGGAGCTTTTGAGGAGTGTGGAGCTGCCTCTTAATTGGTGTGGTAGTATCAGTTAGGATCCCAGCTATGAGCAAATGGTTGACCCCCAAACTGGGGGTGAAAACACTATGAATGTGTAAAAATATGTTTTAATACCATCAATACATTTTTTTAAATATTACCAGCCAATAAAAAAAATATTACCATCAACATATTTAATAAAAAATATTACCAGCAAATAAAAAAGATATTCCCATCAATACATTTTTTTAAATATTACCAGCCAATAAAAAAAATATTACCATCAACATATTTAATAAAAAATATTACCAGCAAATAAAAAAGATATTACCATCAATACATTTTTAAAAAAATATTACCAGCAAATAAAAAACGATAATACCATCAACATATTTAAAGAAAAAATATTACCAGCAAATGAAAAAAGATATTACCACCAACACATTTAAAAAAAAATATTCCCAGAAAATAAAAAAAGATATTCCCATCAATACATTTTTTTAAATATTACCAGCCAATAAAAAAATATTACCATCAACATATTTAATAAAAAATATTACCAGCAAATAAAAAAGATATTACCATCAATACATTTTTAAAAAAATATTACCAGCAAATAAAAAACGATAATACCATCAACATATTTAAAGAAAAAATATTACCAGCAAATGAAAAAAGATATTACCATCAATACATTTTAAAAAAATATTACCAGTCAATAAAAAAGATATTACTATCAACATATTTAATAAAAAATATTACCAGCAAATAAAAAATGATATTACCATCAACATATTTTTAAAAAAAATATTACCAGTAAATAAAAAAGATATTACCATCAATACATTTTTTTAAATATTACCAGCCAATAAAAAAATATTACCATCAACATATTTAATAAAACTATTACCAGCAAATAAAAAGATATTACCATCAATACATTTTTAAAAAATATTACCAGCAAATAAAAAACGATAATACCATCAACATATTTAAAGAAAAAATATTACCAGCAAATGAAAAAAGATATTACCATCAATACATTTAAAAAAAATATTACCAGTCAATAAAAAAGATATTACTATCAACATATTTAATAAAAAATATTACCAGCAAATAAAAAATGATATTACCATCAAGATATTTTAAAAAAAAATATTACCAGTAAATAAAAAAGATATTACCATCAATACATTTTTTTAAAATATTACCAGCCAATAAAAAAAATATTACCATCAACATATTTAATAAAAAATATTACCAGCAAATAAAAAAGATATTACCATCAATACATTTTTTAAAAAATATTACCAGCAAATAAAAAACGATAATACCATCAACATATTTAAAGAAAAAATATTACCAGCAAATGAAAAAAGATATTACCACCAACACATTTAAAAAAAAATATTCCCAGAAAATAAAAAAAGATATTCCCATCAATACATTTTTTTAAATATTACCAGCCAATAAAAAAAATATTACCATCAACATATTTAATAAAAAATATTACCAGCAAATAAAAAAGATATTACCATCAATACATTTTTAAAAAAATATTACCAGCAAATAAAAAACGATAATACCATCAACATATTTAAAGAAAAAATATTACCAGCAAATGAAAAAAGATATTACCACCAACACATTTAAAAAAAAATATTCCCAGAAAATAAAAAAAGATATTCCCATCAATACATTTTTTTAAATATTACCAGCCAATAAAAAAAATATTACCATCAACATATTTAATAAAAAATATTACCAGCAAATAAAAAAGATATTACCATCAATACATTTTTAAAAAAATATTACCAGCAAATAAAAAACGATAATACCATCAACATATTTAAAGAAAAAATATTACCAGCAAATGAAAAAAGATATTACCACCAACACATTTAAAAAAAAATATTCCCAGAAAATAAAAAAAGATATTCCCATCAATACATTTATTTAAATATTACCAGCCAATAAAAAAAATATTACCATCAACATATTTAATAAAAAATATTACCAGCAAATAAAAAAGATATTACCATCAATACATTTTTAAAAAAATATAACCAGCAAATAAAAAACGATAATACCATCAACATATTTAAAGAAAAAATATTACCAGCAAATGAAAAAAGATATTACCACCAACACATTTAAAAAAAAATATTCCCAGAAAATAAAAAAAGATATTCCCATCAATACATTTTTTTAAATATTACCAGCCAATAAAAAAAATATTACCATCAACATATTTAATAAAAAATATTACCAGCAAATAAAAAAGATATTACCATCAATACATTTTAAAAAAAATATTACCAGCAAATAAAAAACGATAATACCATCAACATATTTAAAGAAAAAATATTACCAGCAAATGAAAAAAGATATTACCACCAACACATTTAAAAAAAAATATTCCCAGAAAATAAAAAAAGATATTCCCATCAATACATTTTTTAAATATTACCAGCCAATAAAAAAAATATTACCATCAACATATTTAATAAAAAATATTACCAGCAAATAAAAAAGATATTACCATCAATACATTTTTAAAAAAATATTACCAGCAAATAAAAAACGATAATACCATCAACATATTTAAAGAAAAAATATTACCAGCAAATGAAAAAAGATATTACCATCAATACATTTAAAAAAAATATTACCAGTCAATAAGAAAGATATTACTATCAACATATTTAATAAAAAATATTACCAGCAAATAAAAAATGATATTACCATCAACATATTTTTAAAAAAAATATTACCAGTAAATAAAAAAGATATTACCATCAATACATTTTTTTTTAAATATTACCAGCCAATAAAAAAATATTACCATCAACATATTTAATAAAACTATTACCAGCAAATAAAAAAGATATTACCATCAATACATTTTTAAAAAATATTACCAGCAAATAAAAAACGATAATACCATCAACATATTTAAAGAAAAAATATTACCAGCAAATGAAAAAAGATATTACCATCAATACATTTAAAAAAAATATTACCAGTCAATAAAAAAAGATATTACTATCAACATATTTAAAGAAAAAATATTACCAGCAAATAGAAAAAGATATTACCATCAATACATTTTTTTAAATATTACCAGCCAATAAAAAATATATTAGCTTCAACCTATTTAATAAAAATATTACCAACAAATAAAAAAGATATTACCATCAACACATTTAAAAATAAAAATATTACCAACAAATAAAAAAAGATATTACCATCAACTCATTTTTGAACAAAAATTATAACCAGCAATACATTTTTTTTAAATATTGCCAGGAATAAATTTTTAAGGAAAAAAATATTACGAGCAATACATTTTGGAAAAAAAATTGCGGCAATACATTTTTTTAAAAAAATTGCCAGTAATAAAAATCTTCTCGGCATTAAGTGAACCAGTAGGGTTGATATACCGTAAAAGAAACCAAACCAAATTACCCAATGTAGATGAAAATAATGATAACACCTCATGCAAGAACTTCAGAGAGAAAATAATATATTTAAATGCAATTATTAGCATATACAGAAAGGAAACTACAACATGTACAGAAATTAATAAATGAAAGTGAAAAGTAAAGATTCAATGGTGGGTATATCACGTCGGATTGACCCAAATAATGAGTGAGGTAGGGAAGAAAGTTTTATCCTCCCAAGTGATTTCCCCCATTATGGGCATTATTATTAAATCCGTGATATTTACTGGAAGGAACGGAATGTCTTAAAGGAAAAGAAATGCTTTGTTCTTAGAGAGAGTGTTATAATACTAAGTAATACACAAAATTATATACACATATTTACATATGTCCCACCTGAGAAAATATAACACATATCTACACAACAAGCAGTGAGAAAAGTACGAAAAAATTCTTACCTGTAATAACGCCTAAACGGAATTAGGAGGCACGGTGACTCCATCTCCACCAAAATGAGATAATCGCCTTTTGTGTATCTACAGACTAAACTGGTTGTCAGCCAGAGGAACAACCCAAGGTGCACGCTACGAATTGAAGACACCATAATCAAGCAAGCCCAGAAATTTAAGCATTTAGGAAGAGGACGGAAAATGTGACACTGAACTCCGACGATGTTATCCAGAAAGTAAACATGTCTTAAGAAACAGGAAAATTGCTTTAGAAACAAGAAATGAGTACTGAACTGTTATGTCAGATCGATTTTCCTACATGGCAGTAAATGCTGGACAGTCTTATCACAGATGTAGAAGAAACTTGAGATAACAGAAATGTGGTTGTATAGAATCATATTTTTTAATTGTGGTGGAGATATACCTTGCCGAAGCAAGAGAAAGTGAATTGTCTGTACTTGTGCTTGTAGACCTCATACTCCGGCAAATCAATATTGAAGTGACACAGCGCATGCGTTATCGGCGACAAGGAGGCTAACACAAGCGAGAGATCTCGTTTTTTTTTTGCCCGAGACTGAGGAAGGATAAAAAAAGCTGACTTTTTATTTCAGGCCAGTTTTGTTCTTTGAGACTGGTGAAGGTTGTACCCGTGTTCCAGAGAAAGAGCGATAGTACTGCTGTTTACGGTGCGCAGGAAACAGAGTCCCGAGCAAAGCGTTGTTCCGGTTTCCACGTTAGCTGTCAGCGGGAACAGATTCCAGTGGAAATTTATTTTTTCCTATCACTCAATTTTCGTTTAAATCACACATTAACTTAACATGGAATTGATATTGATAGATATTGAAAGGGATTTCTTTCCTAACCTTTTGTCTGAGGTAGTGTGGAATATCAACATCTTCATTATACCATTATTTTCTCTTCTAGTTACATGAGATATCCATTTTCGTTCTTACTACTGTTGGTAGTCTTCGAGTGATACGGTTTCTGTTGATTGGTATAGTTCTTCATGATTCTGTAGCTATCATGTTGAAACCCCGTTTCTTGTACGATCACTGAAGTTAAGCAACGTTGAACCTGGTCAGTAACTAGATGGGTGACCGCTTAGGAATACCAGGTGCTGTAAGCTTGGATGCGCAGGTGGTGTAATGGATAAAGGCTCGGAATTGTCAATCGGAGAGCTGAGTTCTAATTCCAGTTAGGCTCGTTATATTTACTTACGCGCAAATAATCTTGGAAAAGATATAAATCCACTCTTCTCTCCCCAGCTATAGGTTAATTAATAAGACTTACTAAACTATTATTATCTCCAAAAATAAAATAAAATTGTTTACAAAATATTTAGATTTCGGCATTAAATATCCCATAGAGGTGTTGATATGCCGCTAACCAAAAACAACCGACCAAGCAACAAATTTAGAGAAATGACGACTTCATGACAAACAAAGAAAAGAGTACTTAATTATTATGCAATATCGGTCCTCCTATATGACAGTGAAGGCTGGACAATCTCCTTGCAAATGAAGAAGAGACTTGAGGTAACAGAAATGTGTTGCCACAGAAGGATGATGAGAATACCATGGACTGAACATGTGAGCAATGATGAAGTTTTAGAGAAAATGATAAACAAAAAGGACACTTATTCTTAGCATCAGAAAGAGATAGTTTAAATTTCTAGTGTACCAAATGAAGAAAGAGGGCTTGGAGAATTTGGCACTCGCAGGACATATTCAAGGCAAAAGGGACTGAGAAAAGCAGTGCATAACCCCTAACGAGCTTGTGCACATGGTTGGCAGAACAGGTATTAAGAGTGAGAGCAAAAAAGGCAAAACTTACCAAGAGCTACAAGGGACAGCCATGATCGCTCACGTTCTGAAGCGACACAACACACAGAATGAAAACTATTTCCATTTTTTTCTTCTAATTCTTTCTTTCCTTCTTTTCATTTTCTGTTTTTTCTTTTTCTTTTGTACGTATTTGTCTCTTTCATTCTTCACCCTACGTTTTTCATTGATTTTTCATTGGTTTTTCATTGCTTTTTCATTGGTTTTTCATTGATTTTTCATTGATTTTACATTGGTTTTTCATTGATTTTTCATTGATTATTCATTGGTTTTTCATTGATTTTTCATTGATTATTCATTGGTTTTTCATTGATTTTTCATTGGTTGTTCATCGAGTATTCATTGATTTTTCTTTACTTTCAATATTTCTTCTTTTCCGTTTTCTCTTTTTCCTTCTATCTCTTTTCAGTCTTTCTTACGTTTACCCCTCTTTCTTCTATTATTCTATTTTTTTTCGTTTCATTCTATTTCTCTTCTCCCCCCCATTTATGTTCCATCTTTTCTCTTTTCTTTCTTCAGTTTCTTCTTTTTTTTCCATTTTATTGTTTCTCTACTTTCTCTTTCTTTCATTTACAATTTCTTCTCTTTCTTTCATTCTTATTAGTTTTTTCATTTTTCTTCTTTTTCATTTATCTTTTCTCGATTTATTCATTCTGTTTCTCTGTTTCATTTCCCCTCCATTCTCAGTCCTCATTCACCATTCGCCCTCCCCCCATAATTCACCGTCCTTTCACGTGTTCAGCCCGACTCCAATCCGTCACCCCAACACATCATCTTCAGCAGCGACAGCAAAGCAAATAAACTATTAATGCCGACCAGATTATCTTTCAGTGTTTCTGGTTCATCATGAAAAAGATCGCAGTATTTGTCATGTCAATGGCAAGCGAACAAGTCGTTTGTGACTAATAAAAAAAACACAAAAAACGCCGCCTATCGAGACCAAAGCCCACTTTCTTCAGGTACACTTTCCAATCGACCAACCAGATCGACATCCGACCGCGCCTTGATAACATACACAAAACACCAACTGGCCTACTGTACTCACTTTTCACTCAAGTTCAAGAAATGAACGTTTTTACCGGTTGATGAGAGCGAGCTTTTTTCTTCTTTTTTTCATTGGCATCAGCCGTCTGTGTTCAAGCCCAAGTGGAAACAAGTATTTTGAGTACCGATTTTCAAGGCAAACAGGCTTTCCACATTTCGAAGACCGATAAACTATCACTCGCCCAGATTAAATTTATGAAGAAACTAACCAAATTATTTACATTATTCACATTGTTCGGAGTTTTGTCCTCATTTTTACTGCCATATTTATGACGTTTCAGCTGTTGTACTCACCGGCCTTCTTCAGGTGATTTGAATTTCGAACTGAACCCTTTATTTCGCCCTCTCGGGTATATTCTTCTAGTTCCACGTGTCAAACCTCTTCCGGATGTCCCAGTTAACTCTCTTTAACTCAACCATGTAAGATTTGTTACCCGCTACAGTAGCCAGGTATTGAACTCACTGGATCCAATCAACGCTTTTATCCACTGAGCTATGTGTCCAGAAGAGGCATGAGACGTGGAACTAGAACAATCTACCCCGGTGGAAGAAATAAAGGATTCTGTTCGAAATTCCCATCACCTGAAAAAGGCCGGAGAGTACAACGGCCGAAATGTTGGGAATATGGCAATGAAGACAATGATAGCAATCCGTATAATGTAAATAATGCAAATAATCGTAATACCTCATGTCAGAGATCCAATCACCTGAAGAAGGCCGGAACGTACAAGGGCCGAAACGTTGAGAATATGACAATGAAGATGTGGCTAACAGCCCGAATAATGTAAATAAGGCAAGTAATCGTAATACCTCATGTCAGAGATCCAATCACCTGAAGAAGGCTGGAGCGTACAACGGCCGAAACGTCGTGGATATGGCAATAAAGATGAGGACAACAGTCCGAATAATGTAAATAATTACAATAGCTCATTTCAGAAATATAGAAAGAAACTATATTTTTACCGTTTGGTCATTCTCAAGAATGTTCATTTTACCAATCACTCTAGGAAAAAAAAACATTTATTAGCTTCTCCCTGAACCTGAACTATCACCAAACATGATGAATGAATGTTCCATCAGCGATGCGCTCTGCCTTGAGCGCCTATTGGGCCTTAAACTCAACCCAGACACCGTGGAGCTCGTACATACGATAGTCAGTTCCCAGTTTGGCTCCATTAATTACCTGACTCCTTGTACCATCCTCAAGCTTTACAAGAGTCAGATTGTGTCTAAAATGGAGTACAGCTGCCATATGTGGGAAGGGGCTGCTCAGTCTTCACTATCCAGTTTCGATAGAGTCCAAAACCGTTTCCGCGTCCTTCTGGGTAACAAATTATTTTTGAAATACAATCACCTTCACAGACGAAACATAGCAAGCTTCTCACTGCCCTATCGCTATTTCCATGGAAAGTGCTCAGACGAATCGCATTCTTTAATTCCACCAGTTGGAACCATTACGGTTAAGACCAGCCATGCTTCGCACATTGTAGCGAATCACCCTCATTCCCATGGTGAAATGTAAGTTCCACTCGAACAGCCTCTTCCGCGAACAGCTGCTCTCTGGAACCGGCTCCCAAGAGTATGTTTTTGCAATCATTACAAACTTAACCTGTTCAAGTTAACCATTATCTTGCGCACATCTCCGCATGAACTGAGCCTCTAAGTCTGTAACACTCTACCTCGAGTGGCTCCCGGGCCTTGTAAAAGGTGAACAACACTGTAAACAAGAATCCAAGCTTATTTTTTTTAGAAACAGTAATTCTACTTTAAATATATAGAATTCATGGGACATCCTGTGCGCAACGGTTTATACATATATGTCAGGAAGCTATATTTTAACACCGGTTCCCGTTCGATCACCAATGGTCAGCAACGTCGAGCCTGATTAGTACCTAGATGGGTGACCGCTGGAGAAAATTAAAAAGTGTCGTCGATTAGGATTCATTAGAAGATGGAAGGACTATCATTGTAGACGGATTACAGCCGTATCACGTTCGAACACCGGTTCACGTTCGATCACCGAAGTTAAGCAACCTCGAGCCTGGTCAGTACCTAGATGGGTGACCGCTGGAGAAAATTAAAAAGTGTCGTCGATTAGGATTCATTAGAAGATGGAAGGACTATCATTGTAGACGGCTTACAGCCGTATCACGTTGGAACACCGGTTCACGTTCGATCACCGAAGTTAATCAACGAGTAATTGTGGAGGATCTGAAGGATAACATTATAAAAAAAATGTGGGGTGAAAAAGTTGTCGGCTCCAAGAAAACCTCACCCCATGTCAATAGACCTTTGTTCAAATTTTTTCAACACTTATACAAAATCTATAGATAAAATTTGGCCTATTGTCCTCATCTTTGTCACCATATTTCTTACAACGTTTCGGCCGTTGTACGCTCCGGCCTTCTTTACGTGGTTGGAATGTCGAACTGAACTCTTTATTTCGCTCACTGGGGTAGACTGTTCTAGTTCCACGTGGCATTAAATATGGCACGTGGAACTAAAACAGTCTACAAAATAAAGGGTCCAGTTCGACATTCCAACCACATGAAGAAGGCTGGAGAGTACAACGACCGAAACGTTGTAAGAAATATGACAACAAAGATGAGGACAATAGTTCGAATAATGTAAATAGTGTACATAATAACTCATCTTAGATATATAGACTGATACTGAAGGGCCGAAATGTTGTAATAAATATGGCGACAAAGATGAGGACAATAGTCCGAATAATGTAAATAGTGTACATAATACCCCATTTCAGAAGTATAGATAGATACTGAAAGGCCGAAACGTTGTAATAAATATGTCGACAAAGATGAGGACAATAGTCCGAATAATGTAAATAGTGTACATAATACCTCATCTCAGAAATATAGACAGATAATAAACTTTGGCGTAAGTAAATACCAAACACTTTAAATAACTTGAAGTATGGATCACTTATAACAGATTTATTATGGGAGATAAGGAAACTGAAAATAATTTATTCTGCACTGGGGCAGTTTCGAAAGTAGCTTTAAAACCGAAAACATTAACCTGGTAACAAGGTTCTTTTTGATTCACGGCCACATCACGGTGAAACACCGGGTTCTATACGATCACCGAATTTAAGAAAAGTCGAGCTTGGTCAGTACCTTGATGGGTGACCGCTTAAGAATACCAGGTGCTGTAAGCTTGAATGTGTGTGAGGTGTAATGGATAATGGCTCGGAATTGTTAACCGGAGAGCCGAGTTCCAATAACAATTGGGTTCGTTATATTCACTTGTACGCAAATACCTTTGGGAACTATATGAATCCACCTTTTCTCCCCTAGCTATGTGTTAATTAGTAAGACATTCATCCCTAAATCATTACTACTTAAAAAATTCTTACACTCTAAAAATAGAAAAAAAATTAGGGATGAGGAAAAATGCTTATGACAAGCTGAGAAGCATTACGGCCGCATCACATTGAAACACCGGTTCCGTACGATCATGGAAGTTAAGCAACGTCGACTAACTAGATTGTATATTACACCACCCGCAACTTCAAGCTCACAGAACCTGATATTCCCAGGGGGTCAACCATCAGATATTAATTCTAGTAAATGCAGATGGTGGTTGTATTTCATGATATCTGTATTGAGGATGCTTATGGCTCCTGTCAAAAAATAAGGATCATTTTTGTTTTGACACAGAAGGAAACATTTTAACGCATAAGCGTTTTGTCTAACAGTTCTCTGAAAATGCAACCGGCTTTCTGAGTTCAGTTTCCAGCTTTGTCTGTTGCATTCCTTCCGTACTAATGCCCTTGGTCTAATTACTAGCATGCTTGTCTCGCTAGGTGAATTAGAACTGAGTAGTGAGTTCGATCCTCACTGGGCGCCTCACACTTTCGGCCTTAAGACATCTAATCTACGCTTAGAAAATCATTTGGGGCACTACGACGTGATGCAATGGTTAACTAGCTTGTCTAGCTAGATCAGTTACGATTTAATAGTGAGTTCGATACTCACTTGCTGCTCTAGACATTCGGCCTTGTGCCACGCCGTAGCAAATCATTTGCGTCACTTGTCTTGCAAAATTAATTACCACTGAGTAATGAGTTCGATTCTCACTGAGCGCTTCACACTTTCGGCCTTATGATACATGTGATATACGGTTAGAAAATTAATTGGGGCACTTCGACGTGGTGTAATGGTTAACGAGCTTGTCTCGCTAGATCAGTTACGACTTAATAGTGAGTTCGATACTCACTTGCTGCTCTAGACATTCGGCCTTGTGCCACATCGTAGCAAATCATTTGCGTCACTTGCCTTGCAAAATCAATTACCATTGAGTAGTGAGTTCGATCCTCAATGGGTGGTCCAATCTTCCGGAATTGTGCCACATCTAAGCTACGCATAGAACATCACCACTTCTTACTCGTCGTCGTCGGCGGCGGCGGCGGCGGTGTCTTTAACTCGTATCCAAGAATTTAATTTCTTCTTTGCTTTGCTAATCGCTTTATGAGACTGTTGTTGATGACAACATTCCCTGCCATTGTGTCTATTCAGGACTAGAAAATTCCAGTTTCAGCAAAACCTAAGCTAAACACTTGATTTCATCACCTTGCTTTCTCTTTGGCACATATAGAATGAGACATGCAACGTTATGAAACTGTAACGGACTGCCGCTGACTGGGTTATAATTTCGAGTGGCGCCTACTGTAGTTTGTCCGTTATGCGTAGCTCTTTTCACTCGCTGGTTAAGCCGTTGATATCTGTTGTGATCATCGTCCGCTTGTTTCAGCGTTGAGGTTTTTGTTATTCATCACGCTTAGTCTGGGTCCTAATGTCCCTAGAAAAAGGCATGAATCCATTTCGCCCCTCCACCAGGAAGAGTATGCTCTTTAATCTTTTGTAAATGCTTATTTAAAAGAAGAAAACTCTGAATCCAGAACCAACTGGACATACCGACGTCGTCTATCTGCTGAGGGGCGGTCGTTTTCCTATCAGTTATGCTGGTTGTGTCTCGAGAAACACCTACGGCTCTTCCTAAAATGTCAAAACGTGTTTTTTTTTAATTAATACAGCGGTTTTCATTTTTATTTTATTTATTTATTTGATGAGATCAAAAGATTGTTAAATATTAGCGTTTTATTTTATTTTATTTTTATTTTACTAAAAAGCAACTAAAATTAAGATGAAAGTAAATGCTAATCAAAAATAAATTGTTGGTTTTTTATATCAGGTCGCAAAACTTCTGTCATTCTTATCAGATTTCTTTGACTTGTGAAAAAAAACAAGTTTCCTTAATTGTTTGCTCCGCTGAGATATTATTCCGAAAAAAGCCATTTTACTGGACAGGAAACAGTTCACTCATGGTTATCGCAATATATCTTTTAAACTGTAATATAAAGGCACAGTGGATAAAAGCGTTGGTTAGATCCAGTGACAGGACCCAAAGAGTGTGAGTTCAATACTCGGTAAAGGTAGCGGAGAACTTGGAGAGGAGAATTAACAGGAGATAACAGATAACCGACATCCATTAAACATGACACGTGGAAATAGAACGAAATAAATGGTTCAGTTCGACATTCCAACCACCTGAAGAAGGTCGGAGCGTACAACGGCCGAAACGTTGTAATAAATATGGCGACAAAGATGAGAACAATAGTCCGAATATATGTAAATAGTGGACATAATACCTCATCTCAGAAATATAGACAGACACAGAAAGGCCGAAACATTGTAATAAATATGGCGACAAAGATGAGGACAATAGTCCGAATAATGTAAATAGTGTACATAATACCTCATCTCAGAAATATAGACTGACACTGAAAGGCCGAACCGTTGTAATAAATATGGCGACAAAGATGAGGACAATAGTCCGAATAATGTAAATAGTGTACATAATACCTCATTTCAGAAATATAGACAGACACAGAAAGGCCGAAACATTGGAATAAACATGGCGACAAAGATGAGGACAATAGTCCGAATAATGTAAATAGTGTACATAATACCTCATCTCAGAAATATAGACAGATATGCACTGGGATCTTTTGTTTAACATTGTGTGGCGTTCCACCCCACGCTCCTTAGCGTGCTCATTCTCGAAAGTGTTTTTGTTTTTTTTAATTGGTGTCACCCCGTGCAAGACAGCAAAGCCACTAAGACACAAGGAGTTACTGGATGTGGAAGAATTAGAAAACAGTAATATTACTAAGGAGCGAGAACAAAAGAAGAGTAATCAGGCCAGTAGATAGCGATTGACATTGCATTTAAAAAATTTTTAATTTAAAGTTGACCGCAAAGCATGGAGCCGGAAGAGAGTTCCACAAGCAAGAAGTGCGATAGAAGAAATTGTGAGCATAGAACTTACGGCTACATCAAGCTAAATCAACTGTAAATTGGTGAGATCTAGATGCCAGTCTAGTACTGCCCTTATTCATAAAATCTAGGTAACATAATGAAGAGCTCGTCTGAACAATTACGATGAAAGTAATTCTAGAAAAGGCAGAGGGAGGTAACTTTAGAGCCGAGACGCCAGGTCAGGTCGAAAAATACGTTTTAAAAATGCGTCTTAAAATCGCGCTGGGATCAACCACTTGTAAATAAATCGTATAACCAATTGTAACGATTTTCGACTGAATGTCAATATTTTTAAACGGAAGTTGATGTAATTTATATTTTTATATACAAAACAACATAGTTTAAAAAAGGGGAGAAATATATATTTATGTGATTGGCTTTTGTGTGCGCGTATATGCAGGTGATGCTTACGTAATTCGGTTGAAGTTAAGAAGTCGGTTTGCTCGAGCACTAACTTCGTGACGATTGTGACTAAATTCGTGACTGAATTTGTGAGTAAATCGGTGAGGAAACGATATACTTCTTGCCACTTTCTCCCTCCCCCTTATTATAGTCAGAAGGACACTGTATGCTGGGATCATTTTTCTTAGCCAATAAAATGGGGCGGCTTGCGTTTTGACATGACTCAATCCAGATCTGTCGTTTCAGGCGGTCCGGACTGACTTGTCGAACCCAGTCGAAGCTATACCGAAGGACAGAGTCATGATGGGGAGGTGGACAAGCCCGACGCCGTGTATGCGGGGTCTACGGAGAATTTTTACCCAAGCCTAACGGCTCAGATTTGCTCCACATAAAATATGTCCTTGTGCCACTTACTGCCTTGTAGTGAGGCGAGGTAAATAACCTCAGTCCAGATTTGCCTTAACTACTAAACAGACTTATTGCGTTCAATTGTTTAACCTTGCTTTTGTGCACAAACACCAATTCATAGTTTGTAAATTAGTTTGCCTTCTTACCGGTTTGATTTGCTTAAACTATATCGTTTGCTTGTTTGCATGATTGTTGCAGTTTCATCCATTTTTACCATTTTTTTTTCATTGCAAACTTTATTGATTCTGTTCGTTTTAATTATCTTGCGTTTTGTCAATGGCTTCAAAGTCATCACTATGGAATCCTGTTTTTGGAGAGAAGAAATGAGCGAAGCAGCTTAAAATTTTCCCTTTTATTCTGCCTAATACAATGCCACCTATCCGGCTTTAAGCGAAGTTCCCTGGTTGACAGGTAAGCTAATACCACAATACTGCTTAACAGCTACAATATGTTGCGAATGCTCGCTTCAATATGGATATCACAACATACACTCGGACTTTCTTTCTGACAAGTCACTCTTGCTAACTGTTTAACAACATTATGTTTTCATAGTAAAAGTCACCTAATCCTAATATGTGCATATGTCACGTGATTAAATGACATACACTGACGTCATTCAAACATAAATACTGCTAACGTCTCCTTTAACAGCCAAACTTTTTTTAATTTATTACGTTATATCAGCGAGCTTATGGCATCCAATACATTCCGATATGCATCCAACCGGTTTCACACATCAATGATTAGAAATGGCTTATAGCAGTGAATTCTTTAGGTCATAAAGACGATATTTAATCAAACCCTATAGACTGACACTACAGAATCCCAAAGACAAAACTTTGTCTGCATCAGATCCCAAAGAATAGCGCTCCAAACCCAGAAGTAAGGAGCTTTAATGCATAACAGAAACCACATCAATTAAAATGGATCTCTATCTATAAAAGGTATGTGTGTGTGTGTGTGTGTGTGTGTGTGTGTGTGTGTGTAACGAATGCACGGCCGCAATTTTCGACGGATTTGCACCAAAATTTACATGCACATGCTCCAAGTTAGCAACGAGGCAAAGACCGACTTTGCATTTCCCAACTCCCATCGATAGTTGAAATAATCGATTTTTTCATGCTTCTACGGCATTTTTCATGTAGTTTGCGGCCATTTTCTACTGGCCAGAGCGAGAGCCTATAGCTGGCTGCCACGAATAGGCAGGAAGATTCTAATCGATAGCTGCATTCGTTACAAGTGGGAAAAATTTAAATCTACATGGCACTTTACTCCAATTGACTCATTCGCTTGCTTAAACTCAACGTTGATTCTGATTCCGCAGAACTGGGTTGGGTGTGAAAAGGTATTTGTTGTTAACATTCTTTTTTCATTTGGTTTTTCCAGTTATGAGTCCTTTTTTAAAGCTGATCGTTTTGTGTTCATTTTGTTTAGTTCTTTTTTCGTAACAGATTTAATGTTTAGTATAGAGCTTAGAAAAAATTCGCAGTGTGAGATAGTCAAGAAGTAAGGCATGTAGCAACATCAGCACGGCAAAGGGCACTCCTTTAAAGGCAAGGAAGGGCAAAAATATTTAAGTCAAGTGAGAGCGATTGCTGTATGAGTCGTACGATTTTTGAATCAAGCACGGGCAACGCCGGGTCATGCTGCTAGTAACAGATATAACTAGAACGAGAAAATAATAATATAATCAAGCTCTTAACTTTCCACATTAACACTTATCGATACTAGAAAAAGGGATAACAGTTAGTGGACATGAAAAGACTAATTTCTTTAAAAAAAATGTGTTAAGAAAATAATTTTATAAATTTCAAAAGACAATTACACTAACTATCCAATCAACGAATGTCGAATGTTTACGTATAAGGAAACAGCTAATTTCATAATTGCCATTATCACTGAGTAGGGAATTCGATCTTCACTAGCTGCGCCTTACAAAATTTGACATTTATAACCCAACAAGGATTGATATATCGTAAAATCGTAAAGTGACGAACTACAGTTGCTATCCAGAACGCGTAGTTGCAAGACGTGTCTGCCAACAACAGTTCTTATGAAAGTACCAGCGAAGCAAATCTTGAATGACCACGTCATTTACGAGTAAAGAAAACTACATGATTTCACCAGAGACAAATAGGACATCACCACCAACCTACCTGTTTTC
>OZ038511.1:9460161-9475161 GCA_964036315.1 Acanthosepion esculentum
CATGTCTGTGTGTTAAAATATTTAAAACAGTTGTATGTTTTTCAACGAAATTCAACTTACATTTTTTTATATGTAAGTCAGTTTATTACACACGCATGCTCCACACACCCACGCACACACAATATAATTAACAAGACGAAGTAAGATAT
Source organism: Acanthosepion esculentum (assembly GCA_964036315.1). Taxonomy (NCBI): domain Eukaryota; kingdom Metazoa; phylum Mollusca; class Cephalopoda; order Sepiida; family Sepiidae; genus Acanthosepion; species Acanthosepion esculentum. Next base: position 9,460,311 of record OZ038511.1, read on the forward strand.
TGTAAATATTTCTTATAAGATGTTAAATTGTATATTTATTTTGTTCCTATATTTTTGTTTGAAAAATTCTATCAAATTCAGTTGGTTCAATACCATTTTTTTTTAGAAAATACTGACTTGCTTAATAAAATAGGACATCTTTTATATCACTCTCGCTTTCGCCATATATATATATGTGTGTGTGTGTGTGTGTGTGTGTGTGCTCGCGTGCTTGTGTGTAGAGAGAGAGAGAGGGGGGAGGGAAAGAGAGAAACTGTATACTTGTCAATGAATTAGTATTGTGTGCTTAGTAATTGTTGTTGGCGAAATATATATTGTGTACTTTGTGATTTAGCGAACGGTTCCTCCTGTCGCTAATATGTTTTCAGAGACGTTTTTTCAGTTTTTTTAGTCGAAAATAGAGTTCCACCTGGTACGCGTCGTAATGGAACAAAGCTGGTATGACTTAGCCAGAAGTAGGAGAAAACAGACGAAACCTCATTTGCGAGGGAAAAAAACGTGGACAAAATATAGTCGTGAAAAAAAAGATGTATATTAAAAAAGAAACACAAAAAGACAAATAATCTCTGGGGAGGTTTTCTATTTCATGAATAGGTAATAGAATTTGTTTATTCACAACAGCCAAACAGGATTTTTAAAGTAAACAAGCAATTCCTTTCAGTCTTTCTACGCGCGTTCGGGGAAAGAAAAAATATAATTGGACACAAATAGGGGTGCGTGTTTTTGTGTTTCTGTGAAAGAGTTAACTTTTCTCTCTTACTTTTCTTTTTCTCTGTTTCTTTTTTTCTTTCAATTTTCTTTTTTTTTCCTTCTCTTTTTTCTCTCTCAATTTCTTTTTTTCGTTCATTTTTATTTTCTCTCTTTTTGCGTTTGGTTTTAAATGTCTTTATTTCTTGCTTTTTTTTCTTTCTTTCTCTTTTGATTCTTTTATTCTTCTTCTTCCATCGTTTCTTGAATTCTTCTCTCTTTCTTTTATTTTCTCTTACTTTCTTTTCTTTCTCACGCTTTCCCTTTGTCCTTTCATTCTTTTACTTTGTCTCTTTCTTTTTCCCTTTCTTTTTTTTCTCTTTTTTTCTCTCCGTATCTTTCTTACTATCTTTTGTTCTTTACTTCTTTCTTCATTTTCTCATGTCTGTTCTTTCTCGTTATTTCACTCATTCTTTTTCTTTATCTCTTTCATTTCTCTTTCTTGCTTGCTTTTTTTTTTTCATTCTAGATTTCTTTATTTCTCTTTCTTTCTCTTTCTTTCTTTTTCTTTCTTTTTCTTTAGATCATTTTCTCTCTTTCTCACACACACACACACACACACACACACACACACACACACACACACACACACACACACACACACGTATCTAAATCCTACATATTTACTTAGTTACTTTTGCTTTACTCGTGTCAGAGGTTTTTTTTCTTTGGACTCTGAGCTTGGATTCTGGACGATTGTTTTCGCCTCAATTACATGTTCTTAGTTCTTTCTTTTTTTATTCCTTATTTTTCTTTGGGTATTGGTTTGTTCATTTACAAGCCAAAACACCTAAGGTTTTTCCAGACGAGTATAACTATTATTATTATTATTATTATTATTATTATTATTATTATTATTATTATATATGTATATATAGAACTATCTATCTATCTATCTATCTATCTCTCACTCTCTCTCACTCTCTGTCTCTCTCTCTGTATATATATATATATATATATATATATATATATATATATATATATATATATATATATATATATAGTACAGGTAATAAATCCGTTGGTATATAATCCAAGTGGATGCTAGTAATATAAAATATTAAAACTGATCCCAAAAAATAGTTCAATGTATTTTATTATAATGGAGCCAAAAAATACTATTACACAACAAAATCCAAAATAGCTACATATGGTGGTGGTGGAGGATAGATCTATTTCAAACGTCAAAAACTACGTCAGTCTTATTCAACCCCAGTGTATAGATTGTGTTCTTGTCAGAATTAGAAACAGTCTATACACCTTCAGAACCTTGGCTGAAAATAAGATAATTATGCATGAAAATGGCTTCAATATGTAGGGAAAAATCGCTTTTCAGAACATGGCCGATGTTTCTCTGCGTATTCATAAGATATGTATGTACGTGAGAGATTCATGGAAGATTGTAGTTTAAAAGCAGTAAAATCGACCTTGCGAATCGAACGATCCTCTGTGGCCGAATCGGTTAAAAGACATGTCAGGCTATATGACGTATTTCTTTATAGGATACAGGTTCGATTCCTGTCGGAGGACGAATATTTTCTTTGAAAATTTCTCGGACATTCAGGCCGGTAAATGTTGTTTAATACTGTTTATTATAAACAGAGCATTTACTTAAATATTTGTATCTATAAAAAGAATGTATAAACATAAAAATATCTTAATATATATATATATATATACAGACACACACAAATCTATGAAAAGTTTTATTGCATTCTTTTAAATTTACGAGTAGAGGCTATTGCGTAATGTGATCAAAATTATGGATAAAATGTTCGGATTTTCATCACAATACAAAACACTTTATTCGAAAATTGTAAAAAATAAATTTAAAACGCAATCGGTCCTTTTTAATCAAACTTGTTTCGATGAATAGTTGGTGCCGAAATATAAATTATATATATATATATATATATATATATATATATATATATATATATATATATATATATATATAAGCAGAATGAAACAACACTCAAAGATATAATAGGTAGAAATGCTTAACCCATTAATAATAATAAACAAGTTAAGCTCATCATATATTATAAAAAAATTAAAACAATTGACTTTATATCTTTAATATTACAATTAATTGAGAACTACAACCACACAACTATATCCTCTATCAAATTACATGCCCGTTCGCAGATCGTATCTCTGATGCTAATAATAAACCCACTACATGCATTGGTTTTACTAAAACCACGCTCTCCCGTAGACTTACCTGTCACCTTTCTGATTTTAGTTCCATTAAGCAACATCTTTTTTCCAAAAAAAAACAAAAAACATAGCCATGTACATTATATTAGGCAGATATTAGTTGATAACACAATTATCACACATACACACAGTAAAAAGAACCTTTAGATATTGGAGGCCATCTACATTAAAACAAAACAACCCACACTCAACAAAATTACATTTCAAACCAGTCATCACATATCACAATAAATTACATAATAAATTAAAACACATGGTTCTGTTGGCAACCTTTCTTTCTCTCATGTGGTCATGTTCGACTTCATAGAACCGCATTATGAATTTACGACCTGTCTCTGCTATTCCGTTATCGTCTCAAAGCAAACATCTATGTAAACAAAACAGGATGCCATCTTTGACAATGAACATCTCTATCGTAGAGTCCTAATAACCAATCTGATGACGGCTAATGGCAGCCAACATGGTCGATAAACATAATAAAGATATATCCAGACGTTGGACAGTTTTTGTCTTTATTTTTTTCCTGAAATTAAAGCCAACATACGAAGTTTGGAACGGCTCCTGATAAAACATAACATACATTCGTTGTCTGTTATATCTCTCATTACATATCTGTGTGTGTGTGTGTGTGTGTGTGTGTGTGTGTGTGTGTGTGTGTGTGTAGATATTTAGTTCCTTCAGATTCTTTGCTGATGTCTTGACACAGAGAATCTTTAAGGCATAATCACTTTAGATATACCAAAGTCTTTTGAAAAGGTAATGCGATATGGTGCCAATACAATCCTCAGTATACCAATCATTTCCTAGCAGGCAAGTCCATGAAGATCATATCAATGGCCACTTCTCTGAAGCTCATGGAATCAATGTGGTCGTTCGTCAAGCATCTCTTCCCGGTCCTATCCTCTTTCTCCGTCCTGGATATGACGATAAACTACATCCGCGTCCCGGGTAAGACGATAAACTACATCCACGTCCCGGGTAAGACGATAAACTACATCCGCGTCCCAGGTAAGACGATGTCCAACAGCAAGCCATCTGATCAGGAGGTTTTGAGGAGCGTGGAACCACCTCTTCATTGCTGGCGTTCCCAGGTTCACCCTGACCCGGAGTGGTAGCACTTGTTAGGGTACCAGCCATGGGGAAATAGTTGACACCCAAACTTGTGTTAAAAATACGTTTTAATACCAGAAATGCTTTGTAATAAAAAAACAGCAATAATTTTTGAAGGAAAAATTATTATCAGCAATACTTAAAAAAAAAAGTACTAGCAATACAAACAGTTATACATTCTTTGGAAAAAATATGACCAGCCATAGATTTCTTCAAGGAAAAATATTCCCAGAAATAGATTTTTGAAGAAAAACATATTACCAGCAATAAAAATTCTGTCGGCATCAAATAATCCATTGAGGTTGATATGCCGTAAAACAAACCAAACCAAACTAAACCTAACCTCTTTCTGTGTTATATTACCAATCGACCTAACAACGTGCACAGATCTTTAGTAAATGCTATAAATGCAACTGTATCTTACTGGTGTGCCCAGTTGCACTGATACGTTTACTACAAAAGCATCAATTCGACGAACAGGATTTCTTTGTAAAGGGAAACGTTTTTTTTAATCATTTCATCCCAGCAAGCTAATAAAGTCACTACCATGGGTTACTGAGAATGAAAGAAGCTGAGAAAATTTTTATTGGGGATAGTGGAAAAAACAGGATTCAAGAAGACAGAAGATTACGATCGAGATTGCTTTAAACTTTTTGAACATTGTAGCTGACAGGAAATCAAGAAACGGGAAAAGAGTTCCAAACTGCAGAAATGCGACAGAAGAAGCTGTCAGCTATAGAACATATGGTTACATATAGGTATTTCAACAGTAAAATGATGAGACCTAACTTCTTATCTAGTACTTTGCTTAAATTCGGGGAGTCGAAGCTCCTCAGTAGAATTATCGTGAAAATATTTATAGAAAAAGTCGGAGGGCAAGTACGTTACGGCGGTGGTTGAAACCGAGATGCCAGGGTCGAAAACATTGCAGATTCGTCTTTGGATTTTTTATAGAGTATCTAGATACGTTGACGAAACACGAGAGCTATAGACAATTCAGGGACGAATGATAGACTTATACAGGTGTAAGATAGATTCTGGCGGGAAAAATGTGTAGAGGAACACAGTGAAACAACTTTCCTAGCAGCAGAACTCGCAATTGATTCAATATAATTGTTCCACTTCATGTCTGTGGAAAGCGTTAAATCTGGAAGGCGCAATTATATAGCATTCTGGGGGTTATCGCCATACAGATGGAAAGAAGAAACGGTTCTCTGAGACGAATAAAGGGGAGAAGTTTCGTTTTGGAAGTGTTGAGATTAACAAGTCATTTCTTGCCCCAGTTAACAACAGATTGAGGATTATTTTCGAAATCAGCTGCCAATTTGATCTTATCGAACCTATCAAACTTATCATTAAGACCAGACAAAACTTCTGTTTCAACTTTAGTGTATTTTGCACAGATTCAAGTGTTCCATATACTATGCGTTCCGCCTAAACCATCATATATTCTGAAAATCAGGGGTAATATAGTTTTTATTTTGTTTCCTTTTGTCTTCACCTATGAGCTGTGAACACATACATATCTGTTGGAGTTTTTGGTTACCCTGGTGTACTAGTGAGCCAGCCAAAATGAGCTGATTCATATTATAGTTCACCAATAGAAGTGTTAACCAATCAGAAGGCACAAAATATTGAAAGAAAAGACGTGTATAAAAGCGGACATTTTTTCCCCAAATATGCACAGCCAGCCTCTGATATCGAAGACTGAAGAATTACGGAACAGCTGCTGGTGGTATTGGCGATATAGTCAGATTCATTAGAGTGTCTGACTCGTGATTATTAATCTTTAACAGATTACGTACTGCTCTATATTCTATATTCATAGACTATGGTGAACATGGTCAACATTATGTACACTATTTACATTATTCGGACTATTGTCCTCATCTTTGTCGCAATGTTTATCACAACGTTTCGGCCGTTGTACGCTCCGGCCTTCTTCAGGTGGTTGGAATGTCGAACTGAACCCTTTATTTCGCTCACTGGGGTAGAGTGTTGAATACAATATGGAAACCAATAATAAGGAGTGCCAGAGAAAAGCGATAGCAACAACAAAAATTGCAATATGAGCTCTGGTAAAAAAAATGCAATGATAACAACAAAAATCGCAATATGAGCACTGGTTAAAAGTGTTTGCTGAAGACATTAGGTTTATAATACCCAGAAATTCATACACAGATGTCCCCAAGGACACATGGCACAGTGGATAAAGGCGGAGCTTCTTTTATTTGTTTCGAAATATTATATTCATTCTTCTCGCCTCATATACGTCTTCACTGTGGGTCCCTCTGTGTGTACGTATCTATCAAAGCCAATAATTGCTTGATAGCCCAGGTCGAAAATTAGGAATCTTTTTTCTTGGTTTCCGTCTTTGCTATTTTTGTATCTCAAAAAGGTAAGCAAATATACGTGAACGCTTGTAGGTTTGTGTATTTTGGTAATGATGCATGCATACATTTGAAATTGTGAGTGAGATACTTGCGTTTTGTTTGCCTGTACCAGCAGTTGGTTTAAAAACAACAGCAAAAGGAAATAAAGTACAAAATTTAATAGTATGCAAATTCATTTTATTTGAGAGATCATTATAATATAATTTTTATATTCTGTTTGCTCCTATATGGATAGCTTTGTGCCAGACTGTGATAAACTTAGTATATATACAGACGTGTAAAAATGATGGAAATACCACAAGAATATTATTTTGATAAATAATGCGATACGAAACGTCAATCTGAAAATAAACATGAACGGAAAAAAATACAGATGATAAAATATGTAGGAATTTTGCAAGGACAAATTTCCAAGGCTCTACGGCGTACGGAGCACAAAGTACTTCAGGATCTCAGCTCAGTTTAGCACAAACAGTACTTGGGAGAGATCTGAGTAAGATTTTGATTGGCTAATTTTCATGAAGGTAGGACAGTGGTACAGAAGGTAAACTACAGGAACTGCTACAGAAGGTAGCGAAGGAAAGCAAGAGAAAAGGATTACCCATCAGACAGGTTCCATGGGTTCAGAAAGAGAAAAAGATGTCTAAACTCAATGAAGTAGAAAAAAGATAACTAGCTCAGAATTGCCTAACAGTGGACGGAAAATGCGACTCTGACTTCCGAAGGTGCATTGCGATAGCGAAAGATAGCTTCCAAAAGCTAAACGAAGTATGAAGAAACAAGAAAGTTTACTTAGAAGCAAAAAAAATAGCACTAAATTATTGGGTAATATCCGTTCTCCTCTTTGTCAGGGAAAAATTGGGCAATCTCCTCAAAGATGAAGAAGGATTTTGAGGCAACAGAAATATGGTTCTATATATGGATGCTGGCAATATTATGGACTTAACATGTGAGTAACATGAAAGTTTTAAAAGAAATGGAATTTAATTGGATGGATAGACTTTGAATCAAGATGAGGCAGTTGAAATTACTTAAACGGGCAAGGGATGATAAAAGTGGCTGTGGAAAATTTAAATTTCACATTGAAAGCAGGAGCCACAAAAGAAAGCAAAGAATAACCTAGCGAGCGAGAAAATCTATGGCAGAAGAGGGATTGAGAAAAAAAAAAGAAAAGATAATCTTTACTAAGCGCTACAAAGGATCAGAAGTTGTAGAGTTGCTACCTTCGAAAGTCAACCGTCAAAATCCTGGTTTTAACCTGTTTAACTTACCCAAGAATGGAAAAAAAAACGCAGCTACATCAAGCAACGAGTTTCGCTTTCCAAAAAATGGAAGAAACGGAACTACATCAAGGAACGAATTTCGCTTTCCCAAGAATGGAGGAAACGCAACTACATCAAAAAACAAGTTTCGCTTACCCAAGAATGGAAGAAACGCGACCACATCAAGCAACGAGTTTCGCTTACCCAAGAATGGAAGAAACGCAACTACATCAAGCAACGAGTCTCACTTTACCAAGAATGGAAGAAACGCAATTACGTGAAACAACGAGTTTCGCTTACCCAAGAATGGAAGTAAAGCAACTACATCAAGAATCGAGAATCGCTTCCCCATGAATGGAAGAAACGCAACTACGTCAAACAACGAGTCTCGCTTACCCGAGAATGGAAGCAGCGCAACTATATCAAACAACGAGTTTCGCTTTCCCAAGAATGGAAGACACGCGACCACATCAAGCAACGAGTTTCACTTTCCCAAAAATGTAAGAAACGCAACCACAAGCAACGAGATTCGCTTTCCGAAGAATGGAAGAAACGCAACTAAATCAAAAAACTATTATCGCTTTCACAAGAATGGAAGAAACGCAACTACATCAAACAACGAGTTTCTCTTACCAAAGAATGGAAGAAACGCGACCAAATCAAACAACGAGTTTCGCTTTCCCAAGAATGGAAGAAACGCAACTACATCAAGCAACGAGTTTCGCTTACCCAAGAATGGAAGAAATGCAACTACTTCAAGCAACGATTATCGCTTACCCAAGAATGGAAGAAACGCAACTACATCATGCAACGAGTCTCGCTTACCCGAGAATGGAAGCAGCGCAACTATATCAAACAACGAGTTTCGCTTTCCCAAGAATGGAAGAAACGCAACCACAACAAGCAACGAGATTCGCTTTCCGAAGAATGGAAGAAACGCAACTAAATCAAAAAACTATTATCGCTTTCACAAGAATGGAAGAAACGCAACTACATCAAACAACGAGTTTCGCTTACCAAAGAATGGAAGAAACGCGACCAAATCAAACAACGAGTTTCGCTTTCCCAAGAATGGAAGAAACGCAACTACATCAAGCAACCAGTTTCGCTTACCCAAGAATGGAAGAAACGCAACTACATCAAGCAATGAGTTTCACTTACCCAAGAATGGAAGTAACGCAACTACATCGAGGAACGAGTTTCGCTTACCCAAGAATGGAAGAAACGCAACTACATCAAGCAACGAGTTTCGCTTTCCCAAGAATGGAAGAAATGCAACTACATCAAGCAACGAACAGAGTTATAAACTTAGTATGTTCGAAAGAAATAAAAGAAATTGAACATGAAGATTATTTCTCGTGAAATACTCGCTCCAGGCTTCTGGCATTTCATACAAACAACTCGATGAGGCAGATCAATCAATAATTCTCAGCTTTATCTTTGGGTCGAAGAAGTAGTGGTCAAGGCATTTCCATTTGCTGACGAACGCGCCCCTTATTCCTCAGAGAACAGACTCTATACTGATTCAAGGGCCCAGAGGCTTCCTTCATTTTGGTTTTCTCTCCTTGTAAACAAGTAAGTAAAAAAAAAAAAAACACTAAATAATTGTGCATTCGTTTTACGAAACGAATTTGATTCCCCCTGCGATAAAATCTTGATTTTATTGTTTGTCCCTACAAAACCGTGTCTAAAAGAAAGTCTCTTTGAAAATGCGATATATTTTTCAAAGTCTTTCGAGTTTTTTATATACAGAGTTTCATTCGAGGTAGAGAATTTTCAACTATGTTAAAAATTTATAAGTTGATCCAAATATTTCTTAAAACTTTATATATATATATATATATATATATATATATATATATATATATATATATATATATATATATATATATATATATAAAATATTTATTCAAAAATTATAACATAAGCATGATATAACTTCACTAAAAAAATAGAGATTTTGTTTCAACACTTCGAGTGTTTTTCAAGATCCCTTGACAAGGTACCAGGTACCAAAATTACTATTTTTGTAGTGATGCTATAACACGCTTATGTTATTATTTTTGTATAAATATTATTTGCTCTACTTTGTATTGAGCACTTTCTTAAAAATAGTGTTTTGGGTTATCGGAATTTTATTCCATCTATACCAACCCTGTACTTGTATATATATATATATATATATATATATATATATATATATATATATATATATATATATATATATATATATATATATATATATATATATATATGTGTGTGTGTGTGTATGTGTGTGTGTGTGTGTCTATAATATATACGTTAAATGCTCTGTTTATATTAAACAAAATTAACAACATTTACCGGCCCGAATGTTCATTAAAATCTCATAGAAAATATGCGTCCCCCGACAGGAATGGAACCTGCATCCTACCCGGAACTGTCATATAGCCTGAAGTGTTATACCAGTTCAAATAGAAAGGATATGGGTTCGATTCCAGTTTTATGGCTTCAACTACAGATAAATGTATGTATCTATGTTCATGTGATGTGATGAGATACACCCTTGTGCAAATTAATTGAAACAAAACGAATACTTCCGTTATTATTTACTTTTTATTAGTATTTTTTCAATGAAACATGACTCAGTGCACATGTTAGTACTTGTCCATTCCACGAAATCCTTTCTTGCAGATTGACCACTGAGTCTCGTTTGGATTTTAAATCAGGAGAGTTTCTGGCCAATCTATAGTACTTTGATTTGCTCACTGGTAAGGCTTGCCGGTGTGTTCGGGCAGCGTTACAATTTTCGTACGCTTCCTTGGGGTCACGTCCATCTCAGACAATAGTCATAGGATAACTAATCGACAATCAAGACAATCGTGTCTGCGCGTGATAAAAATCTAATGCAATCACTGATGACGCGATATTTTTCAGGGCAAACATATAGACCCCGAAAATAGATTCATATTTTCTTTATGAATTGAAGCGCAGTACTAGATTGGCAGAAAGGTCTCATCATTTTACAGTTGAAATGACTCGATGTAATCGTAAGTTCTCTGCTGTCAGTTTCTTCTCTGGCGTTTCTTGTGGAACTCTCTTCCGGCTTCTTGCTTTCCAGTCATTTAACACCACTGCAAATGATCTAATCTGAGTAAAAAATAGAAATCGATTACACCTTGTCACTCCAGTGGGTATAAAACTGGCCGTATGGTGAAGGAAACCAATTTCAGTTAATTTGCACAAGGGTGTGTTGTAATTATTTACATTGTTCGGATTGTTGTCCTCATCTTCGTTGATATATACACGACGTTTCGGTCTTTGTATGCTACGGCCTTCTTCAGGTGAATATGGTAACAACGATGAGGACAACTGACCAAAGTGGCCGAATAGTGTAAATGATAAAATTTATTGTTGGTAATTTTACTATATGCATCGTTGGCAATTTTCTATATAAAAATGTATTGCTGGGATTTTTACTATCAAAATATAGTTTTATACCTTCACAGTGTTTTGTTTTTGTTTGAGGGTTCATTATATGCCCAAAGTTGGGACCCGAACAGATGCTACTACCTCGGGTCCTGGTGATCCTAGGAACAACATAAATTAAGAAATGATTCCACGCTCCTCAAATCCTCCAATCTCCCGAGTAGGGTTTTTGTTACCGGATATTCTTTGCATAATACTCAGGACATATTCTTTACATAATACTCAGGACAAATCTGTACTGGTAAGTACTTTTCCTCGTGTTAACTTAAAGTCTTTTGTCGTTCAGGAAAAACCACATTAGTGTTGTTTAATTCAGCCCCCCCTCTTTTTCTGATATTTTACCTCCACGAAGTTGTTCTTATTTCTGGGGTTTTAGCGAGAAGATTTGAATCATGTGGCATGAAGTATAATTTCAATCGCAAAGTTTGAAGATTCTTTCCACATCTGGGGTCTGCTGTTTCTTCTATGAATTTAAATATTCTTGATAAAATACAAAATAGATTGTGCAATGTTATTGGTCCTGACTTGGCATCTCGGCTTCAGTCACTTTCCCACCGACGTAAAAAACCTTATCTGTACCTTTCCATATATGTTTTTATGGTAAGCTTTTAAATGTGTCTTTATGCAAAGTTTAACACAATATTCACTAGCCACGAAGTTTCTTCATTCGTATAAAAGCATAAATTTTCGCCTATTGTGATAAAAAGAGAGATAGATAGATAGAACATGAACAGACCGAAATAGATAGATAGATAGATAGATAGATAGAACATGAACAGACCGGAATAGATAGATAGATCATGAACAGAACGAAATAGATAGATAGATAGATAGATAGATAGATAGATAGATAGATAGATAGATAGATAGATAGATAGATAATGAACAGGATAGATAGATAGCTTGCTAGCTAGCTAGCTAGATAGATAATGAACAGGATAGATAGATAGATAGATAGATAGATATTGTACAGTCATAGATAGATAGAAGAGTGAAGAGTGTATGAATTATTAAAGATTCTGTATTCATGATATATATATATATATATATATATATATATATATATATATATATATATATATATATATTTGTCATCCACAGACAGTCTGTTTCGCTTTTTTCACAGCTCATCAGTGTGGCTAGACGTCCCGTTTCTTCTCGCTAGTATCGAAACCCGACTGAATTCGCGTCAGTCCGAACTTCTCCCACTAAGCCGTCAGCGTACGGTACGGGATGAGGGTGAATTTTAGCGTGTTTATTTTTAGATTCAAATAAACACACAGTGTCTGAGAGTGACTCAATTCTGTCGAAGAATTCTGTCGAATATATATAATAGCTGGCCACTCGTGTTCAAGGATACCCGTCTGCTAGGGAGACGAGCCAATCCCTATTTCAGACGCTTGCACAGGCACATTTATGTTCAACACCCGCAGAGGTGCAATATACTGAGCAGACATTAGTTCCCCTTTCTAGGGGAAAGCGTGTTATCTAGCATGATCAAAAGTTTGAACAACGCCAGCACTCTCAAACCCTCGGTCACGATGACTTGTGACTTATAGATACTATAGAGTTATTATAGAAAAATTGTCATACATACAGACTTGCACTATGTGATTCCTGTTGGCATTTTGATTCAAAATAAGCTTTGTACTCGATGTCAGCTCTGAACGTCAAAAGATCTAGGTGCCTGAAGACTTGACCACCAAAAGAATCAGGTCTCAAATGATGTTGGTGGGTGCTCTAGCATAAGCGAAAACACAACAGAATGACGGGAAGTTATGTAAACACCTAACCTACAAGAGGAAAAAGACGAATCCATTGTCTCCTCGCAAGATGATCGACGGTTGGAAGAAGGACATGAAACCATATACCCTTGATTGGTTGACGTAAATAAATAACTATGTTCTCGTATTTTTCTTAGATATTACGCAATAACATTACAGAACAATGCATGAACAGATCCGAAAATCAGATATTTCTAGAGTACTTAAGCCCCAGTATTTTTACCTAATGAAGTACTTAACGCACTTCATTAGGTATAAATATGAATGTTTTCTCTCACATGTAGGCGATTGTGCATATGCCGAATAACATCAGATGATGCATTATTTCCTGCATCTTAAACCGCGCTTAAGAGCTTTCATGTTCAATAGCAATTTTACAGATGTGGATGGCTATAATTCTACTGCAATTGCACGCATATTTCCTGCAGGAATGACAGCAAATGTTCTAAACATACATTGCGTTGTTCAACGTTATATCCACTAGCACCAAAGACGAACGTGAATTCTAACTTTTTGTCACCACTCAACATGATGCCAAGGACTGATCCTGCGTGAACTGAGAGAATACACTTTTGGATCTGTAGAAGAAAGAAATGGCCAACACTTACATAATAGACTAGCTACAGTTATAAGAGGATACTAAAGCCGATTTGGTAGCATCAGTGAACATCTTGACCGGGACACTCGTGTCGTTTACCGTACTACAACGATACTTATTGACACTTCTGGAGCTACATTTGCTTTCTTGCGTTCTGAAGATGCCATGTGGTTTACAATTGCTGCCGTGAAAATATATCGATTATGGTCGTCCACTTGGTCTATAGATGAACGACTGTTCATTTCATCACCTTTACTAACATTTTTACATTAACATAACAAACGATGCAAACCAAATAACTCAGGAAATACTTCGACAAGGAAAACGGACAACAGGAACATATTTTCTAGCTCAGGTCTGTTCAGACCTCTAAGTGGGGAGAGGAAGTATCTCTCGATATCCTTTTCAGAATAAGATCCAACGTTCGAAGAAAGGTTCGAACCTCATACCGGCCGACGTTAATTTAACGGCGCCTAGAAGTGTATATACAGTTATTTTACGAATTAAAAAAATTGGTCTGATATATACAACAGTACACGGAAATAACCATCCTCCCTCCCAATGGCTTAAATTTAAAGAAAAGGGCTCTGGAGTCTTTAATTAAACTAAAACGCATCGCAGCATAAATAACTGTTTAAATCTCAGACACAGAAGGTACGCTGGGATGAGTGTTACTAGATAAATAGGAGGCCAAAGACATTGAAAGAGTTATCAGAATATTTTTTTATTTTTACCTACCGATGAATATATATATATATTAACAGATAATAAAATTGTGATAGATATATAGATAGATAGATAGATAGATAGATAGATAGATAGCAAAACAGAAAATATATTGAACTTTTTGTCGGATTTAATCAATTTCCTTTAATATGTTGACATTGTTTATGTTAGGTTACGTTTCGGTCGGAGTAGAAATAAATTATCGAGAAAGATCGTCGAAGATGTATGTTTATAAACAGTAATTTGGACTTTGCTAACTGGAAAATTCTCTGTGGTTGAATGGCTAAACAGCACATCATGCTATATGACGGATTAAATGCGGGTTACACGTTCGATTCCGGTCCGAGAACGCATTGTTTCTACGAAATTTCTCGAACATTCAAGCCGGTAAATGTAATTAATACTGTTTAATTAAAACAGTGAATTCACTCAGATAATTTGTATCCATATAAATAACGCATAGACACAAAACATAGATAGATAGATAGATAGATAGAGACAGTGATAACTGTAAAATGATTTAGATAGGTAAAGAAACAGACT
>OZ038511.1:9480161-9567661 GCA_964036315.1 Acanthosepion esculentum
CCAGTGACGTCGTAAGAGACGCGCGGCATACTTTGAATTGGCAGACGATGAAATATGTCGTAAAAATAAAATTTTGGAGGTTCCACTTTAGAATATGATCAACAATATTTCTCTACCTTAAAAAGAATATTTAACAAGTGCTAAAATATATATTAGCCAATAAGCTTGACATTAATCGGTCTTAATTTTAGATTCAACCTACTATTTTATTACAAATATGATCAATTTTTGTTTGCTAACTAGTCTTTCAGTGAACCTTTGACCAGGGTGTTTGATCGATCGTTTGTTACACAGACGAAACTGAAATTCTCACACACAATTAATTACTCACATCGATGTCATCTTTATTCGAGTATACAATATTACAAAAATTATGTTTAGAGATAGAGATGACATTCCGCTACCTAGCTTACATGCGACGACAGTAGCCACTAACTTCCGGCTTTTATGTCATACTTACTGCTGGAATTTCATACAGAGCGTGAAAATAATGTTAGCCTGTGTCACATAGATTCACACATATATAGACACATTTTCCATTTATCCTAGACTAACTCAATTCATTCCGTTATACTGCAAGAAAATGATACACAAAATATTTCCTGTGAAGCTGTTCGCACAGAAACTTTTTAGTTAACTACTTTCAATTTGAAGGAAAAATAATACACAAATAAATAAAAATTATTGAAATTTGTAAAGTTGTGTTTGAAGATTCCTTATTCTTCGTTTATACACGCATATTCCGCTATATATATATATATATATATATATATATATATATATATATATATATATATATATATATATATATATATATTACAAAGAGTTAATCATACCTTGAATCAATCAGCAATATGAATGCGATTATTGGCGAAATCACTTCGCTAGTAGACATAATTATAAGCATTATACTACTGATAATCCCCTGAATGATGAGATCCTCATATATAAAATGGATATGGTCTATTTTTTTTTATTTCTGCTAGTACTTTCGAATGCTTCGCGCAATTCATCATCAGGCTTTATTTTTCCATCAGAATCAAAACTGAGAGACGAAATAAATGTGTTTATCAAACCGAAAGATGTTTTTAAGTATGAGCTATTACGGTTATATGGTGTTGGAGCGTGCAAATCGCGACGCTAAATTTTAAATATTTAAAGTGAGAATTTTTTATGTATTTTGTAATTTGGTAAATCCACGTATTTTTTTGTAAGTGTTTTTCAGTTAATATGATATGAACTAAGTAGATAGCTCAAGTAACAGAGTGATATGTCTTACTTTGTAGGTTTTTTTTTTCCTCAGGAATTCTTTACTGCTGGATCAATATATATATATATTATAAAGAGATAATCATACATTGAACCAATTAGCAATATGAATGCAAATTAATTAATTAAACTCCTAACAATCCACTGAATGATGCAATCCTTATGTATAAAATTGTTGCCAGATGGATCTGGTGTACTTTTTAGAGCAGCAAGTACTTTCAAGGACTTCATGTCCTCATCATCAGGCTGTAATTTTTTCCTTTAAAATCAAAACTCGAAGACGAAATAAATGTGTTGTAGACCGAAAGAGGTTTTTTAAGAATGTGTTATTTATTAACGGTTATATAAAATTGGAACGTGCAAGTCGCTAAACTTCAAATATTTCAAGTGAGATTTTTTTATATGAATTTTGTAATTTGGTAAATCCACGAATACTTTTGTTGTAAGTGTTTTCCAGTTAACGTGACACGAACAAAGTACAAAGTTCAATTAATAGAGTGATATGTCTTCGTAGTTCTTTTTTTCTCCGGAATTTTCTCCGCGAAAGTGAAAAACTCTTCTTAACCAGCGCGTTTCATCCTGTGGCGGTCTTTATCAAGGCAAATGTAAAGATTTATTTTGTTGCACGGGTTTATATACAAAAGGAAAGATATTGGTTTATCAAGACTTTTAAATTTGAGAACAAGAGTTTACCTTCCTGATAAATCGACCATGGTGAGAAAATTTCACCATGCGGAGAAATATATATATATATATATATGTATATATATATATATATATATATATATATATATATATATATATGTATGTATGTATGTATGTATGTAAGTATAGATATATATATATAGTTATATATATATATATATATATATATATATATATATATATATATATATATATATATATATATATATGTATGTATATATAAATAAAAAGAAATAACAGTAACATATATAATCCGGTGTTCTTATTGATATTTTTTATTTTTATTTTTACAAAACAGTGCTGAATGTAAATTTACAGAGCATAGTTGTTATAAATTAACTGATTTAAAATATGTTTTTTTTTCGCTACACAGCAATAACCATGTTTCAAAAATGGAAGCTAAAAACTTCAAATTTAATTATATAATTAAATTAAAGCATTAATTCCGTTTCATCTTCAAGCGAATAGTGGAATAACTTATTTTTAAATTTACTATATAATTTCCTATTTCCAAGGATACAGAGAAATCCAATCATTCAGATCGGGGCGATAGCGTGTTCATTTTTATTAACTATTATTGTATCAAGTATGAGTTACGCTCGAAAAAGAGGTTAAGTTTAGGGAGGGTAGGGGTGTCATTTTCAACGAATTCTGACATCCGTTAAATGCATGTCGTCTGTTTTTTTTGTCGTCGTCTTTACTGAATCAGAGAAATTTTATTTTTTGCCATCATTCTCAAAGATTTTCCTAAAATAATATTTAAAAATAAAATTAAAAAATGGGAGCTGGTAATATAGATACTTATATTTGATATGAAAAAATAATTTTTAAATAATTTAAGTAATTTTATTATATTTACTTGTTTTAAAAAGAAATATAGTCTATCAGTAACTAAGAGTAAAAATATTTTAAAATTGTCGTTAAATAAAACGTATTCTAACCCAAACACCCCAAAAAAGAATCTTTAAGTATACAAGTAGGAAAAAATGCCGAAAGACTTTTTGCCGTTAATAAAAAAAAATGGTTGCTATTTCTTCCTGCGGTAGACCAATTGCTATCCAAGGCTATAGAGCCTGGTCTGTACTGCTATTTACCCATGGCTGGAGAGAGAAGAATAGGATTCACACCTTTCCCAAGCGTATTAGCACGTAAGTGAATATAATGGGTTCGAGTGGAATTCGAACGCGGCTCTCCGATTTTTCAATTCGAGACACTATCCATTACTCTCCTGTCCTGAAAATTACTTCAGTAGAAAGATTTTATAAATTTCAACCGACGGTAACACTGGCTCCACGGTTTACCATTGAAAAGACGTATAGAAGAGGAGCAAAATTATATTTTACTCGTCTATTAAATGCGAGTACTATTCAACATTATTTACTTCCGGTGCTAAATATGCAACCGTTTCGACCACCAAACAGACCTTAAGGCCATGTGTTTTGGGGAGTAGCTCAACTATAATCGTCGAGTTAATGTCAAACACACATGGCCTGAAGATTGCGTTCAATCATAAAACAGACTGTCGCTACTCGGTGTCCACTTCAGTGTCCATTTTTAGATATGGCTAGGGTTTGAAGCGTCTATCCGTTCCCAATCTGATTATTACATGTTGTTGGCTTAGAATCTTGAAGGATATTAGTCACCCCCCTGTTTCTACCACTCACAATACAATCCGTGCAAACGCTATTGTTTGATTATGTGTAGTGAGCCTGTGGGGGTAGCGAACCGTCAGCGGGGTCACGGTTTCACACCCGCTGTTTTCTGTCAACTAGTTCGTTTTCTTTTGTCCCCTCATCAATCATAATTGCTTTTCTGAATGTTACACTATCATTTGGCCTCGATCTGGAGATAATGTTATTATAAGTGGCTCTGATGTTCACTCAACTGCGTATATTGGGAGATGACATGCATGGCTTGTGGCAGTCGAGTTTATATTTTCATTTCCAGTTTTTTAGTCTGTTATCGTGGAAGCAGGCGAAATAAGAGGACATACACGGTACATATGTTTCTCTTTTCTTTCTTTCATTTCTCTTTCTTTACTTCCCCTTCACTTTTTCTTCTTTAAAATGAAGAAGGAAATATCATTTTTCTTATTGTCTTTCTTATTTATTTTATTGTTTCTTTCATATCTTCGTTTCTAATTTACTTTTTTTTATTTCCCCGTAAGACATTCTTTTATTTTTCTTTCTTTCTTTCTTTCTTTCTTTCTTTCCTTCTTTCTTTCTTTCTCTATTTTTTTCTTTCGATTTTTCTTTCTTTTTTTCATTCTGTCATAGTTCGTTCCTACAGCAGTTGTTTCCTGATGATGTAAGATTCACTTCACTGATGTTCTTTCTTTCTTTCTTTCTTTCTTTCTTTCTTTCTTTCTTTCTTTCTTTCTTTCTTCGGTCCCATACCAATTGTTTCTTTCTGTTGTAAAATTCGCTTCACTGATATTCTTTCTTTATTTATTTATTTATTTATTTATTCTTCTCGCTTTCTTTCTTTCTTTCTTTTTTCTTTCGTTCTTTCTTTCTTTTTGACTTTTTTCTTTCTTTGTTCATTCCTACAGCAGTTGTTTCCTGATGATGTAAGATTCACTCCACTGATGTTCTTTCTTTCTTTCCTTCCTTCTTTCCTTCTTTCTTTCTTTCTTTCTTTCATTGCTCCCTTCCTTCCTTATTTCTTTGTGTGTTTTTCATTCATTCCTATCTTCATACTTTTCTTTCCATTGATTTTCTATAATTTTCCTCTTTCTTTCTTTTCTTTCGTTTTTTCTTTCTTTCTTTTTCACACACTTCCTTTTATTTCTTGTCTTGAAGGTTGTTGGGTTTTTCTTTTTACTAATGATCATCGAATACATGGCGCAAGAGCCAAAGAAGATAGAGAGTTACTGTGTGGCCATATATTAGCGTAGGAAATGGCAAGAACTGAAGTAGTCTTTAGAAGGAATCGAAGACCCAATCCTAAACAGGAAGCAAGGGATAAACCTCTACTCTTTTTCGAAAGATCCGACAGGCGTGTGATCCGCGCGATAATTGAACTTATCTATCCGTATTAACTCTTTTCGCAATGGTACAAATGTTATTACAGCGATAAAAGCAGACATGTTAAATGAAGATTCATAACAAAAAAAGTATAACAAAATATATTACCGTAAATTGGTAATACCGAAATATATCGATTAAAAACAATTAAACAGGTTAATCTGAAGATTAAATGTTAATTACGTTTTAAGCTCACCAGCCCCTCCTCCTGTTTACAAAGAGATGGTTGGTAGGACTTAATATATATTAATTCCCAAACCTTCGGTTAATAATCAATATTAGCCTTACTCAGCACTGAGAACATGTCCAGGCTATATGACTGAGTACACTGCTGGTTTTTAATCAAATGTTCAGCTAACGCAGAACTTGATACAGTAACAAACCAATGGACATTGTCTACCTTTCTCTTGCGAATATTGGCGGGAACTTGGTCAATCCGTGTCTTCAACCTTTGACACATTCTGCCTACATAGTCTGCATCGTACTGTCATCTGAATGTGTAAATATGATAGAACTAACGATTGAAGGTAAAAAGGCCAAAGGAAAACATAGAGCGAATAGATGGTGGAGCAGGGTTTGGGAGAGATGGCAAAAAGACAAAAGTTATTAAGAGCTACAAAGGACAGGAAATTGTGGAGAGCCATGATTGCCAAAGTTCTGAATAACTGGAAGAGAGAGTTGAGATTTCTGGAATGCATAATGAGAAAGGAGAGCTTGGAAAATTTGATACTCACAGGACAGATTGAAGGTAAAAGAAACAAACTAAACCATGTAATACCTACCTGATGAGATTGAATGAATGGTTGGAAGAGCAGGGTTTGGGAGAGATGGCAAAAAGACAAAAGTTATTAAGAGCTACAAAGGACAGGAAATTGTGGAGAGTCATGATTGCCAACATCCTGAATGGACACGGTATAAGAAGAAGTAGAATATTATGGGCAGACAGAACAACGTTCTGGATTAGTCTCCACATAGATGGGATAGCAAAAACAATTTGTGGATTGGCGGAAAAATACCAACTTCTTATACCAACTGAAATTTGCTTCGCAAATTTCGCTCTCTCCTCACCAATCCATTGTAAACGCAAATGGATAGAATATTCCTGGGGACTAATCGGCCTCAGATTACGAAACTGTCGTATTTTTTCTTTAATATTGGAATCCACACTATCCGATTCCCTGTTTTAATTATTTATCTTATTTCACTTTTTGTTTCCTTACGTCCTTCTTTCTTTCATTCTCTCGATCCTTCCTTCCTTACGTCTTTCCTTCTCTCATTCTCTTGATCCTTCCTTCCTTACTTCATTCCTTATTTCATTCTCTTGATCCTTCCTTCTTTACTTCATTCCTTCTTTCATTCTCTTGATCCTTCCTTCTTTACTTCATTCCTTCTTTCATTCTCTTGATCCTTCCTTCCTTACCACCTTCCTTCCTTCATTCTCTCGATCTTTCCTTCCTTACTTCATTCCTTCTTTCATTCTCTTCATCCTTCTTTCCTTACCTCCTTCCTTCCTTCATTCTCTCGATCCTTCCTTCCTCACGTCTTTCCTTCTTTCATTCTCTCGATCCTTCCTTACGTCCTTCCTTTTTTCATTCTCTCGATCCTTCCTTCCTTACGTCCTTCTTTCCTTCATTCTCTCTATCCTCCCTTCCTTATTTCATTCCTTCGATTCTTTCTTTCCTTCTTTCCTTCATTGAATGCTTCTTTCCATCCATTCTTCCTACATTTCTTCCTTTCATTCCATTCTTCCTTCCTACTTTCATTCTTTCCTTCCTTCTTTCCTTCCTATCGTCCTCCCTTTCCTTCTTTCCTCCCTTCCTTCGTTCATTTCCTTTTATTTTCCTTCCTTCTTTCCACCCTTCCTTCCTTCCATCCACCTTCCTTCCTTCCTTTCGTTCGCTTTTCTTTGTCTTTTTCTTCATAATTTTTCCATTCCTTCTTCCCTTTCCAAACTTTTCCTAGGCTGACGGTCGCATCACGCTGAAACACCGGTTTCAGTGCGATCACCGAAGTTAAGTAACGTCGTACCTGGTCAGTACCTAGATGGGTGACCGCTTGGGAATACCAAGTGCTGTAAGCTCTGATGGGGGCTGTTCTAATGGATAATGACTCGCATTATAATTCTTAATCGTAGATCTGAGTTCCAATTCCCGTTGGGTTCGTTATATTCGATTACGTGTAAACTCCTTTGGGAAAGCTAGGAATCAACCTCTTACCCCACCCCCTTCTCAGCTATGGGCTAATTCATCACTCTTGTATCACTAAACCATTATTACCTCAAAAAAATTTCTTATGATCTAAAAAAAACATTTTCTGGCTTTAAGTAACTGGCAAAGGGCTGATAAACCGTAAAAATGAAGCAATCATCAAAACTTTTTCTTTTCTTATAAACAATCTGACAATCACTCTCTTTTCCTCTTCTCTTCTCCTTCTTTTTTTCTTTTTTGTTTACTTAAACCGTCGTCCCTCTGTTTCTATCTCACTTTTTTCCTTCTTTTCTTTTTCTTTATTAACTGTTCAAGAACCTCCTCTCCTCTTTCTTTCTTAATTCCTCATCTTTCCTCTTCATTCTCGCCATAAATTATGATTCTTCTTCTTATTATTATTATTATTATTATTTTCTGTTTTCGTTCTTTTTTTATTTATTTTCTTCTTGCTTTCTTTCTTTATTCTCCTCCTCCTTCTTCTCCTCTTCCTCCTCCTCCTCTTACTTTTCTTTGCCTTCTTTTTTTCTTTTCTTCTACTTCCATTCTTTTCTCTTCTTTCTTTCTTTCTTTCTTTCTTCCTTTCTTATTCATTTCATTCCTCTCCCTTGTTCTCCCTTCCATTCTTTTTCTACTTAATTCTTTCTTCGGGCGATTTCTATGTAAGCAAAGCTTCTCTTTTAAATAAATGCACCAAAAAAAATGGGGGGGGGTGCAATAAAAATAAATCATCGTAGAAAAATACATAAAAATTATTGTAAATAAAAACCACTTATCTTTCTCAAATTCCCATTATTTTTTTTTTATTTTTTTTTTATTCTTTCCCCGTTTCATTTTTTATTTTTTTATTCTGTCATAATTTTCTCTAGCCGTCGGCAGTCTTAAAAGGTCGTCAAAATGAGCAGTCAAATCAGTAGAAAAAAACAGACGGTCCCGAGTCAGGTTTTGACGGCAACTGTGAAGACATCGGTCATTACACAGCATGTTGCTAAAAACGAAGAATCATTGCTGGCACGAATCTTCCTTTTGTTTAGGTTGTTTGTTTTTTTGTTTTTTAAATTTTATTTATTTTTTATTTTCTTTTGTTTATTCTCAGATCTGTGTGTGTGTATGCGTGTGTATGTGCATGCGTGTGTATGTGTATGTGTGTGGTTGATGTTATGCTTTTCTGATTACTAAGTGGAAATTCGGTCAGTGGCCAAACATAAAAATTAAAAAACAATTTTTCTCCTTGCAACCATTTTACAAGAGATTTCTCTAATGCCTTTGGAGAAGAGAGGGAGTGAGTAAAGAAAAAAAGGAAAGAAAAAAATTATTAAAATCCAACCCCCGGACACTGATTCTTTCATGTGCAACCCTCCGCTGGCATATTACGTTTACGATATTTTCTAAATTTACTGAAATAAGTGGGTGGAACACAGTTACTCCTTGAGAATGATGTCAGAATAACAGGATAGAAAAAAACAGTAGAAAATAAGACGGCTAAAAGAACCAGCCTACATGTTATGCTCAAACCATCCAATAGACCTAGCATAGTTTTAAACACTACGTGAGATACTCTGATTATCAAAGATCAGATATTTTTAATCGTTATCACCTCACGCAATATTCTAAGCATGGACGAATGGTAGACTTATAGATATGTAAGATAGATTCTGGAGAGAAAAATTGTCTCGCACGACACAGTGAACCAACTTTCTTAGCTGCTGACCTAGCAATGGATTTAATATAGTCTTTTCACTTCATGTCAGCTGAGAACATTAGCCCGAGAAGGCACAATATTCTAAGCATGGACGAATGGTAGACTTATAGATATGTAAGATAGATTCTGGTGAGAAACATTGTCTTGCACGACAAAGTGAACCAAATTACTTAGCAGCTGAACGAGCGATGTATTCAATATAATCTTTCCACTTCATGTCAGCTGAGAACGTTAGCCCGAGAAGTTACTTTCTTGAAGGTCAGCATCAGCCATACTGATAGCAGTAAAGATTATTTATGAAGAGAAGAATAGTTCTGGTGGCTTCAAAATTAACAAGCCATCTTTTTCCCCCGTTAACTACGAACATGAAGACGTTTTGGACCGATATAACATATTTGATATTCTGGGATATATATACTCGTTAGTGTTAAGTATCGGTGATATTTTCTAAACTATTTTTGTTTATCAACTTAGAGGAGACCTAACAGATAGAACTTTTCAGAAGTTCTTCGATAAAGCAATGCCATTTTTTAAATAACTTTCTAGTTTATTTTCATCTTATTTGGATTGCTTGTTTAAAACTAATGAGTATTGAACTGTTACGTAATATCAGTCCTGTCCTGCTATATGGCAGTGAATACTGGCCAATCTCCTCGCAGATGAAGACGAGACCTGAAGCACAAGAACAAAACAAAAAAAAGGTTTAGGAGTGATAGCAAAAATACAAAAATTATTAATAGCTATAAAATAAAGTATAGGGATAGAGAAGGCTCATCTTCCTTTGGAGAAGTTAAGTGACGTGGATCACATGTCAGAAGCTTAGTAAGGTCACCATGCAGTGACGCACGCGGCAGTCAAATTCAGTTTGTTTACAGCAGACTTAACAGAAGGTTGCTTTATTTTATCCTGGGCCAGGAGGCCAGGGTGAGGCTAAATTTATCTCCCTCAGTAGCTTACAAGTCCATTGTGCCGTTTCTCTTTGGGAATATATTTTCACAGGTGTAGAATGAAACTCCAGCTCGCAGTTCTCAATTTGGGAAAATCCAAAACTCATTGTTTCCCTTTGAGTGGAATATGTCCTCGATTGGGACATAGATGAATCCGGTTCATTTGAATTTGGAGTCTTAAACATGGCTTCTTCATATGCAGGATTATCTCCATAGTTGTTTCTGTATTTTTTTTTTTTTTTGCTATGTAGATATATGCGATATATTATTCTCTGCGTGTGACACACACACACACACACACACATATATATATATATATATATATATATATATATATATATATATATGATGGACTCTCCCGTCGAACTCGACGTATGAGGGTCAGACAGATCAGTTCCCAGAAACTGAAAGCCCGACACCCGCACAGGATTTGATTATAGTGGTGAAGGCTTTGTGCAGGGCCATCCACAGCTGTTGGAGGGACGAATACAGGGACCTGGTGCAACGGATGCCACAAGGTCCCCAAACGACCCTCCGCAGGTTTTGAATTCAGAGTTGTCCTTCTCCTAGACCAGTTGCCATCCAAGGCTATAGAACCCAGTCTGTCCTGCTATTTACCCATAGTTGGAGGGAGAAGAAGAGGATTCACACCTTTCCCAAGGGTATTAGCACGTAAGTGAATGTAATGGATTCGACTGGAATTCGAACTCGGCTCTCCGATTCCTCAATCCAAGCCGTTATCCATTACTCCACCGTGCCTCCTTATATATATATTTGTTTATTTATATCTCAGTGATATAAAAGTTTCTCTAAGAATAAAGCATGTTAGTCACTTTTTTCCTTTCAGCCATTCCGTTCCGTCCGTGAACTACAGTGTTATATCACGGAGATAATAATGTCCATAATATTGACCATGTTCGTCGTAGTCTATGAATATAAAATCCAGGGCAGTACGCAATCTGTTCAATGAAACAACGTTAAAGATTAACACTCACGCGTCAGACACTCGACTGGATCTGAGTATATTGCCAATAGCAGCAGCAGCTGTTCCGTAATTTTTCAGTCTTCGAAGGTCTCGGGGGTTGGCCGTGAATATTCGGAAAAAAACATGGCTGCCTTTATACACGTCGAATTGAATATTTTGTGCTTTCTGATTGGTTAATTCTTCTATTGGTCAACTATAAAATTAGTCAGCTCATTTTGGTTGGCTCACTAGTACATTGAAGTACCCAATAACCCTAACACATAACGGGGGAAGTAAATATAAGATAATAAATCTTCCATAGCTCGATCTCGTTAAAACAGGATATTGTGGAGAGAAAGTCTCGTTAACGTTAAAGGCAAACAGAAATAATAGACGTTATAACCTTCGATTGTTCGATTTCCTTTAAGGCAGCATATACAATAGACACGTTTATTCATTTTGGACCTGGATACCTGTCGTTTTATTTCTGTTGCTATTTTACGCATACATAGATCAACTGAAACGTTCATAGGCGAATCAAGATATACATATAGGTAAACACACTAGTTGGTAGGCTAAAACCCATGTAAGTGTACCAGAATACAACAGCTGTTGTATCCTGCTACAGTTTTAATAATGAGATACAATGAAACGAAAGTTTTTTAAAAATTACTGAGATTCAATAAAGCAAAGATAAAAAATTCCCGACTAAACAGAGGCCAACCAACCGATTAATCAATCCGTTTCTTTTATATTTTTAGATGTTCAGTGATATCTATGATTCATTTATTATTCTTGGTATTATATAAATCGCTTTTAGCTCAATATATTTTCATGTTAAAACTTTTATCAACAGTGAAATGAAAATATCTCTAGAAAGAAAAATATTAACAAATGAACAACAAAGACTATTTCAAGACCAAGTAAAGCAAGACTATCCCTTAATAGACAAAATTATCTGAGTACCTCACATGAAAGTCTAGAACAAATAAGACTGCAATCTAAGAAACGTAGGATAAAGGAACTGATTATTTAAATGGTTCATTTCGTTAGGGAACTAATTTTGTCGAAATAGAAATAAATGTTTTATTTGTACAGATTATTAAAACGATTAAGGGAAGTGATAACTCATAAATTTACAAATTTGATTTACCTCCCTTCCCAGTACAAATAGGACAAGGAATATGTAAATAAAAACACATTGATAACTATTGTATGGGTTTGTAACAAGCCGCATATTAAATAAATGACTATGAAAATGTTTATTGTTACCGAGCTTTTTAAATTATAAAACATTGTGTCTGTCTCTTTTCAGGTAAATATAGATCTCTCAATAGGGCAACCGAGCATAGGAAAGGGGCTTGGCCAACATTGAATATCAGTACTAGTTATATATGCTGATAAAGTGTGAGTTCTTCTGTTTGTTCTTCTGTTCGTAACAATGTACTCGCACGTCATCAGAAAAGTAATAACAACGTAATAACACATAACAATAATAAAGAATGATATAACCTGTTGTTCTGGGCTGGTTAGGTTTATTTTGTTTTACAGACTATCAACCTCAATGGGTTATTTAATGCCTACGGGATTTTAAGGATAGGTTCGTATGAATAGAAGATGTATTCTTTGTGATAAATCAGTTTGTAGATCAGGTATCACTGATATGTTTTTATAAAGAGGGTTTTTGTCGATAGTCAAATTTATTGCTGGTAATATTTTTTTTTTCAAAAATGTATTGCTGATAATATTTTTTTCAAAAATGTATTGCTGTTATTTTTTATATAAAAATATATTTTTCATTTCCATAGTGTTTTCACTCAAGTTTGGGGGCTGGCAATTTACCCATAGATGGAAACCTAACAGGTGCTACCACACCAGGTTAGAGTGGGCCTGGGAACAACAGTATTTAACAGATGGTTCCACGCTCCTCAAAACCTCCCGATCAGAGGCCTTGCTTCCGGATGTAGTTTATCGTCATACCCAGGACACTGTTGTTCTGGTAACATTAGACATCTCACTGAGATATTCATTGTTTATTTCGGGTAATATTCAGTTAAAATATATTGTTTTGTATTTTCTCCTTAAATTGGAAAGAGTCAGTGTGAAAATTCTGCAAGTACTTGACATAATTATTATCTTATCCAAATATTTACCCTTGATATATATATATATATATATATATATATATATATATATATATATATATATATATATATATACATATATATATATTTCCTTGGGAAATGTGTGAATCCTCTTCTTCACCATCCAGCTATGGGTAAATAGAAAGACAGACTGGGTTCTATAGCCTTGGGTGGCAACTGGTCTAGGAGAAGGACAACTCTGAATTCAAAACCTGCGGAGGGACTTTTGGGGACCTTGTGGCACGTAGTGCACCAGGTCTCTGTATTCGTCCCTTCAAAAAGTGTGGATGGTTCTGCACGAAACCGTCACCACTATAATCAAATCTCATGTGCTGTTGTCGGGTTGTCGGTTTCCTTGGAAAGGATCTGCTTCACCCTCATACGTCGAATTCGACGGGAGAGTCGAGTATATATACTAGTATACCCGCGCCGTCAAAATGAACAGCAAGAAGGAATCTATTATAAGTAATATGTATTATATTGTAATTAATTTTCGTTTACAATTGTGTAATTTGATTTAAAATAGTTCGTTGTTAAAGTTAATAATTGACTCCTGTACAATGTATAAAACCATCAGGAAATATTTTACCCTCATAGCTTTTGTACGCTCGATTTTGTGACACGCCTTGGGTGTTCTTGAGAATCAAATTTGCTGAGAAATTAGAACACCATGGCTAGTGATAGTCGATCCCACAATCCAAGAAGAAGTAATTTTAGGTGAAGTTTAATTCAAACAAAAATAAAATATAAACCACGGCCAATTTTTGTCTGAAATATATTTCTCTCCTCTCTGTTTCTATTTCCCCTATCTTTCTCTTTCTTTCTTTCTTTCTTTCTTTCTTTCTTTCTTTCTGTCTGTCTTTCTTTCTTTCTTTCTTTCTTTATTTGCAGTTTTGTATCTCATTCTTTTGGGGGCTACCTTCCATCACTACTTTCGCTTTCATCGTAGTTCGCATGGAGGGGGAAAGAAGGGGATTACTTTGTAGTTTTCAGCGCGGTAGCTTTTTTGCGTGTGGACGCGAATGGGGTTTTCTGTGCGTCTCTTGTCAACATTTTGCATCCAGCTCCTCAATTGTTACACACTAAAACCTATATATATATATATATATATATATATATATATATGTGTGTGTTTGTGTGTGTGTGTGTGTGTGTGTGCGTGCGCGCGCGCGCGTGTGTGTGTGGTTATATATATATATATATATATATATATATATATATATATATATATTGTAACATGTTAATGATAAACAAGATATCAGTTGATAGATATTAAGAAACTTCTGCTGCCACAGACAGCTGACATGAGGAAAACACAAGTCAAAAACCCTTCAACCGAATACTTGTCTTTTCTTTCTCTGTGAAGATAGAGTCTGTCCAGAGCCTTAATATTTTCCCGTTGTCTGCCACTGCGAACGCTTAACCGAGGACACATAATAGACACTCCTTTCTCCCCAGAGAGATCGCTAGAAGCTGTATTGTGGTTTTGACATTTTCTTTGTCAGTAAAGCGTCAGGTGTTGTCGAATAAGTGAGTGTCATCCTTTAGCTTTGTGTACACAATAGCTTTAAAAGGTTTTCCCCCAGGGCAGCTTACTGGCGTGTAAGTCTATACGTTTTAATTTTTAACCTACCGAATCAAGTCCATGTTTAGAAGCAGCGCTGGCAAACAATCACTGCGTCTGTAAAATAAGTACATTTTAATGATTCAATTATAAACAAGGGAAACAACTCTGTTTTGCCTGGAAGGTACGTACAGGAATAAACAGTAAATTTTCAATTATTTTGTTCTTTTTTATTCCGGATACAATTTCCCCCTTTTAAGTTTGAAAAATATGCACAGACTCCTCGAGGCTACAGAAATTAAACATAAAAATACCGTTACGTTTCTAACAAATATTTTCAAGAAGTTGATTAAGTCATGATAAAAAATTAATCGTTTACCTAAACCGAGTAAACAAAAGTTTTCAAGAATTTATTTAAAGTAATTATTAAAATTAACTGTTTGCATAACCTAAGTTATTAAAGTCTTCAACAAGTTATTTTAATGGTCAAAAATTAACCGTCTACCTAACCCGAGTTTTAAAAAAGTCGTAAAGAAGTTATTTTAAAATGATGACAAAAAATTAAATTTATGTAACCCGAGTTACCAGCTATATATTTTTGGGAAAAAAAGAAATATATATATTACCAGCTATACATAATCGAAAATTATTACAGTATAACCCGGATATAAGAGACCCGGATATAAGATAAACCCGGATATAAGATATATTTTATCTGGTCCCAAATTAGAGACTGTGTTAATGTACAGTGTAACTCGGATATAAGAGAGTTGTCGGGACCGGAGAAGAAGTCTCTTATATCCGGGTTTATCTTATATCCGGGTTTGGTCTATTTTGTTTTATTAACACAGGCTCTAATCTCTCTTATATCCGGGTTTCTCTTATATAAGGGTATCTTATATCCGGGTTACACTTTATATAGAATAGGCCAAACCCGGATATAAGAGAAACCCGGATATAAGATACTTATTCCCTGGTCCCGACAACTCTCTTATATCCGGGTTACACTGTACCAGAAATAGAATTTTTGATGGAAAAATATTACCAGAAATAGATTTGAAAAAAAAATATTACCTACAATGAATTTTGTCGGCATTAAATGACCCATTGAGGTCGATATGCCGTAAAATCAAGACAAACAAACCAAACCGATTTAAGCCTAAGAAGTTATTTTAAAGTAATGATTAAAAAATAACTGTTTACCTAATCCGAGTTATCAGAGGTCTTCAAAAAGTTATTTTAAAGTAATGACAAAAAATGTTTATGTAGCCCGAGTTATCAAAGGTCTTAACGAAGTTTTTTAAAGTAATAATCAAAAATTAATTGTTTATGTAACCTGACTTATCAAAGACCATCAAGAAGATATTTTAAAATAATGACAAAAAATTAATTGTTTATGTACCCGAGTTATCAAAGGTCTTAGTCGCTCTCTCACAGACGCGACGTTGCCAAGCCCTGTCTTTTTTACAAATACTTTCACGGTAATTGCTCCGAGGAGCTGCTTTCGCTGGTTCCTAGGCCTCATGAATTTAAACGTCCCACGAGGCTGGCATCACGTTCCCACCTCTTCACCGTTGAAACTGTTAGATGTAGACGCCTCTTCTACTCCAATAGCTTCATGTCTCGCACATCTCGCCTGTGGAACTCCCTTCCTTATTCCTGTTTCCCTGATAAATACAATCTCCAACTATTTAAGTGTAACGTCAATGGACATATCCAGCTGCCTTGATCTATCCACTTCCCTTCTTCACATCCTTTCACCTTTCATTCCTATCTGCTCTCACTCCAAATCTTCTGTAACCCCCTTGCCTTGATCGACCCACTGTCTTTCTCTTTCTCCACATCCTCTCCTTTACCACTCCTATCTGCTCTTCCTCCAAACCTTCTGTAACCCCTTGCGTGCTAGTGGCTTCCAGCCTTGCTTGGGGTGATAAGCTTAAAAAAATAAAAAGAAGTTATTTTAAAGTAATACCAAAAATTAAATGGTCTTCAGAAGTTATTCTAATGTAATAATAAAAAATTAAACGTTTACCTAACCATGGTAAAAAAAAGAAGCCTTCAAGATGTTATTTTAAAGTGCCGAACAAAAATGCACTGTTTACATTTACATAACCCGAGTTATTGAAAATCTTCAAGTTATTTTAAGGTAATGATCAAAAACATTTTACGTAACTAGAGTTATTAACAACAAACTTAACGATGTAGTTGGAAGGTGATGATCGAAAACTGACTTTATATAAACTGGATTTATCAAATAAAGCGTTCAAGGATTTTTTTTTTCAGTAATATGTGAAAATCGTTTACATATCCCGTAATCTGTGTTCTGAAAATTCTTCAAGAAGTTGTCTGTAAGTAATGATTGAAAATTGACTGTTTATGGAACTCGACCTATCACGGTTAAAATTTAACGAGAGCTTTCTGAAGAGTGCTTTATATGTTGTTATCTAATATTGATATATTTCCACAACATTTATAAACTTCACGACATCTCCACATCGAAATCTTTAGAGTGAATGTTGAACTTAATGATTAATGAGAGAACCGCAGGATGAAAATTTGACTGATTGATTTTATGCTCAGTTTCCATAGGTTTTTTTTTGTTTGAATTTCAAATAGAAGATGAAAAATTACGCAGATTTAGTTCTTTAGGACCTATCATTTAGATAAATATATATTTAATTTTTAGGATGATGTATTTTCTTAACGGTATATATTGAAGGTTATTAGAACACAAAGATTTTTTTTGGGATGAAACATGGAGTTCCATGCCATGCAACGTGCATATCCAAGACATGATGAATTGTATACCTTGTCAACTAAGTATGTTGCGTTAAATGCTGCTTCGTCGTCAGATATCCCAAAAGGAAATATAAAACTTCTGATAAATGCTTTGCATGAAAGAACAAAGGCATTCTACTAATGGCAAAATATTAATTTATATCACATAATACTTTAAAGTCTTTATATTGTGGTGTTAAAAAAGAGAGTGTTTTTATGAAGGCGATAAAACCACTAAGATACAAGAGGCTACTGAGAGTGAAAGAGAATGAAAGACTTTAAAAGGAATCGAAACCCAATTCTAAACAGGAAACAATGGATAAATCTCTACTGCTGTTCAAAAGACCGGGGACTAGTGTGTTGTCTATTTCCGAGAAAGAGGGAAAGAGACAGACATACAGACAGAGAGAGATAGAAAAAAAGAGAGAAAAGGAGATTTCGGTAGAAGAAATATAATCTCTTTCGAAAATAATAAATTCCGAGAGAGAGAGAGAGAGAGAGAGAGAGAGAGAGCGAGAGAGAGAGAGGAAGAAGAAGAAGAGAGAGAGATTTCGTTGGAAATATAATAGCTTTCGAAAAAAATGAATTCAAGGAATAATTTAATCGCTGTATATATATATATATATATGTGTGTGTGTGTGTGTGTGTGTGTGTGTGTGTGTGTTTGTCTGTGTATGTATGTGTGTGTCTGTGTTTGTCTGTGTATGTGTGTGTGTCTGTGTGCGTACGAAGATCAAATCTATATAATGCCTAGCAATTAATATAGATAAATAATCTTGTTCAAAGAATAAATATATTAATATAGATAAAGAATCTTGTTCATCGTCTGTACGAAGTGACCGTCCAGAACCTGGTCTACGACTTTCTTTCTGTCTCTCTTTCTCTCTCTCTCTCTCTCTATCTTTCTCTCTCTATCTATCTTTCTCTCTCTTTCTCTCTCTCTATCTTTCTCTCTCTATCTTTCTATCTCTCTATCTTTCTCTATCTTTCTCTCTCTCTCTCTCTATCTATCTATCTATCTATCTATCTGTCTATCTTTCTCACTATCTCTCTCTCTCTCTGCTATGATTTCTACACCGCTCTCTCCAAAGATAAAACGCAATCTAATACGGTTCATTACTATTCCACTCTTCTTCTTCCCATATAAAAACACCATTTCAAATGGAAGTGGGTATCCTAGCTCTATTTAATGATCTACGAAAGTCTAATCTTTTATTTATTCTTGCTTGTGAGGCATGTTGCAGAGTCCTGTTTCCAGACATAGAATCTTCCAGCAGCCGCCCTCTTGACCTAGGGAAGCAATACTTTCTCAAAGCACTTGATCTAGACCTCCGTGTTGAATCTGAGGCCCTGTGGGAAGATGTTTGGAGCCATAACGTCGCCATCACTAGTGATCACTACAACCACCTTCGTAATCACCATTAGACTCATCCAATTCTTTCCGAATCGTCTGCACTGTCTGCAGATTCACACCCAAACACTCTGAAATTCCGACACGAATGCCAAACAGTACAGCATGATGTTTCCAAATGTTTGGTGAAGTGAATTGTGTCACGGCGCTCTTTTTCTCACGGACTCTATTATACTGCGCAGCCGACAGAATCGAAAATAAATAACGCGCATGCGTGAAATTAAAAAAAATTAAAATAGCGACAATTTACCCATTGTACACTGTATATAGTGGTGAAATATAAAATTGCTAAACATGAAACATATATATATATATATAGATAGATAGATAGCTGCTATCTATCTATATATATATATATATAGATAGATAGATAGATAGAGAGGAGGTATTATGTACATTATTTACATTATTCTGACTATTGTCCTCATCTTTGTCACCATGTTTATCACAACGTTTCGGCCGTTGTACGCTCCGGCCTTGTTCAGGTTGTTGGAATGTCGAACTGAACCCTTTATTTCGCTGACTGGGGTAGACTGTTCTAGTTCCACGTGCCATGCTTAATAGATGCCAGTTATCATTTATCTCCTGTTAATTTCCCTCTGAAAGTTGTCCACTGCCTTAACCGGTATTGAACTCACACTCTTTGGGTCCTGTCACTGGATCTAACCAACGCCTTTATCCACTGTGCCATGTGTCCTTGAGGATATATATATATATATATATATATATATATATATATATATATATATCGTGAGAGAGAAAGAGAGAAAAAGAGAAAGAGAGAGAGGGAGAGATAGATAAATAAATAGATAGATAGATATGAACGAGTAAAATAGATAGATAGATAGATAGATAGATATGAACGGAATAATGGGGATAATAATGGTTTTAGTGAAAAAATAATTAACCCATACGAGGGGGGAGATGTGGATTCATACGTTTCATATTTGCGCGTAAGTAAATATAACGAACTTTACTAGGATTGGAACGCGGTTCCTCCATAAACAATTCCGAGCCATTATCCATTACACCAGCCGCACATCCAAGCATACAGCACTTGATATCTAGAAGCGGCAACCCATCTAGACACTGACCAGGCTCGACTTTGCTTAATTTAGGTTATTGTACGGGAACCGGTGTTTCAGCGTGATGCGGCCGCACGCCCGGAAAAAATGGGGGCAGCAGAAATGTGGTCCTACACAAGGATGCTGAGAACTCCAAGGACGGAGCGAGTAAGCAACAAGGAAGTATTAAAGAAAATGGTTGACCGAAAGGACATTTTACACACAAAATTTCCTTGGACACATGATGAGGAAAGAGGGATTTGAAAACTTAACACTCACAAGGCCATATTGAGGGCAGCGAGTTACTTACTGAAGAGCTTGTGAGAATGAATGACGATATTGGAGGCGAAGTCTTTAGCAAAGGGAGATAAACACAGGAGATAGGAAGATGTGGAGCGCCCAAATCGACTATGTCTTGAAGAGACGCGGCATATAGAAGAAGAAGAATTCTTCAACCCAGGAATTCAGTTAGAAATTTGCCGCTTTAGTTTGTCGGTAATTCAATCAGTCAGTTAAGTGCCATGCGTGATACACGCTTAGGCGATCATGTACCTTTCGATACATGACTGACGAGGAAGATTATTTCTCGCAGTAGGTTGCTATTTCTTTCTGCGGTAGACCAGTTGCCATCCAAGGTATAGAACCCGGTCTGTCCTACTATTTACCCATCTCTGGGGAGAAGAGGAGGATTCATACCATTCCCAAGGGTATTAGCAAGAAAGGGAATGTAATGAATCCGACTGGAATTCGAACTCGGCTCTCCGATTCCTCAATCCGAGCCACTATCCATTATTCAACCTAAAAAATCTGCAATTATTAAAAACCACGACATCACAAGATTACTCGATTTTATATCCCCAAACTTTAGGTTCATATCTTCATCTATGTGGCATCTCCCTTCAAGGAGTTAGAGATCATGGCTCTCCACAAGTTCCTGTTCTTTGTAGTTCTTAATAAATTTTATCTTTTTGTTATATCTCCTAAAGCCTGTCTTGCCATCCATTTACTCAAGCTCGTTAGGCAGGGGTTATGCGCTGTTTTCCTTTGTACCTCTTCCTTTCAATGTGTCCTGTGATCAAACTGTTGTGATGTCCTCTCTCTAAAGAGTCTATGCTGGACGCTTCCGCCTACTATAAAATTAGTAAGAGAGAAGGCCTTAAGGGAATAGTCGAATAGATTGAATGCTGGGTCAACCGAAACGCACTCACTCGTCGTGTAATACTCTTCTGTTGTACTTACTGTTTAATATAGGATATATCTGCAACACTTGTTATTTCTTTAACCATTTATTTGGTCACAACATATAGGGCAACCCATCACCAAAAATTCATGATTTTTAAGCTCTTCCAAAAAATTCCAAAACTACCTCTTGTAGGAATCCTTGTAGCTTCCTTCCTGTGCCTGTTATCAACACCAGGTCATCTGCATATCTTATGGTGTTAAGATTGTGGCAGCCGATAATGAATCCTGGTAGGACTTGTCATTCTCTCAGAATTGCCTCACTGTATAGGTTGAATAACTCCGGTGAGAAGAGACATTCTTGTCTTACACGCTTTTCTATTTTTATACCGTATATACTCGTGTATAAGTCGACTTCCTGTAGAGTGCGACCGCCGAATATTTTGCATTAATTTTGACGACCCCATAAAACATTACTTGTGTATAGTGCAACCGGTCATTAAAAAGGCATGATTTCTAAACTCCTCAAAAAAATTTACCTGTGTATAATGCGCACCCCTATATTTTGCGTAAAATACTAATAATAAGACTTAAATTATACTCGAGTATGTACGATATTTACTCCGTATTGTATCCGCATGCAAGAATTTTGCTGCCAGCGTAGGTTCTAGATTATTTCTAATATTCTTCCCAGATATGTCAACTGGTAGAAAATTATATTCTTGTGACAGAAGAAATAAAAATAGAGTACTGACCAGCGTTTGCAAGATTTACCGATTTTCCGGTATCACACCTCTTTTAATCTAAACGAAATTATGCTCAAGCATTTCAATTCCCTTCGATTGCCAAACTGCCGGTCACAGGTGGCACTGTATGTGGCGCGCAACCACTTAATTGTATACATTGGTTTCATTGGTGAAGCACCATCGATTTTGTTTAAATCATCGCCCTTATAGCTTCTATTTAACCTGAATTATGACTTCTAAGCAAAATGCAAGTGTCCGTGGTAGTGTCAAGCGTAAACACCGTTCGATATGATTTCATTCAAATATAATTTGCATTTAATAATAGACTAATAACACTTTCTGACAGTCGATATTGCTATCGAGATATGTGGAATACATAATAATTGTCAAAAGTGTATTATTGAATTGTTATTACGTGACATCTCTTGGTTCGGGAAAAAAAAACGGAATTATCTTTAGAATCTGAGGAAATGGAAATCGATGGTTTATCTCTACCAACATTTAACGGCAGTCTGTCGAAGAAGAGCAAAGTCTTAAAGATATGTTTTTAATCATTTCACCCCAAGGAAGGCGAAAAGAGAGTGAGAGAAAAGACTGAGTTTCGGGTGGACTAAAGAAAGAACAAAAAATGAACGGGATTCAAGAAGATGGCGATTGATGTTCCATTTAAATTTTTGAAGATTGCAGTTATCACGGAAGTAAGTAAACGGAAGTGAGTTCCATAGGCGGGAAGTATAAGAAAAGAAATTAATGGAGGCGAAGTGCCGGTTGCAGTTAGGTATTTCAATAGTAAGCGGGTGGGACCTAGATACCAATCTAGTACCACGCTTAAATTCACATAGTCGGGGTACGAGGGGAAAATAATGGAGGGAAGCGACGTCGGTGAGAAAGTGCCTTAATTCGAGATTACCTTGCGGATCCATCTTTCGATTTTGTCGAGAATCTCGAGATGTATAGCCGGAGTAGCAGACCAGATATGGCAACAGTGTTCACTGCACGAACGAATGATAGATTTGTAAACGTACAAGATGGAGTGATCCAAATTGCCCCAATTGCCATGAAAATATTTGTAGAAAATACAGAGAGATGCCAATCCAGTCGATGAGATATTGACAGAAATCGAAAATCCTGGTTATGATTGCTTGCATCAAATAAAAAGAAAACTTGTAATCACAATCACAAAGCAAGATCTGAAATTTATGGAGATCTTGGAGAAATTAGAGGAAGAAGGTCTTGGAGAAATTGGCACTCACATGGCATTTCGAATGCAAAATGAATAGACAAAGGCATCGGGAACTGGATGAGAAGAGATGTACAGGGTGCGGCTGGTATTTGAGGACATACAGATTTAAGATTGATACTGATTGCCACTAACTTCTAATGCTTTTATTTTTCAGAAATCAAGAATGGCAAACCCTATGATAACAAATGAAATGAAAAAGCATGCTGTGATTATGGTATTAAAGGCTGATCATAGCGATTTGGATATTGCACGTTTCCTCAGAGTTACAAGATCGTTTGTCCACAAGGATACGAAAAAGAGTTAGAAGACGCTGACAATTCCCCAATGTCTGTATCAAAACGTAAAAGACATGCTGCACGTTCTGATAAAGTGAGAACATCCGAATTTATTCAGGAAGTCAAGCAGACAATTGATGAAAGCCGAGGTCAATCAATGAGGTCAATTGCCAAAAAGCTGCATGTGTCTGAAAAAAACAATCAGAAGGCGTGTTCATGAAGACATTCGATACATGTCGTACGTGATGAAAAGAAGTCAATTTATGTCTGAAAAAACAAAAGAAAATCGTTTAAACAGATCCAAAAGGCTTTTAAACAAACTTAAAAATCCTTCAGAAGCTGGCGTGATTTGTTTTTTCTCAGATGAGAAATTCTTTATCAAATATCAAAAACTTAACAGAATGATGTCTTTGTTCAGATCCTCCTGAGGTGCCAAGAGTGATGCGCACAAGGTTTCCTTCAAGTGTTATGGTATTGGGTGTTGTTAGCAATGAAGGACATGTTATGCCATCACAACGTCTTAGAATAAATACTGCTGCTTACATTGAGGTTCTAGAAACAGTTGTCAAGCCCTGGATTGACAACATATACAACGGCAGGCCTTACATATTCCAGCAAGACTCGGCTTCATCCCACAAGGCTCTATGAACACAAGAATGGATGGCTGACAATTTGAACGAGCACATCACACCCAACATTTGGCCTCCTAACTCTCCAGATCTCAATCCACTAGACTATTCTGAGTGGAGATTAATAAACAGCTTCATAAAACCAAAGACTCCCTTAGAACTGCAATATTTCGAGTAATGTCTGACATAGATACGGTCCATTTGATCAGAGCTTGCAGCCGATTCCGACCCCGTGTAGAAGCTGTTATTGATGCTAGTGGTGGTTTTACGGAATAAAATGAAATAATAGTTAGCTAAATTTCATTTTTACTTGTTTGTAAATGTAATATAATTATATTCATTTGTTCAGAAAGTTTTTTTTTTTACTAATCCATAAACTCTGTCCTCAATTACCATCCGCACCCTTTATTTATGCCCCCCTGTTAGGGGAATTTAAAGCGAAAGATCTCAGCTCTCAATTTGAAATCGATACGCCAGTACTACATTCAAAAATGGATAGCCCCAATCCGACACGTGCATAAACCAATGCGCATATGTTAGATATTGTGTGTGAGTGTAATTGTGTGCATGAGTGTGTGTGTGCCCCAGCATCTGTGGGTACGTGTACGTGTTGTGCGTGTATATGTGCGCAAGTATATATATTTAGAATGTATCTTTATCAATTATCGTATATATGCGAGCGTTAGCCTATATAGAAATGAGATAGATAGATAGATATGAATAGA
Source organism: Acanthosepion esculentum (assembly GCA_964036315.1). NCBI lineage: Eukaryota > Metazoa > Mollusca > Cephalopoda > Sepiida > Sepiidae > Acanthosepion > Acanthosepion esculentum. Next base: position 9,504,737 of record OZ038511.1, read on the forward strand.
CTGAGATAGATAGATAGATAGATAGATAGATAGATAGATATAGCGTGCGATAGATAGATAGATAGATAGATAGATAGATAGATAGATAGATAGATAGATAGATATAATTCAATTGTAGATATAGATAGATAGATAGATAGATAGATAGATAGATAGATAGATAGATAGATAGATAGATAAAGACTGGCAGTGACAGATAAATAGAAACTGACATAGATAGATAGATAGATAGATAGATAGATAGATAGATAGATAGATAGATAGATAGATAGATAGAATTCAATTGTAGATAGATAGATAGATAGATAGATAGATATGAATAGACCGTGATAGATAGATAGATAGATAGATAGATAGATAGAAATAGACTGTGATAGATAGATAGATAGATAGATAGATAGATAGATAGATAGATAGATAGATAGATAGATAGATAGATAGATAGATATGAATAGATTGTGATAGACAGATATGAGTAAACGTTGATAGATAGATATGAATAGACCGTGATAGATAGATAGATAGATAGATAGATAGATAGATAGATAGATAGATAGATAGATAGAAAAAAACTGGCAGGGACAGATAAATAGAAACTTAGATAGATAGATAGATAGATAGATAGATAGATAGATAGATAGATAGATAGATAGATAGATATGAATAGACCGTGATAGATAGATAGATAGATAGATAGATAGATAGATAGATAGATAGATAGATAGATAGATAGATAGATAGATAGAAATAGACTGTGATAGATAGATAGATAGATAGATAGATAGATAGATAGATAGATAGATAGATAGATAGATAGATAGATATGAATAGACCGGGATAGATAGATAGATAGATAGATAGATAGATAGATAGATAGATAGATAGATAGATAGAAATAGACTGTGATAGATAGATAGATAGATAGATAGATAGATAGATAGAAATAGACCGTGATAGATAGATAGATAGATAGATAGATAGATAGATAGATAGATAGATAGATAGATAGATATGAACTAATCTATGAAAATATATTAGTAAATTCTTATTTACTTTCCAGTATACATTTGTACACACACAGATGCACAAAATGACGTGCATCCTCTCAGATGCCAGTGTATCTATTCGTAACCACTCAGTCATATACACTCGCACTCTCCTTTTTCCTCTCTCTCTAACTCTCTCTCTCTCTCTCTCTCTCTCTCTCTCTCTCTCTCTCTCTCTCTCTCTCTCTCTCTCTCTCTCTCTTTCTTTTACACATATATACATACAAACATAAACAATTCCCCTTGCAGGTAGAAGTAGAAACAGATTTCTTTCATACCCCCCTTCCACCTCAAATTAGAAGCAATTTTTACGCGTCCTCATCGAACGGGTTTATCTTGAGGGCAAATCGATGAAATTTTCAACTAAATTACAGGAGAAAACGAAATTCATAGATGTTTTCGCCAGCAAATATACTTACGAAAATAGACATTTAGAAGAAATAAACTCCCACAGAGAAATAAATACACACACATACACACACGTGCGCGCGCGCATATATATATGTGAGTGTATGTGTGTGTGTATGTGTGTGTGTGTGTGCGTGTGTGTGTGGGTTAGCTATAAATAAACTCAGTCACTGGAGAGTGATAAGCAGGCATAACAGACAGACTGTTCAACGATATTACGACAGGGCCGGAACATCATTCCACAAATCTGGTCCGAGACGGCCGGCCACAACTAATCGTTTTATTTACGTGAAGTCACACAATCACCATGTGGCCGCCATTAACCGCTGGTGACAAAGCTGAAAGAAATCTTATGGACAGAGTGAAATGATGTCAGGGAAAAAAAGGAAAACTAGAAATGGGACAAACTAAGAGAAGCTTTGGTAACATCAGCAAACGACATCATCCCAAACCTAAAATGAAGGAAGAAGAAATATAAATAAATCGCAAATGAGATTCTCGACAAAAGGAGACAGATAAAAATGCCAATACATGGAACGGAATACAGAAAACTATAGAATCTATAGAGCGTCAGCGCCAGACGGAATTGTAATAAAGATGCTGACGAATGAATCACAGATGAGATTCTCGACATGATGCTAAGGAGACAGATAAAAATGCCAAGACATCGAACGGAATAGAGAAAACTATACAAACTATAGAGCGTCAGGGCCGGACGGAATTGTAATAAAGATGCTGACGAATGGGTCACAGATGAGATTCTCAACATGATGCTAAGGAGACAGATAAAAATGCCAAGACAACGAACGGAATACAGAAAACTATACAAACTATAGAGCGTCAGGGCCGGACGGAATTGTAATAAAGATGCTGACGAATGGGTCACAGATGAGATTCTCGACATGATGCTAAGGAGACAGATAAAAATGCCAAGACATCGAACGGAATACAGAAAAATATAGAATCTATAGAGCGTCAGCGCCAGACGGAATTGTAATAAAGATGCTGACGAATGGATCACAGATGAGATTCTCGACATCATGCGAAGGAGACAGATAAAAATGCCAAGACATCGAACGGAATACAGAAAACTATACAAACTATAGAGCGTCAGGGCCGGACGGAATTGTAATAAAGATGCTGACGAATGGGTCACAGATGAGATTCTCGACATGATGCTAAGGAGACAGATAAAAATGCCAAGACATCGAACGGAATACAGAAAACTATACAAACTATAGAGCGTCAGGGCCGGACGGAATTGTAATAAAGATGCTGACGAATGGGTCACAGATGAGATTCTCGACATGATGCTAAGGTGACAGATAAAAATGCCAAGACATCGAACGGAATACAGAAAACTATACAAACTATAGAGCGTCAGGGCCGGACAGAATTGTAATAAAGATGCTGACGAATGGGTCACAGATGAGATTCTCGACATGATGCTAAGGAGACAGATAAAAATGCCAAGACATCGAACGGAATACAGACAACTATATAAACTATAGAGCGTCAGGGCCGGACGGAATTGTAATAAAGATGCTTACGAATGGATCACAGATGAGATTCTCGACGTGATGCTAAGGAGACAGATAAAAATGCCAAGACAACGAACGGAATACAGACAACTATACAAACTATAGAGCGTCAGGGCCGGACGGAATTGTAATAAAGATGCTGACGAATGGATCACAGATGAGATTCTCGACATGATGCTAAGGAGACAGATAAAAATGCCAAGACATAGAACGGAAAACAGACAACTATAATAATTATAGAGCGTCAGGGCCAGACGGATTTGGGATAGAGATGCTGACAAATGGATCACAGATGAGATTCTCGACATGATGCTAAGGAGACAGATAAAAATGCCAAGACATCGAACGGAATACAGAAAACTATACAAACTATAGAGCGTCAGGGCCGGACGGAATTGTAATAAAGATGCTGACGAATGGGTCACAGATGAGATTCTCGACATGATGCTAAGGAGACAGATAAAAATGCCAAGACATCGAACGGAATACAGAAAACTATACAAACTATAGAGCGTCAGGGCCGGACGGAATTGTAATAAAGATGCTGACGAATGGGTCACAGATGAGATTCTCGACATGATGCTAAGGTGACAGATAAAAATGCCAAGACATCGAACGGAATACAGAAAACTATACAAACTATAGAGCGTCAGGGCCGGACAGAATTGTAATAAAGATGCTGACGAATGGGTCACAGATGAGATTCTCGACATGATGCTAAGGAGACAGAAAAAATGCCAAGACATCGAACGGAATACAGAAAACTATACAAACTATAGAGCGTCAGGGCCGGACGGAATTGTAATAAAGATGCTGACGAATGGATCACAGATGAGATTCTCGACATGATGCTAAGGAGACAGATAAAAATGCCAAGACATAGAACGGAAAACAGACAACTATAATAATTATAGAGCGTCAGGGCCAGACGGATTTGGGATAGAGATGCTGACAAATGGATCACAGATGAGATTCTCGACATGATGCTAAGGAGACAGATAAAAATGCCAAGACATCGAACGGAATACAGAAAATTATACAAACTATAGAGCGTCAGGGCCGGACGGAATTGTAATAAAGATGCTGACGAATGGGTCACAGATGAGATTCTCGACATGATGCTAAGGAGACAGATAAAAATGCCAAGACATCGAACGGAATACAGAAAACTATACAAACTATAGAGCGTCAGGGCCGGACGGAATTGTAATAAAGATGCTGACGAATGGGTCACAGATGAGATTCTCGACATGATGCTAAGGTGACAGATAAAAATGCCAAGACATCGAACGGAATACAGAAAACTATACAAACTATAGAGCGTCAGGGCCGGACAGAATTGTAATAAAGATGCTGACGAATGGGTCACAGATGAGATTCTCGACATGATGCTAAGGAGACAGATAAAAATGCCAAGACATCGAACGGAATACAGAAAACTATACAAACAATAGAGCGTCAGGGCCGGACGGAATTGTAATAAAGATGCTGACGAATGGGTCACAGATGAGATTCTCGACATGATGCTAAGGTGACAGATAAAAATGCCAAGACATCGAACGGAATACAGAAAACTATACAAACTATAGAGCGTCAGCGCCGGACGGAATTGTAATAAAGATGCTGACGAATGGGTCACAGATGAGATTCTCGACATGATGCTAAGGAGACAGATAAAAATGCCAAGACATCGAACGGAATACAGACAACTATATAAACTATAGAGCGTCAGGGCCGGACGTAATTGTAATAAAGATGCTTACGAATGGATCACAGATGAGATTCTCGACATGATGCTAAGGAGACAGATAAAAATGCCAAGACAACGAACGGAATACAGACAACTATACAAACTATAGAGCGTCAGGGCCGGACGGAATTGTAATAAAGATGCTGACGAATGGATCACAGATGAGATTCTCGACATGATGCTAAGGAGACAGATAAAAATGCCAAGACATAGAACGGAAAACAGACAACTATAAAAATTATAGAGCGTCAGGGCCAGACGGATTTGGGATAGAGATGCTGACAAATGGATCACAGATGAGATTCTCGACATGATGCTAAGGAGACAGATAAAAATGCCAAGACATCGAACGGAATACAGAAAACTATACAAACTATAGAGCGTCAGGGCCGGACGGAATTGTAATAAAGATGCTGACGAATGGATCACAGATGAGATTCTCGACATGATGCTAAGGAGACAGATAACAATGCCAAGACATAGAACGGAAAACAGACAACTATAAAATTATAGAGCGTCAGGGCCAGACGGATTTGGGATAGAGATGCTGACGAATGGATCACAGATGAGATTCTCGACATGATGCTAAGGAGACAGATAAAAATGCCAAGACAACGAACGCTAATACAGAAAACTATACAAACTATAGAACGTCAGCGCCAGACGGAATTGTAATAAAGATGCTGACGAATGGATCACAGATGAGATTCTCGACATGATGCTAAGGAGACAGATAAAAATGCCAAGACATCGAACGGAATACAGACAACTATATAAACTATAGAGCGTCAGGGCCGGACGGAATTGTAATAAAGATGCTGACGAATGGATCACAGATGAGATTCTCGACATGATGCTAAGGAGACAGATAAAAATGCCAAGACATCGAACGGAATACAGACAACTATAAAACTATAGAGCGTCAGGGCCGGACAGAATTGTAATAGAGATGCGAACAGCATGGATCACAGATTAGATTCTCGAAATGATGCGAAGGAGACTGATAAAAATGCGAAGACATGTGACGCAATACTGAAAACTATACAATGAAATACGGAACAAATGCTGACAGGATAATGAAGTATGTCTCCTCGAAAAATGTGCAGAAACAGAGATCATCACAGGAGATATACATGTCAAAATAAGAGAACTAATTGAAAAGAGCCGGACAGTATGCATGCTCATCAGCAGGCTACAAAAAATCCGAAGACGCAACACTCATATGAGAGAAAGTAAATATTCTTCCGCGCTGGAACGAATCTGCTGGATATGTTTTCCACGACGAAAGAGAACAGCCGGCAATACACATAAATACCGACGGGCCGGAAGTACTAAAAACCGAAGTAGAAGTTGCCCTGGCTAAACTGAACAGAATAAGTGCGGCAGGGCCAGACGTTATTGTAATCGTGATGCTGGCAGCCTTAAAAGATTTCGGCATAGACAAAATTACAGAATTAATAAATGAATTCTACACCAGTAGTAATATACTTAAAGAGGTAAGCAAATCTATTGTCATCGCACTGCCTACAAAATAACAGGTGCAAAAATATATGAACTCCACCGCCTAATGAACCACATAACTAAACTCATCATCCGAATTGTGATGAAGTGAGCGCGCAGCAGAATCAGGCCGGGACAAGAACAGTTCAGGTTCCTCAATGACACCGGAACAAGGAACACTATATTCACGCTCAGAATTTTATCAGAAAGTACAATACAAATACTGAAGGACGTGTACCTGTGTTTTTTAGATTACGCAAAGGCGTTCAGAAACCTACACAACAAAGATGTTAAGCTGCTCAGCAACCTTGACATATTCAGGAAAGATATTAGATTATTCAAGAACATTTACTGGCAGCAAACGGCCTGCATATGAACAGAAAATGAATTCGACAGATATAAAAAAAAAGTAGAAAGGTGTGTAAGACAAGGATGTATCTTCTTACCGGATTTACTCAACCTATACAGCGAAGCAATCCTGAGAGTACTAGAAATCCTATCCGGATTCATCATTCTCGGCCACAATCTGAAGAATATAAGACATGCAGATGACACACTGTTGACAGCAAAGGAAACTACAAAACCTCCTAGAGAAGGTAGTGAAGGAGAGCAAGAAGAAAGAACTAAACATGAACAACAAGAAAACAGAATGCATGGTCATCAGCAAGAAGATGAGCCTAGAATGCAAATTACAGGCCGGGAATAGTAAAATCAAGCTAGTATAGAAATTTAAATATCTGGGAAGTGTTCTAACAGAGGACGCAAAGTGTGACACTGAGATCCGAAGATGTATTGGGATGGCCAAAGATGCATTCCAAAAGCTAAGCAGAGTATTAAGAAACAAGAAAATTTCGTTGGAAGCAAAAAGGGTATTGAAATGTTACGTAATATATGTTCTCCTGTATGGCAGGGAATACTGGAGAATCTCCTCAAAGATGAAGAAAAGACTCGAAGCAACAGAAATGTCGTTCTACAGAAGGATGCTGAGGATAACATGCGCCGACCATGTGAGCAACGGTTTTGGAGAGAATGGAAACAAAGAAGAAACTTATACTTAACATCAGGAAAAGGCAGTTGAAATTTCTGGGACACCTTATGAGAAAGGAGGAATTTGAAAATCTGATACTCACAGAAAAACCTTGTCGGCATTAAATAACTCATTGAAGCAGATATGCTGTAAAAAATAAATAAATAAATAAACAAACTTCTGATCTGAGACCATCTTCAGGGGTTTATAATGTTTGTTCATGTCTATACAGTAGCTCCGGCTCCCAGTTAGGTTTTGGCGCCATAAAGAATCTCTGAGGATTTTTCCTCGGTAGCAAATGTTGGACGGTCTCCACAAAGATGAAGAATAGACTCGAGGCAACGGAGGTATGGGTCTACAGAAGGATGCTGAGGATACCATGCGCCGACCATGTGAGCAACGACGAGGTTTTGGAGAGAACGGAAACAAAGAGGAAACTTATACTTAACATCAGGAAGAGGCAGTTGAAATGTCTGGGAAGGATAGCTTTGAAATACTGATACTCACAGAACGGGTAGAAGCAACGGAGAAAGTAACTCGTGATATACACAATGGGCTTGAACAAATAGATAGCAGGAGACGGTCTGGGAGAAATAACAATAAGACAAAACATTAAGAGCTACAAGGGACTGGAGGACGGGGAGAGCCATGATCGCCTACGTCCTGAAGGGATACGGCACATAAGGGAAGAACCGTTCAGGTGATAAAACTAAACTGCGGTAAGAAAAATTATCCCGTAAGCAGATCACGAAAAATATTCATGTCCACTAACAGAGATCGCTCTCTCTCTCTCTCTCTCTTTATCACTCTCTCTCTCTCACTCTCTCTCTCTCTCTCACTGACTCTCACACTTACACATATACACACACGCGCACCCACCCACTCATACACACAGACACACGCGCATACACACACACAAACACACACACGCATATATATATATAAAAATAAACATGCTAAAATTCACCTTCATCCCGTACCGTACGCTGACGGCTTAATGGGAGAAGTTCCGACTGACGCAAATTCAGTCGGGTTTCGATCCTAGCTAGAGGCAACCGGTCGTCTAGCCACACTGATGAGCTGTGAAACAGCGAAACAGTCTGTCTGTGAATGACAATATATATATATATATATATATATATATATATATATATATATATATATATATAAGATGACCACTTGAATTTCATTCGCGCTCAAAACCCGAATGTTCAGAACGCTCCTATTACTACCAGTCACGATGAATGGATGTCGCCTCGGTGAAGCTTACCTGTACCTTTAAGTTTAGCCAAAGGTCCGTTGAAAAATTTCGGCCTACCAGGTAGGTTACAGTCATCGAATATACATGAATTTTTTACCCCACCAAAAAAAAATTACCTTTGCATAGTGCGCATCCTCGTAATCAAGCATATGCGCTATACGTTACAATAAGTAGAATAAAAAGTTAATGTGGCTAATGTTTCGTTTGTTTTTTGTTGTTATTATATTACAATATACAAATAGGAAAGACAGTTTTTTCAGTGGCGACTTTCATATGAATATAAATTTCAAAAATATTTTGGTCGAAATAGTCTTATTTTTCTTGAGAGAAGTGAAATGGAAATGAAGATTTGAAGACAGCCAGGAAAGCCAAATGAATGCAACTATCAAAAAATAAATAAAATAAAAGAAGATTCAAGAATGCTTCAATCAATGGAAACGAAACTCGATAAATTGCGTGGCTTCAGAACAGGACTACTTCGAAGGAGATTAAATGCTGAATTGATATGTGTTATAGTTTTCTTTTTATAGCACCCGTCCTGATAAGGGGACTACTTCGAAGGAGATTAAATGCTGAATTGATATGTGTTATAGTTTTCTTTTTATAGCACCCGTCCCGGTAAGGGGACTACTTCGAAGGAGATTAAATGCTGAATTGATATGTGTTATAGTTTTCTTTTCATAGCACCCGTCCCGATAAGGGGACTACTTCGAAGGAGATTAAATGCTGAATTGATATGTATTATAGTTTTCTTTTTATAGCACCAGTCCCGATAAGGGGACTACTTCGAAGGAGATTAAATGCCGAATTGATATGTGTTATAGTTTTCTTTTTATAGCACCCGTCCCGATAAGGGGACTACTTCGAAGGAGATTAAATGCCGAATTGATATGTGTTATAGTTTTCTTTTTATAGCACCAGTCCCGATAAGGGGACTACTTCGAAGGAGATTAAATGCCGAATTGATATGTGTTATAGTTTTCTTTTTATAGCACCCGTCCCGATAAGGGGACTACTTCGACGGAGATTAAATGCTGAATTGATATCTGTTATAGTTTTCTTTTTATAGCACCCGTCCCGATAAGGGGACTACTTCGAAAGAGATTAAATGCTGAATTGATATCTGTTATAGTTTTCTTTTTATAGCACGCGTCCCGATAAGGGGACTACATCGAAGGAGATTAAATCCTGAATTGATATCTGTTATAGTTTTCTTTTTATAGCACGCGTCCCGATAAGGGGACTACATCGAAGGAGATTAAATCCTGAATTGATATGTGTTGTGGTTTTCTATTTATAGCACCAGTCCAGATAAGGGGACTACTTCGAAGGAGATTAAATGCCGAATTGATTTGTGTTGTAGTTTTCTTTTTATAGCACCCGTCCCGATAAGGGGACTACTTCGAAGGAGATTAAATGCTGAATTGATATGTGTTATAGTTTTCTTTTTATAGCACCCGTCCCGATAAGGGGACTACTTCCAAGGAGATTAAATGCCGAATTGATATGTGTTGTAGTTTTCTTTTTATAGCACCCGTCCCGATAAGGGGACTACTTCGAAGGAGATTAAATGCCGAATTGATATGTGTTGTATTTTTCTTTACATAGTACCAGTCCCGACACTTTGGGATCGAACAAGGTAATCCATGATTTTTATTTTAAGAAAGATAAAACTTCAACTCAAATGCAAAGAAGAAAAAGGAAAAACAAATGTCTAATATTCAATCAGAATAAAATATCCTTGCAAGTGTCTTTAGTGGCCAGGCAAATATTTTTAACAGCAATTTTTTTTTACCTATATACAATGTTTGGCAGGTACTTCACCATCGAAATGTCTTTTATGTTTGTTTTTTTTTAATTTTTTTTTAATTTTTTCCAGGGTTGTCTTAACAAAACAAAAAGAGTACGAAAGAACCGTGAAGCTCTTGTTTACAGGAAAACTTTTAAAAATATTTATGGAATAATGAATTTGAATGGTAATAGCAATATTATATGCTTCCTTATAAGGAAACATTTGGCGTTCATTGATCGAGTATCCAGTGTTGGTTTCGATGAAAATTTCTAAACATCTTTCTCTTAAAAGAATTTTTCGGGAAAATAGGTTTCTCAAATCTAGTAAATTCTATCGTTCTTTCCAGTAGTGATGGAGGTTTCCATTCAAACCTTACGTTTTAAGTGGTGTGGAACGTCGATATTTTGACTATGTCATTAATTAATAATGGAAGAAATTGTGAATATGCTGCTTAATAAAATTAATGTCTAAAAACAAAAAAATATTTTATATAACTAATGTAGCGAAGATAGATAGTAACAGACAAAGAGAGATAGATAGATAGATAGATAGATAGATAGATAGATAAATATCATCAGATATAAATATGTAAACAGGAAGCTATCTCGCTGGCTGAGAAGATATATATATATATATATATATATATATATATATATATATATATATATATCAAAGAAAAAGAAATTTTGAAATTCTCCCTTCCCTCTCTAAACTCGACCAGGTCTTTAATACCATTCCTCACCACCCTCTATGTCAACTTATATAAGCTTAATACTGCCCGTCAAAAGTGTAAATTTTAAATTCATTTTTCGTTTCACCATTGAAAGTGAAGTCTGAAGATCCAGAGAAAAATAAAATTATCTAGTGAAATAAATTATAACAAATGGAGCCTTAAAATGGTCTGTTATTCTTTAAATTAAATTATTCGCTCTGACTTAACATTGAGCTCTCAGAATTTCATCCTCCTTGGGATTATCCATAAGGATTACCAAGATTTTTGTATATATATATATATATATATATATATATATATATATATATATATATATATATATATATATGAACAGGCTTTGATATATATATATATATATATATATATATATATACATAGAGAGAGAGAGAGACTATATATATATATATAGAGAGAGAGAGAGAGAGAGAGACTATTTAGGCAGCAATCCTTCACTTATACATGTTTCCTTAAAGACGACTGACAAGGTACTACGGTCAAGCTGTTTATTTAATTTTTCTTGTGTTCCAAAAAGTGTTTTCTTTTTGGGACACAGAGTGTGTAGAACATTTAGACAGTTTCTACACACTCTGTGTCTATCGTGATTAATGAAACACACACACACACATATATATATATATATACATATATATATATATATATATATATATATATATATATATATATAGAGAGAGAGAGAGAGAGAGAGAGAGATAGCTAGGTAGATAGATAGATAGATAGATAGATAGATAGATAGATAGATAGATAGATAGGAACGGCCTAAAATAGATTGATAGACAGAGAATCAACATATATAGATATAAGTAAGAAGTTGGCTAGCAAGATAGATATTTCGATAGATTCAAAAACGTATACATCAACCAATTTCGGTATAAAGTAATTTCGAAGACATTGACGTATCGTCATGTCAGACATCAATTTAGCAATTTTTACAAGAACCGAAATTTTATTGAATAAAATTTCAAAAAGTGAATCATCGTAATATTTCGACTTTTATCACAGACAAATGCATATAGGCACGTTTAGCATCAAAATCCACATTTATCTGCGGCAATCTTTAACATTACGCGCGCTCTTAGAAAACGGCACTCAGGAATCCGTTTTTCTTTTCCTGAATGCCAGTTACAGTATAATTATGGCCGTAAATGCTTACATACATACGAGTTTTATATTAAGTGATTTCAAATTTGTTGCAATGGTTTATCGGGAAGGCGCCTGCGTAAATGCACACAGAGAAACGTCTATTACTTGATCGTTGATGACGTGAGTGCGCCTGTGTGTTCGAGGAAGCCAGCAGCCACGCGCAAGCTCAATATATTATTATACGCCCGTATCGCCCGGAGGAAAATGACGCGAATGTCATAAAATAGATTTTGGAAAACTTGAAGAATTTGTCATCATCAAGTCAAATCAATGAAACTGCCGGAAGGGTCACTGGTATTAAACGCCAACCATTTCTCTTGTGAAGGTGCTGTCTTCTCATGCGAAAATGTAAAACGAATAAAAGAAGAAAAATAGTGGCGGTGTGTGTGGAGAAATAGAATATGAAACATCTACGGCGAGGAAAGAAAAATTATTTGCGAGAAATAATACATGAATATATATATATATATATATATATATATATATATATATATATATATATATATATATAAGTACATATATATATATATCAGTACATATGAGTACATATAAATATATATATATATATATATCAGTACATATGAGTACATATATATATATATATATATATCAGTACATATGAGTATATATATAAATATATATATGTATATCAGTAAATATGAGTATATATATGTATGAAATATATCTGAAACACACGAATGCGCTCTAGAATTTAATATGTGCGCCAATACAAAAAACAATACCGAATAAATAGCTTATATTTTTTCTGTGTGTTGATATATATACATATATATATATATATATATATATAGAGAGAGAGAGAGAGAGAGAGAGGGAGAGAGAGATAGATAGATAGATAGATAGATAGATAGATCTAATTTATCATACATTCCCACTCCCAATTTTTTCCTTGATATATATATACATACATACATATATATATATATATATATATATATGTATATATATATATATATATATATATATATATATATATATATATATGTATATATATGTTAATATACGTAATATCGAACGTCGATAAAGCTACTCCGAGTTTCATGCAATTGTAACAATCTTTAGGTGTGTAATCGTATCCTTTTTTCCGAAATAAAATATTACCATGGATTTCTAAAGTCTCCGCTTTCATAATTATCATTTGCTCTTTTCTTACATTGAGCTCTCTTTGGATTTATATCCTCCTTGGAAATAACCGTTCGACTTACCAAATAATATTATCATCTATCTATCTATCTATCTCTCTCTCTATCTATCTATATATATATATATATATATATATATGTATATATATATATATATATATATAACAGCTCCTAAATAATGGTAAGACTTTAGTAGCAATGGCAGTGCCTTCCTCGAACTAATGTCTTTGTGGAAGTTATTTCTACGAGGTATAAGAGGGAGTAAGTTCCACCGGACCCAGTACACACACACACACACACACACACACACACACACACACACACACACAGATGTTACTGAAAAATCCTCAAGGAAACCAAGAAGGATTTCGAAGAGGCATTGTCTCAAAAATTGTTTTGCATTTGACATATGTACCTTGCAGGTGAACATGACAGGTACATCTTTCCTTTTCCTTTGTTTAATCCTTGCAATACTGAATTACGCTAGACTCCGATTTTTCAGCTCCTCCTTTAATATATGATTATATATATATATATATATATATATATATATATATATATATAGGGTAAGTTTAGAACCTCGGTTTCATGGTCAGAATGCGAAACACTCAACCACGTGCCCACATAAATTATATATATACATATATATATATATATATATATATATATATATATATATATATATGTGTGTATATATATATATATATATATATATATATATATATATATATATAGATCGATTGATAGATATGTCTGTGTTTTTGTGTGTTTATATATATATATATATATATATATATATATATATATATATATATATATATATATATGCCTTCTCTTCCGTTGCACCCATTGTGACTATCAAACATATCGGCCCTTCAATCAGTGTTTTAAGAAAACGCTCAGCTCGACGTTCCTGTGCAATTATGTTTGCGTTCAGACACGTGCAATATTGCCTGCAAATACCTACAAGTAAATTGAAGCCATTAAATGTCGAATATATGTTCGAGATAGGAAAATCGAATGTTAGATTATAAGAGACTTTCATTTCCTATCGTTTGGTTGTGTTTTGCATTCAAAAAGCAAATTCGCTGTTGATTTGAAAACATAAAAATACTAAATAAGAACAAAAATTTCGTGAATGAATTACTTTTTTAAAAAGATACAAACGTAAGAAAATAAAGCAAATAAAATTAAATAGAAAGTGACAACGAAATATAAAAAGCAATTTCAACGAAATTTAACCAAAAGAAAATCTTTCTTTTTCTTTCTTTCTTTTTTCCTTCTTTCTTTTTCCTTTCTTTTTCCTTTCTTTCTTTTTTCTTTCTTTCTTTCTCTGAAGAATTTATCTTCATTTTTTTATTTTCCATTTCCTTAATCATTCTCTCTCATTTTTCTTTCTTTCTTTCTTTCTTTTTTCTTTCCTTCTTTTTTCTTTCTTTCTTTCTTTCTTTCTATATATTTCTCTAGAGAATTTATCTACTCTATTTTTCTTTTTTTCCTTTCCTTAACCTTTCTGTCTCATTCTTTCTGCTTCATTCATTCTTTCTTTCTTTCTCTGAAGAATTTATCTTCATTTTTCTCCTTTCCATTTCCTTAATCTTTCTCTCTCATTTTTATTTCTTTTTTCTTTCTTTCATTCTTTTTTCCTTTCCTTCTTTTTTCTTTCTTTCTTTCTTTCTATGTAATCTTTCTGTTTAATTTTCTTCTTTTGTCCCTTCTTTTTCTTTTGCTTTCTTTATCTCTTCTGCGTTCATTTCTAATCTTTTTTCCTCTCTATTTCTCACGTTTCCTCTCCTTCTCTCTCATTTCTGCAACTTTTTATCTCTTCTTATTAAATTTCCCTCTATTTTCTTCCTTATTTCGCCTTTTCTTTCTTTTTCCGCCTCTCTTTAGACACATTTTTCTTTCACTCTATCTAATCCTAACTACCTCTTCTTATATCTTCGCTTCTCTTTTTTGTTCCTGCGTTTCCTTTCGCCCTTCTTTTTTCATCTAATTTTCTTTCTTTCTTTCTTTCTTTCTTTCTTTCTCCTTTCTCTCTCACTTTTCCTCCCCTTTCACTTTTCTCTTTCTCGTTCAATTCCGAGAGGAAAAATCAGAGCCAAGAATTACTTTAAAGGAAGAGATAACATAATTTAAATGGTAATGAAAATTCATCGGTTCTGAATAAATTGAAATTGTTCGTGGTTATTGTAGATTTTACAATTAAGAATACATACACGCACGCAGCATAAAATCATGCATCGATTCCAGGAAAAGGAGGGGGTGCGTTTTGTTTTATAAATCATTGAGATTCCGATTTTTATTTGGATTGGAAACGATTTTAAAGGTTATTCCAATATTGTAAACGTTACCATTTCGCCCGGGTGTCAGAGAGACAGACGACAAAGAGAGAGAGTAGGAGAGAGAAAGAGAGAATGACAGGGGAGTGGGCATAATGAACAAACTGAGATAGATAGATAGATAGATAGATAGATAGATAGATAGATAGATAGATAGATAGATAGATAGATAGATAGATTCCATATATAGATATGAATAAAGTGTGATATGAATATATAAGTGAACATTGAAGTCAACACATAGAGGCGACAGGGTGTTTCATGATAGACGCAATCGTCAGGCCACCTATAAATATATAGAGAGAGATAGAGAGATATAAATATATATATATATAAATAGATAGATAGATAGATAGATATAGATAGATATAAATATATATATATAGAGAGAGAGAGAGAGATAAATAAAGTGTATTAGATAGATATGAATAAAGTGTGATACATAGATTCCATATATAGATATGAATAAAGTGTGATATATATATATATATATATATATATGTATACATATAAGTGAACATTGAAGTAAAAACTAGTCAGACCACCTATATATATATATATATATATATATATATATATATATATATATATATCGATAGCTAGCTAGATAGATAGATAGAAAGATAGATAGAAATATATATATATATATATATATATATAGAGAGAGAGAGAGAGAGAGAGAGAGAAAGAGAGATAAATATATATATAGAGAGAGAGAGAGCTAAATGAAGTGTCATAGATAGATATGAATAAAGTGCCATAGATAGATAGATATGAATAAAGTGTGATAGATAGATAGATAGATAGATAGATAGATAGATAGATAGATAGATAGATAGATAGATGTAATATTGATTGAAAGATACAAAGAGACATATCCAAAGCGACTCGTATGATATCAATATTTCTACGCCGCTGGGGCCTATTTATTTCAGCGGAAGCGGTTGAAAATATGCTGCAGGCTGTTGTAATGAGGCTAGCTTTTCATAACATAATGAAAGGGGTCGACATCTTTGATCTTAAATGTCGGCTTTTTTATCCGTTGCAGTTTTACGAGGTTAAATTAATGCCATCCTGCATCCTTATGCATGAATGAAGAAACATAGCATTAAAACTGTGACTCTAACACTTGGCACGCCATATGTATATGTATATATATATATATATATATATATATATATATATCATAGCGTAGAAATATTGATATCATACATGTCACTTTGGAGATGTCTCTTTGTATATATATATATATATATATATATATATATATGCACACATACAAACACATATATATATATATATATATCATAGCGTAGAAATATTGATATCATACATGTCACTTTGGAGATGTCTCTTTGTATATATATATATATATATATATATATATATATATATATATATATATATATATATATATATATATATATATATATGCACACATACAAACACATATATATATATGTGTGTGTGCGTATATATATATATATATATATATGCACACATACAAATACATATATATATATGTGTGTGCGCATATATATATATATATATATATATATATATATATATATATATATATATATATATATATGCACACATACAAACACATATATATATATGTGTGTGTGCGCATATATATATATATATACACACACACGCACTCACGCATGCACGCACATGCACACATGACGGTGGAGCAATGGATAGCGGCTTGGACTGGGAATCGGAGGGCCGAGTTCGAATTCCAGTCGAATCCATTACATTCACTTATGTGCTCATGACCTTCTCCTCTCAGTTATGGGTAAAAAGCAGGACAGAGAAGGACAACTCTGAATTCAAAACCTGCGGAGGGTTGTTTGGGGACCTTGTGGCACTGTATTCGGCCCTTCAAAAAGTGTGGATGGTTCTGCACAAAATCTTCGCCACAATAAGCATATGCGCTGTCGGGCTGTCTCCTAGGAACTGATCTGCTTGAGTCGAGAGAGTGTATATGTATATGCAAACATATATATATATATATATATATATATATTGGTACATGAAGGTGTACATTAATATTTCTTTATAAGATATATGTGCCTATCTACATATTTCCAGATAATGCTTATTAAACTCAGTACTGGTCAATACCAGGAATGTGAGGCAGCTATTGACGATTGATGAATCCCATCTGGCCTATTTTGGGGAATTACCCTCACCGAGTATACCAAGACACTCTCTTGGTTTCAGGATTATAAACGAACTAGTATAACCTTTTTTCTTTCTATTTTGAATTTTTTTGCTCCAACTTGTAGCAGTGTCAACACAAACTTTGTTCCAGCTGGGGATGCTCCCTGTTCTCAGACAGCCAGCTAAACTTCAATCTCACCACGTGACACATCACATACCCACATATATACTCATTTTCTAACAGCAAAGCCTATAATGTTTTTGTTTTTTCCCTTTTTATCTGTGAACACACAAGTATATATTCTCTTTTCTTGTATTGTTGCTTTTTATACAGAAATTCTTCAGCGAGAAGTTTTAATTACTTACACAATTCACATTCGGACTAAAGAGTAATCTCGGTTCTCGAACGCCTCACATGTCGAACAAATCGATTTTTGAACAGAAAATTTGAGATAAAAATGCCTCGGGTATCAAATAAAATTTCGGTTCTGGAACAACATTGCCGAACCGAGTTAACCCGAACGGAATCATTTCTGAGTCAACCGCCATGTTGTACGAGGGTCATTCAAACAATAAGGTGATTTTTTCTGTATAAGGACTTCTATTACAGATAGAAGCTTACTCTTTTTTTTTGTTTTTGTTTTGCTTCTTTTTCACATGGATTTAATTTCTTTTTCAGATTAAATAAAAACCTTTGAGAGTTTTGGCAATGAACAAAGATAGCCGACAAAGAAGCATGCTCCAGGATTGAACAGCGGTTAGTTATCAAGTTTTTGGTTGCTGAAGGGTGCAAACCAGTTGAAATTCATAGGAGAAAGTCAACTGTGTATGGTGCCACATGTTTCAGCCAACAAAATGTCTACAAGTGGGCTAAATTGTTTAAAGAAGGACGGAGCAGTATTGAGGATGAAGACAGGCCTTGAAGGCCTACAGAAGTGAGGTCACTTGAGGTGATCGAATCAGTCAATGACCACATTCAGTCTGACAGAAAGGGTGACAGTGGATGACATTGCAAGGACCTTGAGCTTATCTTTTGGGACAAACGCAGGGGTCATCAGTCAGAAGGAGTCATCTTGCATCATGACAACGCAAGGCCTCACACAGCAGCCCAAACGGTGCAGACCATCAACGAGCTGGGCTGGGAACTGCTCCCTCATCCCCCTTACAGCCCAGACCTTGCCCCTTCAGACTTTCACCTGTTTGGTCCCTTGAAAGCGTTCACGAGAGGCACGAAGTTTAAAAGTGACGATGAAGTCAAAAGTGTTGTGAGTGACTGGCTGAGACATCAGTCCAAAGTTTTTTACGCCGAGGGAATACGGAAGATTATGCACAGATGGGAAAAGTGTGTAACAGTGCTGGGAGACTACGTTGAAAAATTTTTAAAAAGTAAGCTTCTATCTGTATTAGAAGTCCTTATACCTAAAAATTCACCTTATTTATTGAATGACCCTCGTATAAATTTGTGCGTTGTGTTGTGTTTTTTCTTTCCTAATTTTATTGTACTGTGTCTTTTCTTCCTTCTCTTTATTAATCCTTATTCATAGCTCTAAAGAAAGCTAGCAGTGACACTGGTAAATGAATAAGAAAAGCTGAGAAAAAAACAATTGTTGATGATACCCAGTTGCATACAGCGGGTGCATTAGTCTACTTTACTAGAATGGACCTGATCAACATATTTGCATGAGTGGACACAATTCACCAATATATCTCTCCATCAAATCACTCAGTGTAAAAAATTCAACTGGAAGTGACAACGCCAGTCTACTTGTATGTCAGACCCCCTTGCAAGCTAATCAATATTCTACACAAATAAAAGATTATACAGAGCATTTTTTCAATTACTCATATTTTTTAGTACAATGCAACTTCTTTTACGAAATTTACAATCTTGGATGGTTTTATTTCCGTAAAAAGTTTTAAATTTTTCACTTGGTAGATAATAATTTTTTCTTAAAAAACTGTTGTAGGTAATAATCTTTTTTTTTTCTTATTACAAAGTATTTCTAGTATTATAACAGGTTTGGACGTTAACCATAGCTGGGACCTTAACAGGTGCTACCACTCCAGGTCAGGGTGGACCTGGGATCACTAGCAATTAAGAGGTGGTTCCATGTACCTCAAAGCCTCCTGATCAGAGGCCTTGCTGTTGGACGTAGTTTATCGTCATACCCAGGACGCGGATGTAGTTTATCGTCATACCCAGGAGGGAGAGTGTTTGGGTTTTCAGCATTCCAAATTGTAGAAATCAAATGACTTACCTTCTAACATGGCTGCCTACTTGTCTCCTTGTAACGGCAGGGTTCCTCATTTCTACCTCATTTATAGGAGAGTACCTAATACTGCGGGTGGATTAGTCTACTTTACTAGAATGGACATGATCAACACATTTGCATGAGTGGACTCAATTCACCAATATATCTCTCCATCAAATCACTCAGTGTAAAAAATTCAACTGGAAGTGACTACACCAGTCTACTTGTGTGTCAGACCCCTTGCAAGCTAATCAATATTCTACACAAATAAAAGAATGTACAGAGCAACCTCGTTTCTCGAACGTTTTCACATGTCGGATAAATCGGTTTTCAAACAGAATATTCGAGATGAAATTGCCTCGGTTACCAAACAAAATGTCGGTTCTCGAATAACATTACCGAACTGAACCGAGTTAACCCGAACGATTCCGTTCGAGTTAAACCGGTTCGGCTCGGTTCATTGCTTAGTCGACCGCCATATTGTATACATTCGTGTGTTGTGTTTTCTTTCCCAATTTTATTGTACTGTACTATTTTTTCTCTTTTTTAGTCTTTATTCATGGCTCCAAAGAAAGCTAGCAATGATACTGGTGAAGGAAAAAGAAAAGTCAAGAGAAAAACTATTGCTGATGATATTGTCTCTTCCTACTCAGTTTCACATGGCAAAATCAACGATCTATACTATTCTTATAAATAAAGAGACGATCATGTATTTTCTTCCCCTTTTCAAGCAATAACATCTCTTTCCTTCCCCTTCCATTCTACGTACTCCATCAACTCTCCTACATACAGGCACGGTAAAATTGAAGTGTTCGTCTATATTTTATCTGTTTAGTATTGGGTTTATTTTTTCTTAGATTTAATGAGTTTCATTAGTTTTGTGTATAAACATGTTCAAAAAGTAATGTTTAAATAAGCAATCATCTAGGAACGGATTAATCCATTTTACATTGATTTCTATTGGAAAAATAGTTTCGCTTTACGAACATTTCGGGTTACGAACGGGCATCAGGAACGAATTCAATTCGTGAACTGAGGTTCCACTGTATTCTTCTCATCTTCCGGCTGTTTTGCACTCCGGCCATCATTAGCTGCGCAACCTACTCAAAATTCCGGACTGAATCCTTCACACTCAATAATCCCCCTTTGTGTCTTAGTGGCTTTATTGTCTTGTTTGTTGTGAAATTATAAAAAAGTCAGTTTTTTTTTAATGATCGTATGTAAACTTCTGGTCATTTAGACATTTGATGGTGTTCCTATATACCGTGGTATCCTCTTCATATATATATTTATAGGGTAATCTGAAAGTATTCTTAGGCAGGTCATTAATATATAGCAGAAAAAAAAAGGGTAGAACCAAAGAAAGAGTTTGGGGAGTGTTTGCGTTGATATCAAGGGTGTCAGAGAAGTGTCCATGAACAACGACCTTCATGGACCTACCCGAGAGGAAGGACTTTGTAATCCAAAAGTCTCCATCAGAAATAACCATATTTGGGGCGTTTGCGTTGCAGACTCCTATACCACACCCTCGGAAAAGCATGTATAATATACTCTTAAAATATCCCTCTTATTTCGGCAAGATGATAGACAATGATCTAACATAGTTCACTATTCGCAGTTAAGCAGACAGATTTATGCCCTTTATTTAACTATCAATACGCTAGTGAATGTATCGAATTGTGCAAATCAACGCTTCAAACAAGTTATTGAGAGGTCACTATACATGAAGCTCTGGGGCATCTCGATGCGGTGTAATGGTTAACAAGCTTGTCTCGCTAGAACAATTACGACTGAATAGGGTGTTTGATCATCAGTGGGTGCTCCATACATTCGGCCTTGTGCACATTTAAGCTACGCTTGGAAAATCACTATAACATCTTTTTGTAAATACCATCAGTCAGGAGAAGTCGACAACATCAAAGCACAAATGGCTCACGTAATGTCCCTGGCCGAGACGGTGAGACGGAAAATGAAAATGTCCCATACTTTCGGCCTTGTGCCACATCTAAGCTACGCTTCGAAAATCACTATACATGCCTCTCAGCCTTTTGGTTCCTGAAATTGTTACGCAATGGAAACGACTTGGCGATGCTCCTAACTTTAGACAAGAAAAATAATCGCCTGTTCCAACCGGAAAACAAAGAAATAATGAAATATGCAAGTGTGAGGAATAAAAATGTCCGTGCCCGTCTTCAGTACATTGATTGGTGTGAAGCTCTAACTTATCTTTACCTTTCTTCCATGTTCGCTGGCCTCACCTTCGCATTTTAGTGGAACATCGTATCAAAAAACAAAAGAACAACAACTCGAAACTTGATTCTTGTAATGTATTTTATTCATGAGACGTTCCCACAAATTTGGTCAGACTTTCACCTTTAACTTTTTTTGAATCCAAACTTACTTCTTAATCAATTTACATAAGTTCTCCAGGATAAAGTTTTCTTTGATATATACAGACCATCTCCATTTTTTCAGTACACCTGCTACTGTGTCTTTTCGCTCTAAAATTATTAAAATATAAGATCTGGCCGAATAAAATCATTGGTGTTGTAATCCAAATTAATATTTTATTTGGTTCTTTTCTTCTTCTTCTCCTTCTTCTTCTTCTTCTTCTTCTTCTTCTTCTTCTTCTTCTTCTTCTTATTATTATTATTATTATTATTATTATTATTATTATTATTGTTGTTGTTGTTGCGGTTGTTGTTGTTGTTGTTGTTATTTAGCCTTTGATCTGTTCAGTATGAGTTTCCCTTAAGTCTTAACCAGGTACTTCAAGAGAAAAGTTTTTCAGATGATGCAAACAGATAAGGTGCCATGCAAACAAAGAAGAAATATATAATTGTGGTTGTAGAATGTAGAGAAATCTGCTTATCTCTTTCCGTTTGGTAAATACCAAAGTGAAAGGAAAAAATGGTAAGAATTTTAGCTTTTTGCTAAAAATTTTGAGTTCTATCTCGCCAGGCCAACTTTTATGACCTGAACATTATGTTAATGGAAGATGTATTTATATTCCAATTTTTTTTTAATTTTGAAGACATATATATATATATATATATATATATATATATATATATATATATATATATATATATATATATATGTATGTATATATATAGCATAATGAGAAGCCACGTATACTTTCTTGATATTGTATATAATATAATCTGGAGAAAACAACTGAAAAGTTGCAAATTAAAAAAATTTGAATGTTTTTTTTGTGAAAGTATTTATTTATATTTTATATATATATATATATTTGATATTTCAGATCTGCCCCGATCTTTCATCAAAAATAAATGTACGCTACTTGTAAACAAACTTCGGAATACATTTATTTCTGATGAAAGATCGGGGCAGATCTGAAATATCAAATATATATATATATATATAAAAATATAAATAAATACTTTCACAAAAAAAACATTCAAATTTTTTTAATTTGCAACTTTTCAGTTGTTTTCTCCAGATTATATATATATATATATATATGTATATATATATATATATATATATATATATATATATATATATATATATATATATATATATATATATATAAAACATCCATGAATGAAGACATATATATATATATACATATATATATATATATATATATATATATATATATATATATATATGCCTTCATTCATATATATATATATATATATATATATATGCCTTCATTCATATATATATATATATATATATATATATATATATATATATATATAACATACACGTAACACACACATCCAATTCCCAGCAACCATTATAATCTCAAAATGACCAAGGAGAGTATTCTTAAAGTCAGGAATCTCCCATCTTTTATGTTAAAGATAACTTGTCAAAGGCCGTTTGACCAACACAAGGGCTGACCAAAATTAACTATGAAAAAATCAAGTTAAAACTACAGATAAAGTTCAGTTTATTCAGAAACAGTCATTCACTCCTGTAGTTCACTGCTACTAACAAGAATGTTTTTTTTTTTCTGATGATGATGGCCATGCTGGCCGAAACTAGTCGAGGAACCTAATTGAACGAATAAAACAAAAAATATTAATATACAACAGTGTGACTGAAAATTTTAATTTTTAAATTTTTTTTGTTCAAAACATATATATATATATATATATATATATATATATATATATATATATATATATATTAAGACAAGAAAACTTATCTTAGCCGACGTGTTTCGTCCTCTGAGGAACTTTATCAGGGTAAATGTAAAGATTTTATTTTGTGACAAGTATTTATATACAAGAGCAAAAATGTTATTTTTTTATAGCGCATTCACTCTTTATGCGTTCAGTCAAGTGTGTTGCATCTGTGATTTTCATTGAGTACACCTTCTCCTTTAGCATACTTCAGAAAAAGAAGTCAATTCTTCATTATTTTGACATAACTATGTTTAATCTCTGGAGGTAAAAAACATAGTTAATAAGATTTCCTATGTGTCTAGATTTTAGAGACAACCTATATTTATACTGAACGGGATATTTACTATATACATTTTAATTCACCAAGTTAAAACATGTACATTTTAACACCTCCAGTCAATTTATATCAGAAGCCACGTGAGGCATCAAAATATATCAGCCGTGAAAATGTAGACATCGGCAGTATATTAAATATTCTTTGCCCCCAGTGCACATGTATATGCAATGAAATATTAGGCTAATTTGCTGTTCGATTCGTGTGTAGTTGTTCTTTACAAAAAGTATGCAATCGATTAATAATTTCAGATCCAATAATGAGAAATCAATGTATACATAATCGATTTATGAACAAATCTCACAATTACAAGAGATCGTGTGTAGAATGTGGCCCTGAATTTTAACGCCAAATCTGAAAATGAATATTTTATCATTACGTATTAATTGTTTCCAGCTTGTGCCAAAATATTTGTTTGGTTTGTGTAGAAACCTTTCTGACATTTTTAATAAATTGATAGCACAAGATTAATCATTATTTCGATATTATTTTGAAAGTAGCGTTGAATGCTGAGACGCTGCACGGAATTGTTTTCATTAACAACAAACGTGGGATTTTCACACATGACATATTTGTGGCTTCACACCTGAATCAAGGAATCAGATGATAGGAATTTACTGACACGGCATATTTTGTACTTTCTATTGATTATATGTGAGAACTGCTTTAGGCGACCATATTTTTCTAATTTTTGTCCTATTCAGTTAATATCTTCAATCTGGAAGTAAAATTTAAGTTAAAATATTGTCTACTCTCATAGTAGACGTAAAAATAAAGATTATTTATGTAGTTTTTTTAATCAGCCATCCCAAGCAAGGCAATAAGGTCACTAAGGTGCACGGGGTTACTGGGACTGGAAGAGAATAAGAAGACTTTAGTGAGGAGAAAGGACAATAAAAGAACAGGTTTCAGGAAGACAGAAGAAGGCGATAAACCACTAAGATGCACGGGGTTACTGAGAGTGAAAGAGAATAAGAAAACTTAGTGAGGAGAAAGGACAATAAATGAACAGTGTTCAGGAAAACAGAAGATGGCGATAATGCCACTAAGATGCACGGGGTTACTGAAAGTGAAATGGAATGAGAAGACTTTAGTGAGGAGAATGGACAATAAAAGAACAGGTTTCAGGATGACAGAAGATGGCAATAATGCTACTACGATGCATAGGGATACTGATGAATAAAAGATAATAATAAGACTTTAATGAGGAGAAAAGGCATGAAAAGAACAGGTTTCAGGAAGACAGAAGAAGCCGACAAAGCCACTAAGATGCAAGGGGTTACTGAGAGTGAAAGAAAATGAGAAGACATTATTGAGGAGACAGGACAATAAAAGAACAGAGATCAGAAAGACAGAAGATGGCAATTGGCGTAGCAATTTAATGTTTGAAGATTGTAGTTGGCAGAGAAACAAGGAATCGGAAACTAGTTCCACAGTCGAGAAGTATGAGAAAGTAAACTATTAGAATAGAACATCCGGTTATATCTAGCTATTTCAACAGTAAAACGGTGAGACCTAATTGCCAATCTAGTAACGCGCTTAAATTCATGCAGCCAGGGCACCAGGGGGTAAAGCTCATGAAAATATTTGTAGAAAAGTCAGAGGAAAGCACGTCACGCCGGTGAGAAAGTTATTGAAGCGTCGAGATGCCAGGTTAGGATTGATTACGTTACAAACCGTTCTTTGAATTTTATACGAACTGGCACTTTTGCCGAAATTCGGAGAGACTGTGCGCTTTCCTTTGCATAAAAATTCCACTTTCCAATACTTCCGCCTGGGATCAGTGTAACATATATACGCTCTGCGAAAAGACTCACACACACGTACGCACACGGATGCACACGAAGACGCTTACACGCACGCACGCACACGAGTGCGCACATACACACGCACACACAGGCACAATAAAACTATCAATAGTTTCTGGTCATTTCCATACGAAAACCCGTCCTGGGTTTGACGATAAACTACATGCGCATCCGGTGTAAGACGAAAAACTACACCCAACAGCAAGGTCTCTTATCAGGAGGTTTTGAGGAGCGTTGAACCACCTCTTAATTGCTGGGGTAGTAGCATCTGTTAGGGTGCCAGCTATGGACAAATAGTTAACCCGCAAACTGGGTTCAAAACATTATGAAAGTGTAAAAATACGTTTTAATACCAGCAATACATTTTTGTAAATATATTACCAGCAATACATTTTTGAAGAAAAAATATTACCAGCAATAAAAAATCTTATTGGCATTAAATAACCCATTGAGGTGTTGATATGCCGTAAAAAAAAACCTAAACAAACCATACGAAAACAATCTCGCACTGTGGAATCGGAGAACCGAGTTGGAATTCCAGTCGAATCCATTACATTCACTTACGTGATAATAGCTTTGGGAAAGGTATGAATCGTCTTCTTCTCACGAGCTATGGGTAAATAGCAGGACAGACCGGGTTCTATAGCCTTGGATTGCAACTGGTCTAGTGCAGAAAGAAATAGCAACCTACTGCGGGAAAAAAATCTGCTTCATCGGTCATGTATCGAAAGATACATGATCGCCTAAGCGTGTATCACGCATTGCACATAACTGATTGAATTTCACTTACGTGCTAATACCCTTGGGAAAGGTATGAATCCTCTTCTACCCTCGCCCCCCAGCTATGGATAAATAGCAGGACAGACCGGGTTCTATAGCATAAGCGTGTATCACGCATAGCACATAATTAACTGAAAGGAGAAGATAAAAAGGCGGGAAGGAAGAAAGTCAGGCCTTTTGTCACCTTTACCCCCTTTGATCATTTAAAGTGAGTAATGTTTTATTTACGTTTATAATTTATTTTCTTATTTGTGTCGTATAATATACGTAGGAAGTTAAGTAGATACTATAATACTTATTTACACTATTTACATTGTTCGGTTGTCCACATCTTTATTGTCATATTCACGACGTTTTGGCCGTTGTACACTCCGGCCTTCTTCAGAATTTGTCTATATTTATGAAATGAGACGTTGTAACTATTGACATTATTTAAATCGTTCGGACTGTTATCCTATTCATTATTGTCATATTCACGACGTTTCGGCTGCTGTGCGCTACGGCCTACTTCCTACGTTGGAATTTCGAACCCAAACCTTTATTTAATCCATGGGGGTAGATAGTTCAGGCTGCATACCGGACATACTACAATAACCATTCTTATATACAAAAACAAGAAAAGAAAAACGAAGAACCTCCGGTATGCGTCGCATGCCAAGAGTCATTCACCATAAAACAAATACTAACAAACAGCAGCAATTTTGATTCAGTCTACTTAAAATACTATCAAACAAAAAGCTAAAAACGTAAAAGAACTTTTTCCAAATACTGAGCCACGTTATATATTCCAGGTTCTAAAATAAATTAAACTGATCTCAAAAATATAATTTAACAGAATATGACCATAACTAGCAGTAGTCTTGTTATTTTTTTTTTTTTAATTGACTGTTTAAAATACAAGCCTTTATTGAAGAAAAAGACTAAATTTCGACATTAAAGGACCCAATGGGTTGATATACAGTAAAACAAAGAAACGACAAGATGCCATAATAATTCAACTTATCATATTGCAATAGCAGCGACAACAATTAGCAATATACAATCAAGACCTACACATACAATTTAAGTGTTTACACATGCAGTACGATAGATGACCTTCATAGGATAATTTAGTATAGTCTGAAAATAGTCATCTAGTGAGGTTTAAAATTAGAAGATTATCGATGATCTCCTAAAGAATATGGACATCGGTATATTTCGGCAGTAATTATATTTTTATGCATAAATTGTTAAAAAAAAGCAACAGTCATAGCATCGAATCGCTGATCATTAAACACCGTCTTTAACGGTCAGGACATGTAACCAGAATGGAAGAGTCAATGTTTCCATGTCAAGTCTTTTTCAGTGAAATCACTTCAGGGAAAACACCATGGGGTTGCCCTCTTCGAAGATACAAGGACCAACACAGCACAACACAAAGCTACTGGACTTGAGTCTAAATCGTTTGAAACACAAACACAAGACCCGTACCAACTGGTGATATTCCATCACCATCGGAACAAAACATTTCAAAGGAACGAGATAAGAAAAGGAACAAGTCAAACGATAAGAGAGAAAGGCTCTACAAAAGTGATCTGGTCATCCACATGGAAAACCGACCTTGTCCTCTACTATGCAGTCAATTCCATCATCTACTCTTCCATGCAAAAATTGCTCATAAACGCCATCACAATAAAAGAAGCGATCAGAAAATAAGAACTGAAATTCTTGGATACGAGATCAAGCTGACGACATTAAAAACAATAGACATTGTTATTTATTCTGTTTACACGTATACTATTATTCTAATTGTTGTTGTTGCTATCGAGACGTTTCGACCGTTCTTCCCCCCGGACTTCAACACGTGTATGCTGATTCAGGTAACCTACAGAGTATTTCGAACTGAACCTTACAATTATTCTACGCGGGTTAATTGTCACCTTACATTGCTGATCATTAAGCATGCGGAATATACCAGAGTTTATGGATACACCTCCAAAAATCTAGATGATTACGCACTGACAGTGGATCTCTCCTCTGACATAACTCACTGTGGGAAAAGCTGGTTTGGCACATTCAATACTCCTAAGACTAAACTAAAAAGTTTCCTTCATCATGGAGCAAATCATGGATTTCTTCCTGTCATGATAACTGAGCAACATTGCCTTCATTTCAACAATGCAGATCTTTTCAGCTAAGACCCTACATGCCATAGAAACAAATTAGTAAGAAGGAAGTTCCATTCGAACACCATCTCTCCAAGAGTCTTTACTTTGTGAAAAAGACTCCCGAGGGGGTGCTTCACCGATAACTAAGGGAGTTCCAACAACTTGGACTGATTTTAAATGTGAATTCAATTTAAGCGTCTAATGATTTCTTTTTCTTTTTCTTTCAGATTTAACAACTTAAGTCTTTGGCAATTTCAACCATGGAAAGATTAAGAATCTACCAATGTGTTAAAGTTCTCGAAGCCTATTACGAACATGGACGTTCAAATATAAATGCATTTCGCACACTTTTTTGGTCAACATAAACAACCAACCGAGAGGGCAATTGGAAAATTTTTACATAGATAAAGTTCTTCGCAATGTATCAGCTGTACTTGTAAGTATATTTTTTTTATTTCTTGGGCTACCAGGAATACCTTCAATGAGTCCTTTTCCAATCAATCGGAGGGCTCCAACTACAACTGGAATTATTGATGTCCTCATGTGCCTCAATTTTTATATTTCCACTTGAAGATCCTTATAAAGAGTGTTGCAATAACTTGGGTCGATTTTAAATGTGAATTAAGTTTAAGCGTATAAAATATTTTTCTTTTTCTTCCAGATTTAACGAACATCTATGCGATAGAAGTTTTCACACATAACTGCCATGACTTAAAAAACAGGATCCAATAAAGAAATAAAAAAAATTTCACTAATAGCACTGATTTATTTACTGCTGACTCTGATCCGTCTTAATGGAACAGCCTTACATGGAATCCTTTTTAATGAAACACCCTTTATAATCTCAACTTCTTCAATTTTAGCGTCAATCGCTATGTAATTTCGAATGCCTCATTACTCGGCCTTATAAATTGGGTGGCTCTTATGCCTTGTATTGGGTCAACATGAGAAAAAAGAAAGCGACCCCCCATTTGACCATAACCGAAAGCGTGACAGGAAGCTAGGAATATCTTCTCTCTCATCCCTGCTAGCCTTGATTCTACTCACCCTAGTTGTTCACTTTTTTCCTGGTTCAAATAAATTGCGTAATCATAAAAACAATGTAATGTCCTTTCACGGGTTCCTTACTTCATTAACTGTAAATTGCTATACATATTTGGGAACGATAACGGAGTGGTATCCGGTTGACTTCTTCACAGTGTGTATTCAGTTTTTCTTCTCTTAGAATGGTTACTAATTCTTCTAAGTCTCCCTTGCTTTTTAATCCATAGCTAGTTCGGAAGAAAAAACGGGATTCGTTCTTTTTTCAACGAGGTTAGTGAGAAAATGAATGCAACATATTAGCTTCGAATTTGAAATCGGATTTCCGATCCGACTTTCCCCGCCGGCATACATTACGTTACCTGCACATCATATGCATCAATCATCAGAACTGATGACTTGCTTTGCTTTCATTTGACCACGTGTATAAGATTCAGTGGTCAGGCCACACTGCTGAATATACTACAAAAGGGATGTTTTGAATGAACCTTCCTGCTTTTAGTATTCTATATGCACAGATTCTATACACATCCTCTGTACTCGTTATTACTTTTATGGATACTTCAACAATCATTTTTACGTTTTTGCACTTTTTTAGAGCTGTTTCCTTTCAGTTCTTATAGTAAAGGTTCCATTTTCTGTTTTTGAGTTACCATCTTTCTATTTAACTCGTTCTCGCTCTTTCTCTTAATATCTCGTCCATCATTCTCTTTTTCTAAAACATTTTTACTCACATTTCTCTTCAGCACAGAAGCGATCATGGCTCTCTACAGATTCCTTTACTTTAATATCTGTGAATTGCTATGAGTCATTGGGAAAGATAGTGGAATATTTTCTTGGTACCTTGTACATGGTTTCTGAAGTTAGACTTACTGTCAGACTTCTTGACAACCCAAATCTAGAGTGCCTAGTCTGACATGTTATTTAACACACAGCTAGAAGGAAAAAAAGCTGCATTGATGCCGTTCCCAAGGGCATTTATGCGAAATCGAACACTGTATGCTAGGTCGGAATTGAACTCGGCTCCTTTATTCCAATTTGTCAACCTTCACAACCATTTTCCATACTCTCTCCGGTTTTTGTTACGTTTTAGTAAGTCACTTTGGCAAACGAGCTGATACGTGATATCTATTCTTCTTTACGGCAGCGAATGTTGGACGATTTCCTCAAAGATGAAGAAGAGACTCTAGGCGATGGAGATGTGGTTCTACAGAGGGATGCAAAGTATATCAAGCGTGTGAGCAATGATGAGGCCTTAGAGAGGTTGCAAACAAAGAAGAGGCTTATACTTAACATCAGAAAGAGGCAGCTGAAGTTTCTGAGGAGCATAATGAGGAAGGAGGGCCTGGAGAATCTGATACTTATGAGTCAAATAGAGGGAATGAGAGACAAGGTAACGCATCGCGTGACACACCTGACGAGCTTGAGCAGGTGGATGACAGAACGTGGTCTGGGGGAGGAAGCAGAGGGAAGGAACTTGCTGAGTACTGCAAATAATAGAGGGAGTTGGAGAGCCATTATCGCCTACGTCCTGAAAGGACATGGCACATAAAAGAAAGAAAAAAAGAAGTTACTGTGTGTGAATGTGTCTTCACGTCATCTCTTTCTCCCTTCGATCATCTCCCCCTCCCTGTCGTTCTCTTTGTCTCACATGTATTTCTTTACTCTCTCTCTCTCTCTCTCTATTTCGCACTCTCTCTTTCCGTTTTTGTTTATATTATAGCGACGATGAAAGAAATTATTTCCTTCTTATTCATATTCCCCCCTTTTCTTTCACAGCCTTTAATTTTCCCTCTTTTTTTTTTATCTATTTCCAATTTATTTTCCCCATCCGAGTCTTCTTCCTTTCAAACAGGTTTCTATCTCAATCTTTATTTCAACCAACAATCATTTTGTTTTTAAAATTTCTTTTGGAATATCACAAAATGTTAACAAAAAAAAAACCAACGAAAAAAGAAAAACAAATTCACGATTAAAAATGTAAGAAAGAAAGTAAAAAAAAATAAAAGAAAGGTAGGAAGAAATGGAAAAAAATATTTTTATACCTCACGAGGACAGATGGGAAAATTGAATTTATTCGACACTTGAGAATCGAAATTCCATGGGAATGTCACGCAGGACCCACTGGCAGTACTTAATAACATGCTTCGGATATTGCCCAGGTCCCCGGCTCATTTTTTCAGGAATTAGATCCTTCTGTGAAATCTGCTTATCCAAAGCTGCTCCGAACGGTAATTCAAAATGGCCGATTCGTTTGCCAACATGGCGCGTTCAACCGCCTTTCTGTGGCTTGCTATTCAAAATTCAATTTCTGAAAGTGCAACGGACCACTTGAAAGATTTTATCGGTCGTATGGACATTTTATTAAATCTTCTTACCTATTTTAATCCAGGTAAGCATTTTGCCATAACGATGTGATTTCAGTTCTCGGCATTTATGGCTAAATACAGTTGTAACTATTTTTATGTTTTTTTTTAAGTGACAAAACACAAACTTGTCAGTGAAACATTCGCAGACTAATTTCATCAAGCAAATTCATTTGAAAGAGAATTGTTGAAAATGTTATGGTTGAGAAGAATCGGCAGAAAAAGATGAGAGGATCGAACACGCTACAGAAATGAAATCGAGTTCTAAACAGGCTGAAGAAAAGGGGGGGTAGATAGAAAAGAAAAGATAAACGGAAATAAATACGAAGACTGATACATACACATTACCAGATAAGGAAAATCAAATATATATGATCATATAGGAAGATAGACAAATAGGGAAAACAGGATAGATAGATAGATAGATAGATAGATAGATAGATAGATAGATAGATAGATAGATAGATAGAAATGAAAGGAGTGAAATATATATATATATATATATATATATATATATATAGAGAGAGAGAGAGAGAGAGAGAGAGAGAGAGAGAAAGAGAGATAGAGAGAGAGAGAGGGAGAGATAGATAGATAGATAGATAGATAGATAGATAGATAGATAGATAGATAGATTGATTGATTGATAGATAGATAGTAAGATAGGTATGAACGCAATGAAATATATATATATATATATATATATATAGATAGATAGATAGATAGATAGATAGATAGATAGATAGATAGATAGATAGGAGATACATATGATCATAGATAAATATGATCAGAGATACATATGAACAAACTTAGATAGATAGATAGATAGATAGATAGATAGATAGATAGATAGATAGATAGATAGATAGATAGATATGAACAGACTGAGATAGATATGAACAGACTGAGATAGATAGATAGATAGATAGATAGATAGATAGATAGATAGATAGATATGAACAGACTGAGATAGATATGAACAGACTGAGATAGATAGATAGATAGATAGATAGATAGATAGATATGAACAGACTGAGATAGATAGATAGATAGATAGATATGAACAGACTGAGATAGATAGATAGATAGATAGATAGATAGATAGATAGATAGATAGATAGATAGATATGAACAGACTGAGATAGATATGAACAGACTGAGATAGATAGATAGATAGATAGATAGATAGATAGATAGATAGATAGATAGATAGATAGATAGATAGATAGATAGAAATGAACAGACTGAGATAGATATGAACAGACTGAAATAGATACGAACGGAATGAGATGGATGAAAGAACAGAGTGGTCTATATGGTTTCAATATCGTATTCTGTCTGGGGTAACAAGTTAGGATTGAACACACAACTTAATAGTTGCGGTCAACTAGTATATGATAGAATAGAAAGCTGTTAGCGTCATAAGAGCATCCAACTTGAAAGACCATCCCACTTTTACGACTTTGTACCAGATGGCTGAAACAATATATCAATTGTAATTGATTTGTTTTGTGAACAAAAATCAAAGACTCTTTCCAACTCCTGTTACCAATCATCAGGTTGTTAACCGGCCCACTTTTCCATACCAGTTGGAGGAGAATGTTTGGCAACCGGCGGAGAGTCCAGCCTTATGGGCTTTTCTTTTTCATTTTCCGTCTCACCTTCTCGTCCAGGGACAGTACGTGAGACATTTTGTGCTTGATGTCGGCTTCTCTTGACTGATGCACTTTACAAGATGTTGTAGTGATTTTTCAAGCGTAGCTTAGATGTGGCACAAGACCGAAAGTATGGGGCACCCAGTGAGGATCAAACTCACTACTCAGTCGTAATTGTTATAGGGAGACAAGCTTGCTAAACCTTTACACCACGCGAGTTGCCTAAATTGATTTTCCAATTGTAGCTTAGATGTGGCACAAGGCCGAAAGTATGGGGCACCCAGTGAGGATCGAACTCACTATTCAGTCGTAATTGTTCTAGCGAGACAAGCTTGCTAACCATTACACCACGCGAGTTGCCTAAATTAATTTTCCAATTGTAGCTTAGATGTGGCACAAGGCCGAAAGTATGGGGCACCCAGTGAGGATCGAACTCACTACTCAGTCGTAATTGTTCTAGCGAGATAAGCTTGTTAACCATTACACCACGCAAGTTTCCCAAAGTGATTTTCCAATTGTAGCTTAGATGTGGCACAAGACCGAAAGTATGGGGCACCCATTGAGGATCGAACTCACTACACAGTCGTAATTGTTCTAACGAGACAAGCTTTCTAACCATTACGCCTCCTTGAGGTGCCCAGGGTGATGTCGTATTTATCCAGTGGAAACAGACGTCTCCGTCAGTCAGAGACTAATTCTTTGTTTAGGGAATTCTTTTACTATTCATGTCCCGTGGCCAATCTAAGGGCAGTTAAATTATTTCAAACATGGTTTCAGTGACCCCAGTCCATGTTCCAATCCAGTCTACACTATTTACCTTCGAAAAATTGACAATTGCTGTATTTAATGGTCTCATTTGTAGACTTGCCAAATACAGTGTCCCAAAATAATGTATACACTCTTTGAATCGTTATAACTTATTCAATTTATGTATTTTGACTTGTAAAAAAGATTAATACAAGAGAATGAATACAGATTTAAAGAATTTGAGAGTAAAATATACAAAAAACATAGAAAATTAACTTAAATAAGATAAAAGCTACTTGGGGCAATGGCAGAATGTTCATATAATGATGAGTTCACATCAAGTGCTTAAACTGGTTGCCGTTCTGTTCTATACACTTTTCATATCTAGAAGAAATAGACCTAAAAACGTCCAGTATCATTTCCTCTGCTATTTGAGCACATTCTTCTTCAATTGCTACTCTCATTTCAGCAATTGTTTCAGGTTTCCTGCTGTAAACTTTGTCTTTTAGAAACCCCCTCAAAAAGAAATCCAAGGGTGTCAAATCTGGGGATCTAGGTGGGGATTCAAATGTCCCTCTTCTTCCAATCCATCTGTTTGGCATATTTTCATCCATATAAGTTCTCACATCACGGTAATGTATTATTAACTATTAATATTTAAAGAGTGTATACATTATTTTGGGACACCCTATATATTTTGGGTGACCTTGGATGTATCTGGCTGTCGAAAGCAAGTAATTTATTTTTTTTTATCCCGTGACCCGCAGGATCGTAGGGGCACCATGTGTACTGCAGCCGCAGTAGAAGTGGTGTTTCTTGAGCAAGATGGTCTGATGGAGCCCAACCCTCTTCAGGCCGGTTTTGAATTGCCATCCAAGGCTATAGTACACAGTATGTCCTGCTATTTGCCCATAACTGGGAGCAGAAGAAGAGAATTCTTACCTTTCCCAATGTTATTAACACGTAAATGAATGTAATGGATCCGACTGGAATTCGAACTCGGCTCTCCGATTCCTCAATACGAGCCGCTATCCATTACTCCACCGAGTTTATATTAAAAATTTATAATAAAATTTAAATAAGTTTTTTGTGGTATAGAATTTAATAATAGCTAGGAAAAGGCAAAATTTATCAGGCATTTTTTTTTTAAATGCTAAAAAAAAAAAAAAAAAAAAGATAAAAAACCGGTTTCATCCCAGGACTTATCAAGTTTATTTTTCTGGGAATAAAACATTTATAAAAGCGTGAAAATTAAATTAACGAATGAAATGGAAAAATATGATTTTCAATAAAATTAGAGTCCAATAACATTCAGAACCAGTAAGCATTCCATCTGGCTCACGGGATCTGATAGGAGACACGGTGGAGTAATGGATGTCGGACCGGATTGACGAATGGGAGAGCCGAGTTCGATCTCCAGCCGGATTCCATTACATTCACTTATGGGTTAATACCATTGGAAAAGGTATAAATCCTCTTCTTCTTCCTCCTCCAACTATGGGTAAATAATAAGAACAGACTAGGTAAATAGTAGGACAGTTCGTTTGGGGACCTTGTGGTAGTCCTTGTCGTAGTGCACCAAGTCTTTGAATCGGAGAGGCGAGTTCGAATTCCAGTCGGATTCATTAAATTCAGTTACATGCACTTGAGAAAGGTATAAAACCGCTTCTTCTCTCTTCTATAGCCTTGATTCTATAGCCTTGGGTGGCAACCGGTCTAGGAGAAAGTAACTCTGAATTCAAAACTGTATGTAGCCCTGGCGTAGCACATACTATACAGCTAAAGAAAGGATCGAACGCATTGGCTCGATAATCGATAATCCCGACTTCGGTCGAATGATGTTGAAAAACCATCGAAATACAGCTGTGATGGTTACGGTTGATCCCCCCTCTCTCTCTTCCTCCAAGAAACTATGCTAATAATTCAATATCGCCTGTCTATATTTCTGCGACGATGTTTTTTCACTGGTTGATGTAATCCAGTGACTTGACGCAAAGAGTTATGAGTCCGACACCTGACCACAAAAACTTGGAGGCTTTACTTACTAAAGCGAAATAAAGGAGAGAAGCATGGCACGTGGAACTAAATGTGGACGAAAGAAAGGGTTGGGTTCAAAATTACAATCACCTGAAGAAGGTCGGGGCGTACGACGACCGAAACGTCGTGAATAGGACAACAAAGATGAGCACAGTAGTCCGACTAGTGCAAATGCTACGTCGTCCCCTGAAATAAATCGCGTAAAATATTTTGCCCGTCGTTCATTTAATCTGTGATGCGAAGCAGCGTTGGGTCTGCGGGATTGCCGATAAATCACAAGAATTCAATGACAAAATGCAACGCAACAAACAATAATGTACGGAAACTGAATGTCTTAGTGTACCCCACTATACTGGCCTCTTGCCAGACGAAGGTAAGTAAATATCCTTACATTTAAAAAGAACTGACCATATTTGACAGTATTGGCAATGTTTTTAACTGCGTTGATTTTAAAGAGTTGACAGTTCGTCTTTCAATTCGTCCCTGGAATATGATTGTTTCGTGTATTTATAAAAGCTCAAGATTCTAAGCAAAAAGGAAATATTTAGCTTCGATGCGTAGAGTCGATTATTTTTTCTGTCTTTCAGACTTGGCCATTTGAAATGCTTTCAATATCTTCTTGACAGATGCAAGAATTAATTTT
The DNA here is from genome assembly GCA_964036315.1 of Acanthosepion esculentum. Taxonomy (NCBI): domain Eukaryota; kingdom Metazoa; phylum Mollusca; class Cephalopoda; order Sepiida; family Sepiidae; genus Acanthosepion; species Acanthosepion esculentum. The sequence continues at coordinate 9,542,600 of OZ038511.1, forward strand.
ATCTCCCAGTCTGTCTCTTTGTGGTATCGCTTTTCTATGCAGTCGACAAATAAGTTGAATCTGGGATGTAGAGAAAGAAAGAAAGAAAGAAAGAAAGAAAGAAAGAAAGAAAGAAAGTGAGATGGAAAGAAAGAAAGAAAGAAAGAAAGAGAGGCAGGAAGTAAATAAAGAATGGTGTGAAGAAAAGAAAGAAAGTGAAAATGAGAGAGAAAAAATGAAGAAATGAAGAAATTTGGCAGCAACAGAAGAATGTTGAATAAAAGATAAAGAAAGAGAGAGAGATAGAGAGCATGATGAAGAAGAAGAAGAAGAAGCAGCAGCAGCAGAAGAAGAAGAAGAAGAAGAAGAAGAAGAAGAAGAAGCAGACGAAGAAGAAGCAGAAGAAGAAGAAAAAGAAGAAGAAGAAGAGGAAGAAGAAGAAGAAAAGAAGAAGAAGCAGATAAAGAAGAAGCAGAAGAAGAAGAAGAAGAAGAAGAAGAAGAAGAGGAAGAAGAAGAAGAAAAGAAAAAGAAGAAGAAGAGGAAGAAGAAGAAGAAAAAAGAAAAAGAAGAAGAAGACGAAGAGGAAGAAGAAAAAAAGAAAAAGAAGAAGAAGAAGCAGAAGAAGAAGAGGAGGAAGAAAAAGAAGAAGAAGCAGATAAAGAAGAAGCAGAAGAAGAAGAGGAAGAAGAAGTAAAGAAAAAGAAGAAGAAGCAGCAGCAGAAGAAGAAGAAGCAGCAGCAGCAGCAGAAGAAGAAGAAGAAGAAGAAGAAGAAGAAGAGGAAGAAGTAGAAGAAAAAGAAGAAATTTACGAAATGAAGAATACTAACTGTAAAGTGAAAGTGAGAGTGTATGGAGAAGAAAAAGAAGATTGACATAATGCTGAAAAATGAAAAAGAAGAGAATGTGATCAAAGAAAGAAAAAAGATAATATTTATGAAATGAATAAGATTGACTTAAATATGATGATGAAGAAGAAGAAGAAGAAGAAGAAGAAGAAGAAGAAGAAATAATGAGGAGAAGTAGAAGAGAAAAGATTTACAAAGAATACGTAGATAAATAAATGAAGAAGAAAGAAGAGGTTTGAAGAAAAAGAAAAATTTACAAAGAACAGGTAGATAAATAAATGTGGAAAAAGGAGGGATTTGAAGAAGAAGAAGAAGAAGAAGAAGAAGAAGAAGAAGAAGAAGAAGAAGAAGAAGAAGAAGAAGAAATACAAGAATAACAACAACAAAAAGAAGACATAAAGAAAATAACAACATTAATAGGACTAAAATGACACGTAGAAAATATACTCGGCTGAGTAATAAACAACAACTACAAAAAAAAACAAGGAAGAAAAAATGAAAAGTTCCAAAGAATAAAAAGAAGACGAAAGGAAAATAACAAGCAAAGAGGCCCGGAAGCATTTTAAGACCTCAAGAAATTTTTGTTTCTTCCGTTGATTCTTGGAGACAAATGAGTAAGAGAAGGTAAAGCGAGAAAATAACCCGAAGAATATCGAAAACGAAATGAAATTGAAGAAAACGGAAGGAAAGAAAGACACTCGATTTTTTTCCCGCCCAAACGATTATTGTAGACGGAAGTAGATGAACGGAAACGAAAAAGGAGGAAGCGATTACAGAAAAGAAAGACGGACGTTTTTAAAGGCACGATGTCAAAAATAAATAAATTAATTAAAATAAATAAAAAGAAAAACGCGTGTTTCTTGAACCTTTACTACACGATTTTACTTTGAACAAATATTTTTTGTCTTCACAAAGATAAAATATCTGAGTGTGATTAATTTTGAATGCAAACGGACGTAAGCGTTTGAGTGAACACGTGTTGTATACGTCAGTGTACCTCTTGTTAATCGCCTAACTAAACCTCGTCTTTTCACGCCTTCCAATTGCATCATCCTCGCGAGAATCGAACGAGAAAAAAAAATGACTCATACCGTTTCTGTCATAATATATCCATTTGATGATCATATTCGAGGAAAGGAGTTTTTGTTTAAAATGACATCGTCATCCAGCATGGGTTTTTATTCAAACTTTTCAACTGGCAAACTCGACAATCGTCATCACGCGTCACTGTGCACGGATTTCTGCTATGTATTTGAGGATATGGCTCAGCGGTAAGGATTTGGGGCATTGCGCGTGATATTTTCAACTTTTTTTCCTCTCTCTCCGTCAGAAAGATTTCATATCAAGAAGAGCATGTTTGCGCTTCCATTAATCAATCAAATTGCCTCTATTCATTTAATCACGTCTTAAGTTGTCTAAAATGATTCAACAAAGACGTAAAACGAAAAAATAAATTAATTTTAATTTCTTTTCATTTTTCTTTTTTTCTTTTTTTTTTTTTTGGAAGTTTGTAATTTTTGTTTCAGATCGATATTCTAACAATAGAAATGTTGTCGGACAAGAGTAATGTTATGGCGAACTGGCTTGAGACAAGAAAGAAAAGATTTTATAAATGACTACGAATAAGAAAGGAAGAGGGTGAAGAAGAAAAAGAAGGCAGGGAGGCGATTTTAAAATGAATGAACAAATACTCCAGAAGAATAGAATCGAAAGAAAGTAAAAGAAAGAAAGAAAGAAACAAACAAACAAACACAGCAAAGCAAAAGAAGGAAAATTTAAATAAGAATCAATAATTTTGAAGAATGGAATGTAGTAAATAAGAAAGAAAGAAAAAAAGAAAGAAAGAAAGCTAAAGAAGGAGATGTTTATATGAATGAGAAAAACCTTCAGAAAAATAGAATATAATGTAAAAAAGAAAGAAAAAAGGTAAGAAAGAAAGAAGGAATAAAATAAACAAACAAAAAATAAAACAAACGAAGGAAAAATTAAAATACGAATCAATAATTTGCAAGAATAAATTGCAGTAAATAATAAAATAAATAAATATATAAAGGAAGGAAGGAAGGAAGGAAGGAATGAAGGAAGGAAGGAAGGAAATTTTAAAACGAATGAACAAATGCTTCAGAAAAAGAGAATAAAATGTAATAAATAAGAAAGAAAGAAAGAAAGAAAGAAAGAAAGAAAGAAAGAAAGAAAGAAAGAAAGAAAGAAAGAAAGAAAGAAAGAAAGAGCCGTCAAGTAACAAGGACGGGAGGAAGGGAGAACAGAAAGAAAGAAAGAAAGAAAGAAAGAAAGAAAGAAAGAAAGAAAGAAAGAAAGAAAGAAAGAAAGAAAGAAAGAAAGAAAGAAAGAAAGAAAGAGCCGTCAAGTAACAAGGAAGGGCGGAAGAAAGAAAGAAAGAAAGAAAGAAAGAAAGAAAGAAAGAAAGAAAGAAAGAAAGATCCGTCAAGTAACAAGGAAGGGAGAAAGAAAGAAAGAAAGAAAGAAAGAAAGAAAGAAAGAAAGAAAGAAAGAAAGAAAGAAAGAGCCGTCAAGTAACAAGGAAGGGCGGAAGGGAGAAAGAAAGAAAGAAAGAAAGAAAGATCCGTCAAGTAACAAGGAAGGGAGAAAGAAAGAAAGAAAGAAAGAAAGAAAGAAAGAAAGAAAGAAAGAAAGAAAGAAAGAAAGAAAGAAAGAAAGAAAGATCCGTCAAGTAACAAGGAAGGGAGAAAGAAAGAAAGAAAGAAAGAGCCGTCAAGTAACAAGGAAGGGTGGAAGGGAGAAAGAATAAAGAAAGAAAGAAAGAAAGAAAGAAAGAAAGAAAGAAAGAAAGAAAGAAAGAAAGAAAGAAAAACTTAGGCGAAATAAAGGCAGGTCTTTTCGTCACGACATTCCGAATATGACTCTTCCTTTATTGTTCATGGACCGAACGAACCAAAGCGTCACCAACAGTCTGAGTGGCGGGTAGCGAGCCCATGATTTCCCGTCTAAATACGAATTGTCACACACTCTCTTTCCCACTGCCGTCCTCGTCTGCAAGTTACACCCTCACCAACGCGCGGCTCCAGCTTCCGCAGGATTTATGGCGTCTTGCTCTCCAGCCATCTTCCACAAGATATTAATGAAAATAAGGGCAAACCGTCTATTAGACGATGGGTCAATCGGCCAATCTTCTAAGCTCTACTATCAATTTCAGGAACTTTAGAAAGGAGATGGGTGCTGCCAATTAACACATCATATCCAAACCAGCAACAAGACCAGCAGGACAATGTGCGATCTCTGAGATCATGCCTTAACTAATAAATCATCATATTGATTATATACAACTGATGTTATCGTTCCAGATTATTCCAAACAAAAAGCTAGGAAGGAAATCCCCAGTCTATACTGGAAAAATCAAGAATAGTCACGCCCCTTGAGAAACATATTTTCTTGAACAAAAGGTTTTTAATGGGAACCTTTTATAAATTACAACATATTTGTCTTCTTTTTATTCTTTACTGATATGTGGATAGTCATTATTTTCTCTTCATCGAGTTACATGTGCAATCCATTTTAGTTGTTTCCGTTATTGGCAGTCATCAAGAGATGTGCTTCCTGTTATTTGGAACAGTTCTTTGTTTGTAATTCTGTAGCGCCAGTTGAAAAGGTTCGGAGAAGGATGGTACTTGCTAAGAGCCACGAGCTATAAAATCGATCGAAATCACTTTTACTCATCGGTTTTGGTAATTTTGAATTGGACCCTAAAATTTGAAAATAAAAATCTCCTAACTAAAACTCCAGTAGGTGCGGCAATTTAAATATCTGGGAAAAGTTCTGACAGAGGATGATAATAGTGACGCTGAGATCCGAAGACGTGTTGGGATGGCCAAAGACGCATCCCAAAAGCTAGGCGGAGTATTACGAGACAGGAGGATTTCGTTGATAACAAAGGAAAGAGTACTGAACTGTTACTTGATATATGTCCTCCTTTACGGCAGCGAATGTTGGACGGTCTCTTCAAGGATGAAGAAGAGACTCAAGGTAACAGGGTTATGGTTCTACAGAAGGATGCTGAGGATAACATGGACCGAACATGTGAGAAATGATGAGGTTTTGGAGAGGATGCAACCAAAGAGGAAGTTTATAGTTAACATCAAGAAGAGGCAGCTGAAATTTCTAGGACACGTAATGAGAAAGGAGGGCTTGGAGAATCTGATACTCATAGGCCGGATAGGAAGGAAAAGAGACACGGGAAAATACGCGTGACATACCCAGCGGGCTTAAGCAAGTGGATGACAGAACAGGCCCTGGGAGAAGTAGCAGAAGGATAAAACATATTGAGAACCACAAGAAATAGGGGAGAGCCATGATCGTCTACGCCCTGAAGGGATTATCATGGGCTTATGAAACAGACCCGGTGATGATTATAGCTTTCTGCCGATAGCATAAGACTGTGATGGTTAGCGGGTTAAATTCTGGCCTGTTCTTCTATGCGCCATGTCCTTTCAGGACGTGAGCGATTATGACTCTCTATAACTTTCTATTTCCTATTCTTTTTATCTCGAAATTTTTTTAGTTCCCTTACTAACCTTGCCAGTTACTGTTATGCCATCTGTTCACACAAGCTCGTTAGATAAGTTCCTCGGTATTTCCATCTGCCCTTTTTACCTTATGACTATGTGAGTCGAATTCTCCATGCCTTCTTTCCTCGTCATATGTTCCAGAAATTGTCTATTTCCGATTCTAAGAGTTCTTTCGTTTCCATTTTAAAGCTTCCTGGCAGCTCATGTTCCGTCTACGGTTTCTCGGTATTCTACTCGCTAACCGATCAATAAATGCCGAGTGTTTCCATATAAGGAAATAGACGCCCGGTTCACACTCTTTACCCTTGTTTTTTTTCTCAGTATTGGATTTACGCTTTCTTCTAAAGTCTTCTCTTTCACTCGCAGTAACTCCTTGTGTCTTAATGGCATGATCGTCTTTCTTGGGATAAAATGATTAAAAGTGCTAGATCTATCTCTGTTACCTCAGACCTCCTCTTCATCTGCGAGAAAATTGTCCAACATTCAGTGCCATATAGGAGCATTGGTATTACTCTAGATGTTTACTTTGTTTCTAACGTAATTTTCCTCTTTCTTAATATTTTACTTAGCTTTCGGAAGACATCTTTTGCTGTTCCATTGCACCTTCAGGTTTCTGTCTCACATTTTCGTCTGTTATAACCCTCCCCACGTAGTTACATTTCAGTGACTGCTTGAGTGTACTGTTTCTAAATCGTTGCTCAAATCTTAAGTCGCCCCCCCCCCACTGTTAACGATCCTAGTCGGTTCTTTTAAGTTTCCCTTTATACTAACTGTAGCATAAAAGTAAGAAACTAGTTTTACTCACAATCTGCCATCAGGATGAGACTACCGAGTTCAGGATCATGCGTTTCAGTTGAGCACAATCACTGACCTGTAGTGCGGTTAGCAGATTTACGGTTAGATCACACTTTAAAAAAAAACCCTGATTCTGGTTCAGTCACCGAAGGTAAACGTTGTTGAACCCGAATACATACCTTAAAGGGCGCTTTGGAATCTTGGGTACTGTAAGCACCCTCCAACAATCCGCCGCCCTGGGTAAGACGTTAAACTGCATCGGCGTCCTGGGTAAAACGATAAACTACATCCAGCAGCAAGGCCTCTGATAAGGAGGTTTTGAGGAGCGTGGAACCACCTCTTAATTGCTGGTGTACCCAGGTCCACCCTGACCCGGGGTGGTAGCACCTGTTTGGGTCCCAACTAATAGTTAACTATTACTAGCAATACTTTTTTGAAAAAATTATTACCAGCAATACAATTTTCAAGAAAAAATATTACCAGAAACAGATTTTTGACAAAACAAAATATTACCAGCAATTAAAAAAAGTTGTCGGCATTAAATAACCCATTGAGGTTGATATATTGTAAAACAAAATAAACTAAACTAATATAAACCAAAGAATACATATTCTATTCATACGAATGTATCCTAAAATGTTGTCGACATTAAATAACCCATTGATGTTGATATGCCGTAAAACAAAATAAACCAAACGAATCTAAACCAAAGAATACATATTCTATTCATACGAATCTACCCTAAAAATGTTGTCGGCATTAAATAACCCATTGATGTTGATATGTCGTAAAACAAAATAAACCAAAGAATACATATTCTATTCATACGAATCTACCCTAAAAATGTTGTCGGCATTAAATAACCCATTGATGTTGATATGCCGTAAAACAAAATAAACCAAACCAATCTAAACCAAAGAATACATATTCTATTCATATGAATCTATCCTAAAAATGTTGTCGGAATTAAATAACCCATTGATGTTGATATGCCGTAAAACAAAATAAATGAAACGAATCTAAACCAAAGAATACATATTCTATTCATACGAATCTATCCTAAAAATGTTGTTTGCATTAAATAACCCATTGAGGTTGATATGCCGTAAAACAAAATAAACCAAAGCAACGTAAACCAAAAAATACATATTGTATTCATACGAATCTAACCTGAAAATTTTGTCGGCATTAAATAACCCATTGATGTTGATATGCCGTAAAACAAAATAAACCAAACCAAACCAACAAACTGTTACGGCTTTTAATAACCCACAAAGGGTATAAAACGAATCCTGCACCGGTTAGAAGATACGCAACTGTCTCAACAACCAAGCAAGACCCTTGTAGTTTGTGATTTATTTATTATTACTTTGGGATTCTCTGATGTTTTTAATCAGGGATTCATTTCTATTTCTTGGCTTCAATTCAGTTTCTTTTTCTCATATTTTAAAAAAAATTTAAATACATTTTTTTCATGTTTTGAGATTTAAAATAGCAAAGGAAACAAAGAATGAATATAATTTTCTCATGAATTATATCTAAAATAAATTAACATTTTTAAAAACAAAATCCGTTTACAACTCTCTCTTTTGAGTCTCGATTTATTTATTTCATTTATTTACTTTTTACACAATCGACGAAAAACTTTTAACGACTGTTATATAAACTTTATTATTTTTTTCATTTAATTAAAGTTTTTTTTAATATTAAGTTTATTTTATTCCATTTTATTTTTACCCTCCGGCTTGTACAGACCAGCGTCTCCAATCGACAAGGGGCACGTATTTTAATTTGTGTTGAGGTTGGAAAATAAAAACTGTTTTAAGTCAAATTGTATGACGACTGGGGAAGAGTCTGACTAGCCTGGTTGGCAATACTTGAACATTACACTCTAAGAACTCATCTGATAATATGTAGAAGTCATTCACGAAAAATGAATTCCACTTGAAGATGAGTGAGGAAAAAAAAGTTGGATGGCTCCTTATCAAACCACAAAAAGAAACCGACATTTTTAAAAATAATCTAAAAAATATTTTTAGCAGAGGCATGAGCCAAAAAAAGACATAACTAATTTTTAGAAAAATAAGTGAGGTGAAATGACGAGAAGAAATTCAATGAACTTTTCTTCAGAAATCGGATGAGGGTTGTTTTGGGGAGTTAATTTGGAATAGGCCGTGTGGAAGAAGCGGGAATAATTTCTTCAATGACGGGGAATAAAATAATGTTAATTGGGATTTCGAGAGCCAAAAAATTACGATATAATTATACTGAAGTGAAAGAAAGAAAGAAAGAAAGAAAGTGAATATTGAAAGAAATAAAGGGCTGAAAGAAAGAAAGAAAGAAGGAAAGAGAGTATGTCAGTGTTGAAAGAAAGAAAGAAACTATGTGAGTGTTGAAAGAAAGAAAGACAGAAAGAAAGAAAGACAGTATGTGAATATGGAAAGAAAAAAAGTAAGTGTCGAAAGAAAGAAAGAAAAAGAAAGTATGTGAGTGTTGAAAGAAAGAAAGAAAGTATGTGAATATTGAAAGAAAGAAAGAAAGTGTCGAAAGAAAGAAAGAAAGAAAGAAAAAGAAAATATGTGAGTGTTGAAAGAAAGAAAGTATGTGAGTGTTGAAAGAAAGAAAGAAAGTATGTGAGTATTGAAAGAAAGAAAGAAAGAAAGAATGTTAGTGTTGAAAGAAAGAAAGTATGTTAGTGTTGAAAGAAAGAAAGAAATTATGTGAGTGTTGAAAGAAAGAAAGTATGTTAGTGTTGAAAGAAAGAAAGAAAGAAAGAAAGTATGTTAGTGTTGAAAGAAAGAAAGAAAGAAAGTATGTTAGTGTTGAAAGAAAGAAAGAAAGAAAGAAAGAAAGAAAGTATGTGAGTGTTGAAAGAAAGAAAGAAAGAAAGTATGTGAGTGTTGAAAGAAAGAAAGAAAGAAAGTATGTGAGTGTTGAAAGAAAGAAAGAAAGAAAGAAAGAAAGAAAGGAGGTGAGAGTTGAAAAAAAGAAAAAATGAAGAAAGAAAGTATGTGAGTGTTGAAAGAAAAAAATAATGAAGGAAAGAAATAAAGAAAGAAAGAAATGTGGAAGGAAGAAAAATACGGGAAATAAAGAAAGGAGTGAAATAAAGAACAAAGGAAACGCGGAATGGAGACGAACAAAGGAAGCGAAAGAAAGGAGGTAAATAATGAAGAAAGGAAAGGTGTAAAGAAAGAAGAGAAAAGAATAGGGAAAGAAAGAAGAATGACAAGAAAGAAAGTAAATGAAAGGAAAAAGAAAGAAAAGGAAAGAAGGGAAGAAATGGAGAGGAGGATAGAAGTCGAGAAAGAAGGCAGGAAGGGAGGAAGAAAGAAAGGAAGCGAATGAGAGTAGTAAAATAAAGAAAGAACGAAAAGAAAACGCGGAAAAAGAAAGAATAAAGAAATAAGCGGGTAAAATTTTTAAATTTAAAAAATGATAAAGACTGTAAAGTTAGGAAAGTCAAAGAAAGAAAGAATCACGGAAAGAATAATGGTCGGTCAATAGCAATTATGAAGATATATAGCAACGTAAAAGACAAGCAAGATTTTTAAAAAGACAGTGGGAAAAAAGAAAGGAAGAAAGAAAGGACGAAGGAAGAAAAATAGAATAAACGAAAAAAGAAAGGTAATATAAATAGAAAAAATAATAAATATAGAAGCAGAATCCGGGAAAGAAATGAAGAAAAAGAGAGCAAGAAAGGTACAAGCTAATAAACATCAGACAAACGGATAAAAGTGATGAGAAATATAGAGAGATAAAATAGAAAGAAAAAGAATAAATTAAAAAGAAATTAAGAAAAATGAAGAAAAATATAATACAAATTGATATCAATATAAAAGAAACAATGTATGAAGGAAGGAAGGAAGGAAGGAATGAAGGAAGGAAGGAAGAAAGGAAGGAAGGAAATGGAGAAATTATGTATGCAGAATAAAAGAAAAAAGTTAAAAGAACGAGAGGAAGAAGGAAAAAATATGAAAGAAATTGATATAACTGATCAGAAAGAAAGAAAAGAAGTAAAGAAAAAAAGAACAAAGAAAGTATATATAAAAAGAAACAAGGAAAGAAAAAATAGGGAAGCAGACAGAAATTTAGTAAAAAGAAGACACAGATCGTAAAAATTGATACAAATGAGAAAATAGGAGAAGAAAAATATTAATAAAGAAAATATAAACAAAGAGAAATAATAAATATTCATAACATGAATAGAGAAAAAAAAGAAAAAGAAGAATGGAAAGTGCAAATTGATACAAAAAGAAAGAAAAAAAGAACGATTGAAAGAAAAATATAAACAGAAAAACAAATAAGCATGGAAGGGGCAAATTGATACAAAAAGAAAGAAAAAAGAAACGAATGAAAAAAAATATAAACAGAAAGAAAAATAAGTATGGAAGGTGCAAATTGATACAAAAAGAAAGAAAAAAAGAACGATTGAAAGAAAAATATAAACAGAAAAACAAATAAGCATGGAAGGGGCAAATTGATACAAAAAGAAAGAAAAAAGAAACGAATGAAAAAAAATATAAACAGAAAGAAAAATAAGTATGGAAGGTGCAAATTGATACAAAAAGAAAGAAAAAACAGCGAATGAAAGAAAAATATGAACAGAAACAAAAATAAGCCTGGAAGGTGCAAATTGATACAAAAAGAAAGCAAAAAAGAACGAATGAAAAAAAATATAAACAGAAAGAAAAATAAGTATGGAAGGTGCAAATTGATACAAAAAGAAAGAAAAAACAGCGAATGAAAGAAAAATATGAACAGAAACAAAAATAAGCCTGGAAGGTGCAAATTGATACAAAAAGAAAGAAAAAACAGCGAATGAAAGAAAAATATGAACAGAAACAAAAATAAGCCTGGAAGGTGCAAATTGATACAAAAAGAAAGAAAAAAAGAACGAATGAAAGAAAGAAAAATATAAACAGAAACAAAAAAAGCATGGAAGGTGCAAATTGATACAAAAAGAAAGAAAAAAAGAACGAATGAAAAAAAATATATAAATACAAACAAAAATAAGCATGGAAGGTGCAAATTGATACAAAAAAAAAGAAAAAACAGCGAATAAAAGAGAAATATAAACAGAAACAAAAAAAGCATGAAAGGTGCAAATTGATACAAAAAGAAAGAAAAAAGAACTAATGAAAGAAAAATATAAACAGAAGCAGAAATAAGCATGGAAGGTGCAAATTGATACAAAAAGAAATGAAAAAAGAAAGAATGAGAAGAAAAATATAAACAGAAACAAAAATAAGCATGGAAGGTGCAAATTGATACAAAAAGAAAGAAAAAACAGCGAATAAAAGAGAAATATAAACAGAAACAAAAAAAGCATGAAAGGTGCAAATTGATACAAAAAGAAAGAAAGAAGAACTAATGAAAGAAAAATATAAACAGAAGCAGAAATAAGCATGGAAGGTGCAAATTGATACAAAAAGAAATGAAAAAAGAAAGAATGAGAAGAAAAATATAAATACAAACAAAAATAAGCATGGAAGGTGCAAATTGATACAAAAAGAAAGAAAAAACAGCGAATAAAAGAGAAATATAAACGGAAACAAAAAAAGCATGAAAGGTGCAAATTGATACAAAAAGAAAGAAAGAAGAACTAATGAAAGAAAAATATAAACAGAAGCAGAAATAAGCATGGAAGGTGCAAATTGATACAAAAAGAAATGAAAAAAGAAAGAATGAGAAGAAAAATATAAATACAAACAAAAATAAGCATGGAAGGTGCAAATTGATACAAAAAGAAAGAAAAAACAGCGAATAAAAGAGAAATATAAACAGAAACAAAAAAGCATGAAAGGTGCAAATTGATACAGAAAGAAAGAAAAAAGAACTAATGAAAGAAAAATATAAACAGAAGCAGAAATAAGCATGGAAGGTGCAAATTGATACAAAAAGAAATGAAAAAAGAAAGAATGAGAAGAAAAATATAAACAGAAACAAAAATAAGCATGGAAGGTGCAAATTGATACAAAAAGAAAGAAAAAACAGCGAATAAAAGAGAAATATAAACAGAAACAAAAAAAGCATGAAAGGTGCAAATTGATACAAAAAGAAAGAAAGAAGAACTAATGAAAGAAAAATATAAACAGAAGCAGAAATAAGCATGGAAGGTGCAAATTGATACAAAAAGAAATGAAAAAAGAAAGAATGAGAAGAAAAATATAAATACAAACAAAAATAAGCATGGAAGGTGCAAATTGATACAAAAAGAAAGAAAAAAAGAACGAATGAAAGAAAAATATGAACAGAAACAAAAATAAGCATGGAAGGTGCAAATTGATACAAAAATAAAGAAAAAAAGAACGAATGAAAGAAAAATATAAACAGAAACAAAAATAAGCACGGAAGGTGCAAATTGATACAAAAAGAAAGAAAAAAAGAAAGAATGTAAGAAAAATATAAACAGAAACAAAAATAAGTCTTGAGTCTTGACTCATTGTTGAATCTCGCCTAATGCATGGAATAATAATGCAACACAAAATGTACTTAGAACAAGAATGTATTATAACAAGAAAGTGTACACAATAAGTACATATAGTATTTCTGTATATTTCTGGGAAGACGTTCCTGGAGAATGTGTTGACTAGTCGCAGTCGATCAGAGTCTCTAGTTGGATCTCGTGATTCCTCCTCCTCGTCTCCCGGTACCAACCACTATTTATATAGTTGGTAGTCACCTATGCAGATTAGGTGGATCCTACAAACAACACCCCCTCCGAAGCCTTGGAATCCTTTTGGATTTCAAACTGGCTTCTATATGGGATGATGATTATGGTTATTTCTTTGTAGATCCCCTTTGCATAGTTCATATGTATATCTGTTTTTTTTTTTCAATATCTTTTTCGTTTTGGATTCACGTCCAATGGGTCCGTGAACTTCCGTTTCCTACCGGATCTTCTCGGTTCATGAGCACTCTGCGGAGGTTCTACTTGAAAAGTATCATACATTACATCAATGGGATCTTCCTCCTCATCCGGTATACTCTCTTCATGCTCTAGCACGTAGCATTTTTTGAGTTGGTTCTGGTCCCTTTTATTAGTATTTTTCGGCTCTTTTATTATGTAAATCAGGTCACCGATTCTCTTATCCACTATGCCTCGCTCCCAGAACTCAATGTTGTTTCTATAGCACTTGAAAAAGACCTTCTCTCCGGGGGTGTATCTTTTTCTAGCTGTATACATAGTGTTCTTTATTCTATTTCTTCCTGGCAAAAGCTTGTCAAACACTGACTTAACTTTCCTAGCGAACATTAGTTCAGCTGGTGCCATGTTTGATGGTGTTCTCTGGTTAGGCGTGATTCTGTATACTTGTAGGAATTGCTGAAGCGCCTTTTCCGTTGGAACTCCTGAGGCTTTCTTCAGAGCGCGCTTTAACGTATCTACAAATCTTTCTGCGAGTCCATTGGATCTCGGATGATACGGCGGCGTCGTTATGTGGTTAATTTGATATAACTCACAAAATTCCTTAAAATCGTCAGAAGTGAATTGTGTACCATTGTCACTCACAATACACTCTGGCACACCGAACCGTGCAAATAGTTCATGCAAAAAAGTTGTTGTGGTATTGGACGTAGGCTTTTTGCAGCGTAGTACTTCCGGCCATTTTGTAAAGCTATCTACCACTATTAAGTAGTAATAATCTTCTACTGGACCAGCGAAATCAATGTGTAATCTTTCCCACGGATGATCCGTCTTTGGCCATGGTTTGTGTACTATAGGTGGTGCCTTAGCTGCTAACGCACACCCTTTACATCGATGAACCATGTTTTCGATATCCACATCCATTCCTTTCCAATATACAAAGCTTCGCATTAAGCTTTTTGTTCTATTAATCCCCGGGTGACCCATATGAAAGTCCCGTAGGATTCTTTTCTGCAACTTTTTTGGTACTACTACTCTCTCACCATATAGTAAAATTCCGTCACAAATTGAATAGATCTCCTGAACTTTTTGGTCATTTGCTACCATTTTACTTTTTATTCCTAAAATGAAATCATCACTTTCAGATTCTTTTTTGATTTCCTTTGATGTAACCGGTAGCTCTCTTACAATGTTGTTTACCATGCTTTTCACCTCATAATCTGCTCTGATATTTGCAATAATTGTTTCTTCGAATCCTTCATCTTTATTCGGTACGAGTCTTGATAAGATATCCGCATGAATTATATTTTTGGATGATAGGTGCTTTATGTGGAAATCATAATTGAGAAGAATGCTTCCCCATCTTAACAGTCGATTTGCCGTGTAAACGGGTAACCCTTTCTTTGACCCAAAAATAGTGATCAGAGGTTTATGGTCCGTTTCTAACCTGAAATGTCTGCCGTAGATGTATCTATGAAATTTTGTTATGGCAAAAATGATACTCAGCGCCTCCTTTTCTATCTGTGAATAACTTCGCTCTCCTGGGAGTAATGCCCTCGAAGCATGCGCAATCGGTTTTCTAGAACCATCTGGCATTATGTGTTGAATACATGCTCCTACCCCGTATGAACTAGCATCACTTGCCACTACAATATCCAGTTTAGGATTGTAATGGGTTAAAAAGAGGTCGGACGTAAGCATTTTCTTAATTCCATCAAAAGCTTTTTGACATTCTACCGTCCATTCCCATGCCTTGTCTTTTTTCAGTAGTTCATTCAACGGAGCTCTTAGATTGTACATTCCTTTAATGAATGCTTGATAATAGTTCGCGAGCCCCAGAAAACTCTGTAGTGTCGCCACGTTAGTGGGCATCGGCATGTTTCTAATCGCAATGGACCTTTCCGGATCTGGAAATCTGCCATTTTTGTTGATTATGTGACCTAAATATTTAATTTCCTCCAAACCAAATTCACACTTTGATTCATTGACTTTAAATCCAAAGTCCTGAATCTTTTTAAATACTTGATTGAGGTGCTCTCGATGTTCGTCGACGTTTTCACTCCTTACTATAATGTCATCTAAGTAGGCACACGCAAAGTCTAAGTCATTCAACATGACGTCCATGGCTTGTTGAAAAATGGCTGGTGCCACTTTAATACCAAAAGGAAGCCTGTTGTACTTGAATAAACCCCTATCCGTGTTTATCCCTAGTAACTTCGAACATTCTTCTTCGACGGGAATTTGGAGATAGGCATCTGATAAGTCGATTTTCGAAAAAATCACTCCGCCATTTAGCTTGTTAAAAATCTCCTCAGGACTCGGTAACGGGTAATGGTAGTCCTTAATTACAGAGTTCAACCCTGTCGAAAAATCGACGCAGACTCTGATTTGGTTTGATTTCTTTTTTATGCACACAATCGGCGCAGCCCATGAATTAGATTCTACTTTTGAAATAATTCCCATTTTTTCCAACCTATCAAGTTCTTCGTTAACTTTCTCTACACTTGCGAAAGGCACGTTACGTTTCTTTTTAAATATAGGCATAGTATTTTCTTTTAATTCAAATTTAGCTTCAAACTTGTTACATCTTCCAAGACCAGGTGTAAAGGTTTCCGGAAACTTTTTCTTTAATTCATCTTTAATGTCCTGTCTTGTTTGCGTATTACTTTCTACTTTTCTGCAGAATGAGTTTAAAGGTTTATCCCACAATTCGAATGTTTCAATAAAATCTGTACCCAACAAGTTTTCTCCATTTCTCAGAATGAAAACTTTTATTTTTTTAACGATCCCATTCAATTTCATTGGAAGTACAACCTCGCCTTCGAAGTTAATTTGCTTTCCAGTTACCGTTCGAGCGAGTTTCGTTGACTTTATTATTGTAGGCCTTTTTAAAATTTTCCATGTTTTATCGTTCATTATTGTTAAATCTGACCCCGAATCGAGTTGGAATTTGATATTCTTTTTGAATATTTCAGTCGTCACATATTTCCTCAAATCTCTATCTGATTTGATATTCGAACTTGTTTGTCTAATTCGGCTCTTGAATTTTTTCGTTTTACAACACGATCCTTTGTGACCATTCTTTTGGCACACGAAACATTTCTTATTTCTATATGGGCAATTTATCTCCCAATGTCTTTCGTTACAACGTCTGCAATTATATGGTGGGACTTTTTTATTTTCGTTCTTTTTATTTTCTTGTCTATTATTAAAATACGCTGAATTTTTTCTCCAATTTTTCTCTGATGGGTACTTTGACTGCTTTTTTATTTTTTTAATATAAGCAATACCAGCTTCTTCGATTTTTTGCGACTCTTTCTTTAACTTTACGGCCCGTTGACACTCCTCTGCTAACTTTTGCAGGGTAAGGCCTTGTTCAGATTCGAGTTTAGACAAAACTCTACGTCTTATTTCGGCACTCTTACTGGATACCAGTCCTTGAGCAAAAATTAAGCACTTGAATTCTTCAACCGTAATCTCTGCCAATCTGAAATTGTCACAATGTCTATTCACTATAGATGCATATGTTAAGTAACCCTGATCGTCGGATTTAGAGACATTCATGCATAACCATCGCTTATGCCATATTTGCTCCAAACAGCTCTTTTAGCAATTTCACTGTTTCCGAGAATTCCAATTCAGTTGTTTTTCTCGGTAGAATAAAATCTACAAATTTGCTATGTTCTGCTGTACCTAGCTTTCTTAGTAATAAACTGACTTTTCTTGAATTCGACCAGTATTCACAGTCTGTGTAGAAAATATCTTCATATCGTTTAAAGTACGCTTCAAACGTTTTTTCTTCGTCTGGCACATAGTTGAAAGTTTCCAGCGAATTAAATATGGTGTTATTATAGTATGAAGAATTTCCCTCATTTGCCTGATAGTTGTTTAATTTCTCCAGTGTTAACTTTTGAATTTCTAAAAGTCTTTCATCTTGTTTATCTTGATATTTTTGCAGCGCTATCTGTTGTTCTTGTTGTCTTTCCTCTTGACGTTCTTGATATTTTTGTTGTTTATCTTGAAATTTTTGCTGTGCTATCTGTTGTTCTTGTTGTCTTTCCTCTTGTTTATCTTGATATTTTTGTTGTTTATCTTGAAATTTTTGCTGTGCTATCTGTTGTTCCCTCATTAATAAGGCAAACTGTTCCTGCTGACGTTGTTGACTCAACTGCTGGGATTTTAATAATACAGATATGACTTTGGATAGTTCCTCCATTTTTAGCTGATAGTGTTCATGCAACAAGGAATATACTTTTAATTTGTGTATCCACGAATATCATATAAGCTGACCCAAAAAATCGAAACAACGTACGACTTTTATATTTTATGTCTTGCTTTTACATTCACGCCCGTGCTAATCAACTTTGGTATTTTTTTTCGTTTTTCGTGAACAGAGAGCGTCGGACTTTTTTTTTCGTTTTCGACTTCTGTTCGCGTATTTCAATGACAACGTCTGATTTTCTTATCAGAGGTAATTCGTCACTATATTGTTGAACAAATAAAAAAAACAAATTTTTTAAAGTTCGTTACCTTTCAAAGTCGACACGGTGTATTTGTGCTCCTTTTAATCCATGCATGTTTTTGTAGTCGGCCAATTTTTCTTTTTAGCGGGTGTCTCGGTGTAGATAATTTTTTAATTTAAAATTACCGTTATTCGATTACGACACCTTTCCACTTTTTCTGAGTGAACGTTCCTTTATGCTTAGTCGTCTTTTAACGAGTTTTACATATCCAGAAGTTCAGAATCCTTCGTCGTTACGTTAACGTTGGACTTTGAATTAATAGTTTTTTTTTCAGCCTGGGTTCTTCAATGACTTGTCCCAATTGTTGAAAACTCTCACTATTAATTCTTTCTTCTTTCCGTATGGTTCGTTCTACTTCTTTGCCATTGTTGAAACTTGGCGTATGGTTCGTTCTACTTCGTGGCCATTGTTGAAACTTGACGTATGGTTCGTTCTACTTCGTCGCCATTGTTGAGTCTTGACTCATTGTTGAATCTCGCCTAATGCATGGAATAATGCAACACAAAATGTACTTAGAACAAGAATGTATTATAACAAGAAAGTGTACACAATAAGTACATATAGTATTTCTGTATATTTCTGGGAAGACGTTCCTGAAGAATGTGTTGACTAGTCGCAGTCGATCAGAGTCTCTAGTTGGATCTCGTGATTCCTCCTCCTCGTCTTCCGGTACCAACCACTATTTATATAGTTGGTAGTCACCTATGCAGATTAGGTGGATCCTACACAACAATAAGCATGGAAGGTGCAAATTGATACAAAAAGAAAGAAAAAAAGAACGAATGAAAGAGAAATGTAAACAGAAACAAATATAAGCAAATTGATACAAAATGAAAGGAAAAAAGAACGAATGTAAGAAAAATATAAACAGAAACAAAAATAAGCATGGAAGTAGCAAATTGATACAAACAGAAGGAAAAAAAGGACTAATGAAAGAAAAATATAAACAGAAGCAGAAATAAGCATGGAAGGTGCAAATTGATACAAAATGAAAGAAAAAAAGAAAGAATGAAAGAAAAATATAAACAGAAACAAAATAGCATGGAAGGTGCAAATTCATACAAAAAGAAAGAAAAAAAGAACGAATAAAAGAAAAATATAAACAGAAACAAAAATAAGCAAAGAAGGGGCAAATTCATACAAAAAGATATGAAAATGAACGAATGAGAAGAAAAATATAAACAGAAACAAAAATAAGCCTGGAAGGTGCAAATTGATACAAAAAGAAAGAAAAAAAGAACTAATGAAAGAAAAATATAAACAGAAACAAAAATATGCATGGAAGGTGCAAATTGATACAAAAAGAAAGAAAAAAAGAACGAATAAAAGAAAAATATAAACAGAAACCAAAATAAGCAAAGAAGGTGCAAATTCATACAACAAGAAAGGAAAAAAGAACGAATGAATGCATAATATAAAGAAAAACAAAAATAAGCATGGAAAGTGCAAATTGATACAAAACAAAGGGGAAAAGAACGAATGAAACAAAAATATAAACAGAAACAAAAATAAGCATGGAAGGTGCAAATTGATACAAAAAGAAACGAAAAAAGAACGGATGAAATAAAACTATAAACGGAAACAAAAATAAGCATATATAAATAAATGAGTATATAAATATATAATTATATAAATAAATAGCGTATACATATATCAATAAGTAAAAATCAATGAATTAAATAAGTATAAATAAATAAGTAAAGAAAAGCATAATTATGTCTGAATAAATAAATAAATAATTATATCTAGCAATAAGCATAATTTATATGGCATTTTAATACATATTTTAATAACCTAAAAAACAACCGGTTCGTCACAGCTCTATCTAGTTTTTTTCTGGGATATTAAATAATATAATATGTAAATTTAATGACATTAATGATAACCAATGGAAGGAAATGGAAAATATATGAATTTCAAGAAAGCTAGCGTCCAATAACATTCAGACCCAGTAAGCATTCCCTCTGTTTACAAAAGGAAGGCCACAGGATCTGATATACAAGGTCTCTCGAAACTTGCGGTGGTATGAGTGGGACCACGATAAAAAAGAAAAACGGTCCACCCTAAAATCAAAGACACAATTCCTAATATTTATTACATGCTCTGCAATAGAAGAGCCAGAAGTATTAATTAGTTGACTTTTCCTGACATCCGGATTCAAAATCCTGGGGGGTTAGTGTTGCTTTATTCTCAGATCCAAACGTTTAGACGTACTTCCTATGTAGTCGAGTCCACAACTACACTTATATTTTTAAATCACTGAATTAACACGAATTAAATAAATATATATAAATAAATAAGTATATATAAAGACAATACAAAAAAAGAAAGTACAAATGGAAAGAAAGAAAGAAAATATAAACAGAGTACAAAAAAATGAAATATTAAATCGAAATAAAATATTGATTGTTTCTTTTTTACGGCTTATCAACCCATTGGCGGGTTATTTAAAGCCAGAAAATATTTTTAGATTGTAAGAATTTTGTTTTGAGATGATTATGGTTTAGTGATACAAGTATAACTAATTAACCCATAGGTAGGGTAGAAAATGTGTATTTATACATTTCCCATGAACCTCTGCCCGTATGTGAATATAAAAACACAACGGTAACTAGAACCCTTTTCTCCGATTAACAATTCCGAGCCATTATCCATGACTGGCACATCTAGGCTTACACCACCTGCTATTCGCAAGCGATCCCCACTCTAGTTACTGGCCTAGGCTCAACGTTGCTTAACTCTGGTGACCGCTCTGAAACCGTTGTTCCAAATTTATGTGGCTATAAACCAGAAAGAAAGAAAAAGATACAAATAAATGCGAAAGAAAAACAAAACATTATAGAGTAAAAAAAAAAAGTATGGAAACAAGTAGAAGATAAAATGGACGAATCTGTTAACAAAGAAAGAAGAGATCTGCACGTAAATCAATCGCTCGTCCCTCGCATGAGTTTGGCGGACCAGTCTTTATAATTTGTCCTGATATGGCGGCTCACGTCCAGTCACTTTCCCACCGCAGTAAGGTTGCCTCTCTGTGTCTTTTCTATAAATACTTTCATGGCAATTGTTCGGATGACCTTTTCGCTGTAGTACCTAAACTCAATTTACAATATTCGGACAATTGCCCTCATCTTTGTCGCCATATTTATTACAACGTTTCGGCCGTTGTACGCTCCGGACTTCTTCAGTATCTATCTATATTTCTGAGATGAGGTATTATGTACATTATTTACATTATTAGGACTATTGTCCTCATCTTTGTCACCATATTTATTACAAAGTTTCGGCCGTTGTACGCTCCGGACTTCTTAAGTATCTGTCTATATTTCTGATATGAGGTAATATGTACATTATTTACATTATTCGGATTATTGTCCTCATCTTTGTCGCCATATTTATTTCAACGTTTCGGCCATTGTACGCTCCGGCCTTCTTCAGTATCTGTCTATATTTCTGAGATGAGGTATTATGTACATTATTTACATTATCCGAACTATTGTCCTCATCTTTGTCGCCATGTTTATTAAAACGTTTCAGCCGTTGTACGCTCCGGCCTTCTTCAGGTGGTTGGAATGTCGAACTGAACCCTTTATTTCGCTCGCTGGGGTAGACTGTTCTAGTTCCCCGTTTCAGGTCTAATGAATGTCAGTTATCAGTTATCTCCTGTTAATTCCCCTCTCCAAGTTTTCCACCGCCTTAACCAGGTATTGAACTCACACTCTTTGGATCCTGTCACTGGATCTAACTAACGGCTTTATCCACTATTCAATACCAATTTCAATAGAAAAAATCAAGACAAAATTAGTAATTAGTACAATTAGTAAAATTATTAGTAAATGGTAAAGCCTAGGCTATATTTATGACGTATTATTTTGGTTAAACAAACCATGATTACAATTAAACGAAAAATAATAGGAAAAAAAAGAACACGAGCCTATAAAATCTTTATTATATCCAAAGGTAAGAAAACAAAATAAAAATCAAGCAATTATTACAATTGAGCAAAACAGTACGGTGACCATTAAAATTTTATTCATTTTCAAATCCATAAAATTTGTTGTCTCCGTTATCAAAACTCTGATACTCATTTTCAATACTATTATTGTTATATAATGCGCCGTCTTCCGTTCCATCGAGAGCATTGCTAATGCCATACTTTTTAAAAGATTTCACAACAATTTCTAGTCTAATATTATCCCAAGCTTGCTTCACCCATTCGATACTTGTGCAATGTTGGGTCTTTTTATTCTTCCTGTAAGTGTAAGTTCATAATCAGGCATTGCAATCCACGTTTTCCAATGCTCTTTCATGTTTAAGTCTAAGCTAATAAGAGTTACCAAGTTGCTAATTTCGGCCGACTATAGCTAATTTTAAACTTACATATGGACATATAAGACGCAGGGGAATTTTAATAGATATTTTAGTAAAAGAAAATACGGTATATATGCCGTGGCCCTTCAGGACATACACACAAGCACAAACAAAAAATCATTCAACTGTCTCGTTGTGAAGTGAGAGTCCCAGGAGATTGGTAGTGAGTTCGATCCTCACTGGGTGTGTCCCATACATGTGACAGTTTGACGCATTAAGTTGGAGCCAGAAAGAAGGGCTTTAAAATTCAACATCGTCCAGCATTATCGAATGACGAATTGGTGATACTATTGACAGAAATACACCAACAATCCCAGATAGCTTGACAGTGAAACCTGGTTTCATAAAATAAAAAATAGATCATAAAACATTACTGGCCTTGTACCAGATTAAGGTAAGCAAACAAAATGACTGTATCTCCAGTATTCACATAAAACCGACATCATACGTGAAGACACGATATTTGAAAAACGACGAAACTGACATAGCACAAAAAGAAATCTCTTTCATAATGGCTTATAAAACCCGAAATTACTCAGGGATTTGTTTTAATCATTTCATTCTAAGCAAAGGGGTTACCGAGTGTTAAAGAATATGAGAAAAACTACTATTAAGGAGAGTGGACAATAAAAGAACAAGAATTAAGAAGACAGAAGATAACGATTGACATTGAACTTAAATTATCCCCCGAGCAAGGCATTAAAGCCACTAAGACGCAAAGGGGTTACTGAGTGTTAGAGAATATGAGAAAAAATAGAGAGAACAATAAAGAACAAGAAGACAGAAGATAATGATTGATATTGCATTTAAATTTTTGAAGATCAAAGTTGGCTGGAAACCAAGAAACTGGAAGAGATTTCCACAAGGGAGAAGTACGAAAGAAGAAAATGTTAGCATAGAACTTACGGTGACATCTAGCTATTTCACTTGTAAAATAAGGAAACTTTGCCATCAATCCAGTACTGCGCTTAAGTTCATAATGTCTTTGGTAGGACAGAATAAATTTTATCAGAATAATTAGCATGAAAGGCACAGAGAAGCCACGTGGGAAATGGATTAAACAATTTATATTAAAATGTGTACTTCAAAACGTCGTCGTTACTCCCATATCCTGTCCATAATATTCTCAGCATCCTTCTGTAGAACCACATTTCTGTTGCAGCAAGTCTCGTCTCCATCTGTGCTATATAGGACGACGGATATTATGTAACAGTTCAGTAGTATTTTCTAATAAAATATTCCTGTTTCTTAATACTTTGCTTAACTTTTGGAAGGCATCTTTCGCTATCATAATGTTCCTTTGGATTTCCTTGTCGCATTTTCTGTCCTCTGTTAAAACACTTCCTAGATATTTAAATTATTGTACTTGCTTGAGTTTGGTATCTCTGATTTGTAATTCGCTTTTTGGACTCTGTTTACTGACAAGTATTTATTGTCTTTTTACACGACCATTAGTCCTTTCTTCTAGCTTTCCTTTACTAACTACTGTAGGAGATCCTGCAGTGTCCTTCCTGTGTCTGCTGCCAACACTGTGTCATCTGCATATCTAATATTATCAAGATTGTGCTCGCCTATAATGAATCCTGATCAGAATTCTAAATCTCTCAGAAGCCCTCATTGTAAAGGCTGAATTCTCTCAGAATCGACTCACTATAAATGTTGAATAAGTCCGATGACTTGCATTCCAAATTTAAAAAATAAATATATTGTATAAATGACGTCATGTATACAACGGTTTCACATAATTCAACAGTATTAGAAAATGAAAATATATATTTTTTAAGCATTTCATCACAAGCAAGGCGGAAGTGCCACTAGCACGCAAGGGGTTACAGAGAGTTGGGAGTAAGAGTAAAGAAGTGATGTTTGAGGAAAGGATAACGAGAAGGACGGGGATAAGATCAAGGCATCAAGTTGGCTTACCAGTGAAAGTGGCTCGTCGGATTAGTTGCCATGAACAAATTTGTAGAAAAGACAGAAGGAAGCCACATCACGTCTGTGAGAAAATGATGCCAGATCAGGACGTATCACATTGCATATCCATCTTTAGATTTTGTCGAGGACCTCGAGATGAACAGTTGGGGCCCCAGATCATATATGGCCACAGTATTCAATGCAGGCACGAATGGTAGATTTGTAGATTTGAAGGATGGATGGACTCAAACGAGAAAGACCTTCTGTCGTGACACAGAGAACCAATTTTCCTTGCAGTAGATATAGCTATTGATTCAATGTAGTTGTTCCATCTCAGGTCAATGGAAAACATGAGACAAAGAAGGCCCAGAGAGACGCTCTCGGCATGACCGATGCTCATCAGTCATGCTGATAGGAAGCGGGGAGTGTTCTTGCTGGTGGGTAAATGGGAGCAGTTTCGTTTTGGGAGCATTAAAGTTTACAAGCCATTTCTTAGCCCAGTCCCCCATAGTCCTTTTCGAGACCATCGGTCAGGTTAACTGTGTCAACAATGCAGTATTTACAATTGAGTCAGGAGTAAATAGACGCGCCAGATATTCTGTACGTGACATGATTATTTTATACATATTTTAAAATACAGTGGAACCTCGGTTCACCAATTTAATTCATTCGTGATGCCCGTTCGTAACCCGAAAACTTCGTAAACCGAAACTATGTTTCCAATAGAAATCAATGTAAAATGGTTTAATCCGTTCCTGGTCTCAAGATGATTGCTTATTTAAACTTATACAAAAGTGCTTTGTGCACAAGTTTACCTACAAAACTAATGAAAATCATCAAATCTAAGAAAAAATATATAAACCCAATATTAAACAGATAAAATATAGACGAACACTTTTAATTTTACTCTACCTGTAAGTAGGAGAGTTGATGGCGTAAGTGGAAAGGGAAGGGAAGAGATGTTATTGTTTGGAAAATGGAAGGCAAAACATGATCGTCTCTTTATTTATAAGCATAGTATAGATCGTTGATTTTGCCATATGAACTATGAGAGATAATATCATCAATTGTCTTTCTCGAAACTTCTTTTTCCTTTACCAGTATCACTGCTAGCTTTCTTTGAAGCCATATATAAGAACTATGTTGTGGTGGAATCCACCTAATCTGCATAGGTGACTACCAACTATATAAATAATGGTTGATACCGGAAGAGAAGGAGGAAGA
>OZ038511.1:9572661-9587661 GCA_964036315.1 Acanthosepion esculentum
TACAAACGATACAAAAGAAAACAAGCAAATACAAATAAATACAAATGACAGAAAAATATACAAATGAATACAAAAGAAAGAAAGAAAGAAACAAAGAAAGAAAGAAAATACAAACGATACAAAAGAAAACAAGCAAATACAAATAAATACAAATGACAGAAAAATATACAAATAAATACAAAAGAAAGAAAGAAAGAAACAAAGAAAGAAAGAAAGAAAATACAAACGATACAAAAGAAAACAAGCAAATACAAATAATTACAAATGACAGAAAAATATACAAATAAATACAAAAGAAAGAAAGAAAGAAAGAAAATACAAACGATACAAAAGAAAACAAGAAAATACAAATAAATACAAATGACAGAAAAATATACAAATAATTACAAAAGAAAGAAACAAACAAACAAAGAAAGAAAGAAAATACAAACGATACAAAAGAAAACAAGCAAATACAAATAAATACAAATGACAGAAAAATATACAAATAAATACAAAAGAACGAAAGAAAGAAACAAAGAAAGAAAGAAAGAAAATACAAACGATACAAAAGAAAACAAGCAAATACAAATAAATACAAATGACAGAAAAATATACAAATAAATACAAAAGAAAGAAAGAAAGAAACAAAGAAAGAAACAAAGAAAATACAAACGATACAAAAGAAAACAAGCAAATACAAATAAATACAAATGACAGAAAAATATACAAATAAATACAAAAGAAAGAAAGAAAGAAACAAAGAAAGAAACAAAGAAAATACAAACGATACAAAAGAAAACAAGCAAATACAAATAAATACAAATGACAGAAAAATATACAAATAAATACAAAAGAAAGAAAGAAAGAAACAAAGAAAGAAAATACAAACGATACAAAAGAAAACAAGCAAATACAAATAAATACAAATGACAGAAAAATATACAAATAAATACAAAAGAAAGAAAGAAAGAAACAAAGAAAGAAAATACAAACGATACAAAAGAAAACAAGCAAATACAAATAAATACAAATGACAGAAAAATATACAAATAAATACAAAAGAAAGAAAGAAAGAAACAAAGAAAGAAAATACAAACGATACAAAAGAAAACAAGCAAATACAAATAAATACAAATGACAGAAAAATATACAAATAAATACAAAAGAAAGAAAGAAACAAACAAAGAAAGAAAATACAAACGATACAAAAGAAAACAAGCAAATACAAATAAATACAAATGACAGAAAAATATACAAATAAATACAAAAGAAAGAAAGAAAGAAACAAAGAAAGAAAATACAAACGATACAAAAGAAAACAAGCAAATACAAATAAATACAAATGACAGAAAAATATACAAATAAATACAAAAGAAAGAAAGAAAGAAAGAAAGAAAGAAAATACAAACGATACAAAAGAAAACAAGCAAATACAAATAAATACAAATGACAGAAAAATATACAAATAAATACAAAAAAAAAAAAGAAAGAAACAAAGAAAGAAAGAAAGAAAATACAAACGATACAAAAGAAAACAAGCAAATACAAATAATTACAAATGACAGAAAAATATACAAATAAATACAAAAGAAAGAAAGAAAGAAAATACAAACGATACAAAAGAAAACAAGCAAATACAAATAAATACAAATGACAGAAAAATATACAAATAATTACAAAAGAAAGAAAGAAACAAACAAAGAAAGAAAGAAAATACAAACGATACAAAAGAAAACAAGCAAATACAAATAAATACAAATGACAGAAAAATATACAAATAAATACAAAAGAAAGAAAGAAAGAAACAAAGAAAGAAAGAAAATACAAACGATACAAAAGAAAACAAGCAAATACAAATAAATACAAATGACAGAAAAATATACAAATAAATACAAAAGAAAGAAACAAAGAAACAAAGAAAGAAAGAAAGAAAATACAAACGATACAAAAGAAAACAAGCAAATACAAATAAATACAAATGACAGAAAAATATACAAATAAATACAAAAGAAAGAAAGAAAGAAACAAAGAAAGAAAGAAAGAAAATACAAACGATACAAAAGAAAACAAGCAAATATAAATAAATACAAATGACAGAAAAATATACAAATAAATACAAAAGAAAGAAAGAAAGAAAGAAAGAAAGAAAATACAAACGATACAAAAGAAAACAAGCAAATACAAATAAATACAAATGACAGAAAAATATACAAATAAATACAAAAGAAACGAAGAAAGAAACAAAGAAAGAAAGAAAGAAAAAAGAAAGAAAATACAAACGATACAAAAGAAAACAAGCAAATACAAATAAATACAAATGACAGAAAAATATACAAATAAATACAAAAGAAAGAAAGAAAGAAAGAAAGAAAATACAAACGATACAAAAGAAAACAAGCAAATACAAATAAATACAAATGACAGAAAAAGATACAAATAAATACAAAAGAAAGAAAGAAACAAAGAAAGAAAGAAAGAAAGAAAATACAAACGATACAAAAGAAAACAAGCAAATACAAATAAATACAAATGACAGAAAAATATACAAATAAATACAAAAGAAAGAAACAAACAAAGAAAGAAGTGACGTGAATAAAAAGAAATAAAGAAATAAAGAAAGAAAGAAAGAAAGAAAGAAAGAAAGAAAGAAAGAAAGAAAGAAGAAATGCGACCTAATTCAGCTATGGTCAGAGAGAAGTAATTCAGACTTCTTATTAGGCATGTTGTAGTATATCCAATATGGTTATTATTTTATTGTATTTCAAAACGCATTTAAAGGGATTAGAATTTAACTTGAGTTTTTATGGCTGAAAATGGTTGATTTTAGCCATATTTACAAATTTCTCAGCACAACGTAATTCTCTTTATTAAAAAAATCGTAAAAATAAACTATACTTTTCTGGACTTAATTAAGGGAGATTAGCTGATTTAAAGTTTAATTAATCTGATCTGAAACAAATATTACTTTTAGTTTAAAATATCACGGAGAAGTATCCTTTAATACGGAGGCGGTATTTTATGACGTATTAACGGACTGATGTTTGGGAAATTTAGCTATGGGGTACAAAACAAACTTAAGAGAAAGAAAGTAAAAACACAAAAGAAGAAAAAAGAAATACCAAAGAAGTAAATAATGTAAAAATAAATACAAAAGAAAGAAAGAAACAAGTTACAGGTGAATAAAAAATAAAGAAAGTACAAATAAATAGAAAAGAAAGAAAGTACGGATAAATACAAAAGAAAGAAAGTACAAAAATACAAAAGAAAGAAAGTAAGGATAAATACAAAAGAAAGTACAAAAATATAAAAGAAAGAAAGAAAGTACGGATAAAGACAAAAGAAAGAAAGTACAAAAATACAAAAGAAAGAAAAAGTACGGATAAATACAACAGAAAGAAAGTACAAAAATACAAAAGAAAGGAAGGAAGTACGGATAAATACAAAAGAAAGTACAAAAAAAGAAAAGAAAGAAAGTATGGTTAAATACAAAAGAAAGAAAGTACAAACATACAACAGAAGGAAAGAAATAACGGGTGAATAAAAAATAAAGAAAGTACAAATAAATAGAAAAGAAAGAAAGTACGGATGAATACAAAAAAAAAAGAAAGTACAAAAATACAAAAGAAAGAAAGAAAGTATGGATAAATACATTAGAAAGAAAGTACAAAAGAAAGAAAACATGGATAAATACAAAAGAAAGTCAGTACAAAAATACAAAAGAAAGAAAGAAATTACTGGTGAATAAAAAATAAAGAAAGTACAAAAAATAGAAAAGAAAGAAAGTACGGACATATAAAAAGCAAAGAAAGTACGGAGAAATAAAAAAGAAAGAAAGTACAAAAATACAAAAGAAAGAAAGAAAGAACGGATAAATACAAAAGAAAAAATACAAAAATACAAATGAAAGAAAGAAATTATGGATAAATACAAAAGAAGGAAAGTACAGAAATATAAATGAAAGGAAGAAAGTACGGATAAATACAAGAGAAAGAAAGTACAAAATACAAAAGAAAGAAAGAAATTACGGGTCAATAAAAAATAAAGAAAGTACAAAAATACAAAAGAAAGAAAGAAAGAAAGTACGGATAAATACAAAAGAAAGAAAGTAAAAAAACATAAAAGAAAGAAAGAAAGTACAAAAATACAAAAGAAAGAAAAAGTACGCATAAATACAAAAGAAAGAAAGTACAAAAATTCAAAAGAAAGAAAATACGGATAAATACAAAAAGAAGTACATCAATACAAATGAATATACGGATAAATACAAATGAGAGAAATACAAATACATAGAAAAGAATGAAAGAATGTACAAATAAATACAAAAGAAAGTAAGTACAAAAATACAAAAGAAAAAAAGAAACTTTGGATAAATACAAAAAAGAAAGTACAAATAAACATAATGGAATGGAAGAAAACATATACAAATAAATATAAAAGGAAGAAAGAAAGAAAGAAAGAAAGTACAAACGATACAAAGGAAAACGGCAACTACAAATAAATACAAACGAGAGAAAAATATGCACATAAATAGAAAAGAAAGGAAGAAAGAAAGAAAGAAAGAAAGAAAGAAAGAAAGAAAGAAAGAAAGCGTTGATAAAGAAAATAAAGTGCAAACGAACTGAAATCCGAAGAGAGTAAATGTTTTCCGGATGTTGCAAATTATCGTGCTGTGAATATCATCACTCTCTCCTGAAATCCCTGTTGACAAGGGAAATAGACGCCAAGGGCGAATCTATCTGGGGTGACTTGAACCCCAGCTTTGAGTTGCATTCAAGAGGGTGGAGTACGTGTCTGTTGCAGGCCACATACGATTTTCGGTCGTCTGACCACACAAGATGGGAAACAATAAAGGACTTTCCTCCACCCCAGCACACACACAAAAAAACGGAGTAAAGAGGAACACATAATAATAGGTTATAGGACAGGATATAAATCTCAAAGCATTGTCTGATAAGGTAGCTTAATGGTTAAATCATTCAATTTGATTCGTCATATATATATATATATATATATATATATATATATATATATATACAGTGGTGGAAATAAATATAAGACATCCCGTGAAATTGTTAATAATATATATATATATATATATATATATATATATATATATATATATATATATATATATATATATATATATTGGCTTAAGTAGAAATTACGTAAGCATTTTAATATTAATAAAAGGTGGGACAATATATCTTAAGAACATTTCGGCTAACGCTTCGTCAGTGAAAAAATGGTTGGTGAAACAATTATGAGAACAACGAAATACAATTTTAAAGGAATAAACAAGAGAACAAAAACAGAAAAATGTAAATTCGTCTTAATCTAACTTTAGAAAATCAGTTGAATTTGAAACATTAAAAAAAAACGAAAGTAATCGAATGAAATGAAGAAAGCAGCAGATGTCTGGAGAGGAAAATAATTAATGTTCTCCCATAAGAAGAAAGCAAAAACAAAAGTCTCCGCTAGAGGGGGGGGAGTCGTATCAATTTGATCATGATGGCTTCGACAAATCTAAAGCAAGTACCTGGACCATACTCTATGCAAGGTGTTAAAATATATATATATATATATATATATATATATATATATATATATATATATATATATATATATATATATATATATATATCTGATAGGAATTAAGATTACATTAGTTTAATGATCATTTTCACCTTGTAAATTGAAATAAAATTTACAAGGATTTTTCAAACCTGTAAATGGAGGATAAATTATTTTTCAATAACTTATCATCCATTGCCTGGTTGGAAAAATGG
Source organism: Acanthosepion esculentum (assembly GCA_964036315.1). Lineage (NCBI taxonomy): Eukaryota > Metazoa > Mollusca > Cephalopoda > Sepiida > Sepiidae > Acanthosepion > Acanthosepion esculentum. Next base: position 9,578,430 of record OZ038511.1, read on the forward strand.
TTGTAAATTTTACTTCAATTTACAGGGTGAAAATGATCATTAACCTAATTTAATCTTAATTCCTATTTTATTAAATATGTTGCTCTGTTTAAATAAAACATTGTGATCTTAGTGTAAATCAGTTTTAAACTTGAATATTTTATATTGCATTAATAGGATTCACTTGGATTATATATCAACAGATTATTACCTATATATATATATATATATATATATATATATATATATATATATATATATGAAGAATATACTCTTAAGGTGTGCGAGATTTATGGGGAAGTGTCAAAGATATTGATCACTTTATCCCATGAATACAGCTTACCTTAAAACTATAGATAGTTTTATATATATATATATATATATATATATATATATATATATATATATATATATATATATATATATATATATACCGGGTGTAACAGAAAAAATGGGATAATTGTCCATACTACAGACACACACATATATATATATATATATATTTAAAGACATTTATAATATGTTTAACGTTCTTTTTATAGATACAAGTATTTAAGCAAATGCTCTGTTTATAATAAACAGTATTAAATAACATTTACCGGCCTGAATGTCCGAGAAATTTTCATAGAAAAATTTCGTTCTCCGACAGGATTCGAACGTGTATCCTATACGGAACTGTCGGAGAACGAAAATTTTCTATGAAAATTTCTCGGACATTCAGGCCGGTAAATGTTATTTAATACTGTTTATTATAAAACAGAGCATTTGCTTAAATACTTGTATCTATAAAAAGAACGTTAAACATATTATAAATGTCTTTAAATAAATTGTCGGGCTATGTCCAATTCAAAAATATATATTTATATATAGATATAGATATATTCAGTTATATGCATATGAGTTTGTGGCCCTGGGTTATAAGTTTTTCCGATCATCAGACATCATTTTCCGATGATCAGAGAAGCGTGAAACGCAGGGTCACAAACTCCTTACAACTGAATATGTTCGCTCTATCACTGATATTGAGCGCTTTCCACTAAGTACTGCACATGTTTTAAGCAATTCACCCCAAGCAAGGCGGGAGTGCCACTAGCCCGCAAGGGGTTACAGAGGATTGAGAACAAGAGTAAATAGGCGTGTTTGAGGAAAAAAGAATACATAGAAGGACGGGGAACAAGATCAAGTCATCAGATGTCGATTAACATTACACTTGAATATTTGAAGATTATAGTTATCAGAGAAGCAAGGAAGGGGAAGGGAGTTCCACTGTCGGGAAGTGCGAGAGAAGAAGCTGTCTCAATAGAAGAGACGGTTACATTTAAACGTTTCGACAGTGAAAGGGTGGGACTGAGATGCCAACCTAGTAGCACGCTTAAATTCATGCAGTCTGGTAACCAGCGAAAGTAGCTCGTCGGAACAGTTGCTGTGAAAATACTTGTAGAAAAGACAAAGGGAAGCCACGGCACGTCTGTGCGAAAGCGACTCTTCAGCCGTGATGCCAGATCATGACCTATCACATTGCATATTCGTCTCTGGATTTTGTAGAGGACCTCGAGACGTACAGAGGGGACACAAAACCATATACAAATAATATATATATATATATGCTCAGATCTGCCGTCGATATTCGACGTATGAGGGTCAACGTATGAGGGTCGACGTATGAGGGTCAAGCACATCAGTTCCTAGGAAACTGACATCCCGACGCCAGCACATGAGATTTGATTATAGTGGTGAAGGTTTTGTGCAGAAACAACCACACTTTTTGAAGGGCTGAATACGGAGACTTGGTGCACTACGTGCCACAGGGTCCCCAAACGACCCTCCGCAGGTTTTGAATTCAGAGTTGTCCTTCTCCTAGATCAGTTTCCGTCCAAGGCTATAGAACCCAGTCTGGAGGGAGAAGAAGAGGATTCACACCTTTCCTAAGGGTATTATCACGTAACTGAATGTAATAGATTCGACTGGAATTCGAACTCATCTCTCCGATTCCTCAAACCAAGCCGCTATTCCTTACTCCACCGTGCCTCTCTAATATATATATATATATTCTGATTTAACCTTATATCTTAGTTTGTTCGGAAATAAATTACACATTTCCTTGCTATGAATTATGAATCTTCCAACCAAGGCAGAACTAAGGTTGACTAGTACGAACTTGCATCTAGAAATTGTTTATCAATTTTACTATCCCATAGTCTGCTGTTTATTGTGTATTTCAGAGTTTAACCTTATCTGAGGAATATAACTTTATAAAAGCAACATCTTTATTCGCAATTTCTTACTGTATGAACTCTGAAAGTGTATTATTGCTACGGAGGCGTTTCAAAACATCTGTACCGTGTGCGCAGACGCAATAAAGGCACGTAAATATCGGCTCCTTTTTAAAAGATTTAAATTGTTGACTATGATGTATCTGAAAATCGTCGCTATGGAAGAAGACTCACTCTGAAAGGAAAATTTTGAAAAGAATCATTGAATTGAATTAACATCAACGCACCATAGATTTTACGCAAAAAAAAAAAAACAAATTAATTCGTTATATTCAATTGTGTACGAATATCTCAAGCAAACTGCAAAAACTTTGAGCGAGAGAATTTAGGTTCGTTCTGAGCTTTCACTAGGGAAACGAAAACAACATTCCGATGTCTACAGCAGGCTTTTAACTGTGAATGTAAACCTTTCGTTTTTGCATCTCATTGTGATAATGGGTTTTGCAGCTCATCGGAATACGAAAAAGACAGGAATTCGTCGTGACAACTTTTAACTTTGTATCAGGTGGGATACAAAATGGTTTCGTCCATCACGCGTTGTGGAACAGGAAATGACCATAGGTGCAGACGTTTATTGCTAGCAAAGTGTATTGCTTCGGTAAAATAAAGGGTGTTTTTTCTCCAGCACGACCATGCAAGGGCAGTCAACTCTGCGAAACAACGCTAAGAAAAAAATAAAACCGTCAGGATCAGAGGTTCTCATATATATATATATATATATATATATATATATATATATATATGTGTGTGTGTGTGTGTGTGTGTGTGTGTGTGTGCGTGTGTGTAAGTCGCCATCATTTATATCTACAAATCTACCATTCGTCCTTGCATCGAATACTGTTGCCATATATGGTCTAGTGTTTCCGCTGTTCATCTCAAGGTTCTCTACAAGATCCAGAGAAGAATATGCAATGTGATAGAACTGGCATCTCGACTCTAGTCACATTATCACGGACGTGATGTGGCTTCCCTCTGTCTTTTCTACAAATATTTTCATGGCAACTGCTCTGAGGAGCTATTTTCACTGGGACCCCTACTGAATGAATTTAAGCGTGCTACTAAACTGGCAACTTGGTCCCACCCTTTCACTGTCAAAACAGTTAAATGTAACTGCCTCTTCTGCACCATCAGCTTCTTCTCTCTCACTTCCCGACAGTGGGACTCCATTCCTCTTACTTGCTTCTCTAATAACTATAATCTTCAAAAATGTAAATGTAATGTCAATCGGCATCATTTGACGCCTTGATCTTGACCCCCGTCCCTCTCTTCATCCTTTCCTCAAACAACCCTCTTTATATTTACTCTTACTCTCTTGGACCCCTTTCGTGCTTATGGTACTTCCATCTTGTTTGGGATGAAATTACAAAAATAAAAAAAATTATATATATATATATATATATATATATATATACAAGTGGACATAGAAGTCAACACTTAGAGGCGACAGTCTGTTTCATGCTAGTGCAATTGTCTCTGATATTGAGCACTTTTTACACACGCTCTATCTCTGATATTGAGCACTTTATCCCATAAATATAGCACACTTTAAGACTATATTTCTTCAAATATATATATATATATATATATATATATATATATACTGGCTGTAACAGCATAATTATCCATCTCACAAAATGTTTAATATCTAAAAAAAAAAGCTAATCTGAGAATGTTAGCCATCTTGACATCATTTTTCGTAAGTACCACTGACAAACCTTTCAAGTTATTCATCTAGAAAAAGAACAGGAAAAATCGTTTTGTGTCAGCCCCACTGTCTTATGGTGAGAGGAAAAAGATCAATGAGGCTTTCAGGAATGGTACCAACATTCATAATTTCATCTGAGAACGGTGAATAAGTTTAAATGTGGGAACAGTACAGAGGGAAACTGGATCAGGCGATCACAACAACAAGAGTGATTATCATTTCAACTTAGAAAGAGGTCAATTAGAAAAGATCGAACTCAATACATAATACGTTTGGCACGTGAGAGAGGAGCTTTGGCGATGACAGTCCAAAAAGCAGTGAAAAAAGACTTGAAAATGAAATCGTACGTGAAAACCGTGATACACCTTATTCCAGGACAGAAAGTTAGAAGTTTAGAAAGGGCGAAGATCATCTTGAATCATTTCGAAAATGATCTTGGAATAATATATATATATATATATATATATATATATATATATATATATTTGAACTTAATTTTAATCCTTCATGAGCATCCGATCCTTAGTGTGATTAATATTATCGTTTATGGTCGATTTCATCACGATTCGTCTGCTGAACTTGAAGAGTAATTGTACATTCTTTTTGCTCAGAGTAAAGTCCAATAGTGTTATAAAAACCTCGAAGAATTCCAGTACTACATTTTTAATCTTTTCTAAGATTCAACTGGACAATTTTGCTGTCACTCTCTCTTTCTCTCTCTCTCTCTCTCTCTCTCTCTCTATATATATATATATATATATATATATATATATATACACACACATATATATATTACGCGAATCATTCATACGAAAAGCAGATAATTAACTTCATTATCTGGTTTTCGTATGATCAGTAACTTCATTATCTGCTTTTCGTATGAATGATTCGCGTAATATAAATTGAAACTACACCACATTATTGAGATATATATATATATATATATATATATATATATATATATATATATATATATATATATATATTATTGGGACTGGTACTATAAAACGAAAACTACAATACATATTCCAGTAATATATCTTTAATCTTTTCTAAGATAAAACGTTTCAAAGCTTAATCTAACAATTGGATATTTTGCCCGATCTTGACAACTTAGCTGTTACAACTGGTATATATATATATATATAGATAGCTATATTTTGAAGCTACACACTTTAACCAGCGTCGTTTCCATTGACTGAAGCATTCCTTTTTGTAATTGATGGAAGCAACTCTTTTAGCGGCCGACTGCCTCGTCCCATTCTCTTCGATTTGCTCAACGTCTTGAATTCTTATTTCTTTCCAGTAAAATTTAATTTTCCCAAAGAAAAGATCGGAAGGGGCGGTATCTGAGGAATATGGTGGTTGTCTAACCTTGGAATTGTTGTCTTGGTCGAAAACTGTTTCACAATATATGGTTATTGATGAAACTTCTGTGGTGTGGTGAGACAACCGCACACTACACACTTACCTTCCACGCTCTGCTATTAACAACGGAATTGAGCGAGGCCGTTATTGTTTAGTGTGCATCAGGTCTAGCATGAAACAGTCTGTCGCCTCTGAGTGTTGACTTCAATGTTCTTTTTTATATTTACATACGCTCTATCTCTGGTACTGATACCTTAAAACTATATTTCTTTATATATATATATATATATATATATATATATATATATATATATATATAGAGAGAGAGAGAGAGAGAGAGAGAGAGAGAGAGAAGCTATAGCAGAGGCTGGATGTGCATTGTGTGTTATAAGACATAACAATGAAAAGCAAGCAATGGAATGGTTAGAAGGGAAGAGAGAAAAGAGTTATTCAGAAAAGAGAGAAAAAGAGCGTAAAAAGTATTGGGAACATGAAAGGAGAGAGAATAGAAAAAGAAAAAAAGAAACGCAGAGATATTGGATTTTGAGTTTAGTTATATGAAAAGAAAGAAAGAAACAAAGAAAGAAAGAAAGAGGGACAAGAAAAGAAAGAAAGAAAGAGGGACAAGAAAGTAAGTAAGTATGAGTGGAAAAAAAGAAAGAAAGTAAAATTGGAACGGGAAAAGAAAAGAAAAATGAAAGAAAGAAAAACAAAGAAAGACAGATATTGGATTTTAAGTTTATTCAGAAAGAAAGAAAGAAAGAAAGAAAGAAAGAAAGAAAGAAAGAAAGAAAGAAAGAAAAATTGGAACGGGAAAAGAAAAGAAAATGAAAGAAAGAAAAATAAAGAAAGACCGAGATATAGTATTTTGAGTTTATTCAGAAAGAAAGAAAGAAAGAAAGAAAGAAAGAAAGAAAGAAAAAAGATAGAAAAAAATTAAAAAATTGTAACGGAAGAAAAACGAAGAAAGAAATATGGAATTTTGATTTTATTCAGAATGAAAGAGAGGAAGAAAGAATGGAAAATCGGAATGAAGGGAGGGAGGGTGTAAAAAGCGAATTTTAGTAAATGGAAAACAAACAAAATAAACTAAAACCCGAAAATAAAAGCAGAGAAAAAAATGGCGTCTTAAAGAAAAAAAAATGTCTGTTAAGAGTCGACATTCGTGACAGAACTCCCTTTTTAGATTGAGGTAAAAAGAAATGAAATGTGTTCATATTTAGAAGAAATTATTCGGAGGGCAGAGACAGAAAACGACAGAAAAGGTTTTTTGGGTTTGTTTCTTGTTTTGTTGGTGATGATTTTTTTTCATTTAATGGAAAGCGACGCAACAAAACAAAGAAAAAACGCCAGAAACGAAACCAAATTGAGATGAGAATGAAAGATGAAAAAAAAATGTTGCAAAAGGAAGGGAAAAATGAATATTGAATGTTTCCTCAGGTCTTCGAGTATTATTATTCTTCGAAACGCTTCCATTCACTTATATTTTGTGTAATCTCTATCATGATGGCCTCTTTTTGCTTTTGTATTTTTTTTTTCAAGTCTTGCACCGCTAGATTTTGCCGCTTGCAATTTGATAGGATGGACGTCTATTTTTTTTTTTAACTTTCTATCGCGATTTCTTTGGTGTGTGTCCTTCGAAGACGCACAAATTCGCTATCCTGAAGCCAACAACCGTAAGTAGGTTGAATAAAAAATATCTAATACTTTGTTAATACAGGCATCGTGATTCTAGGCTTAAGTGTTATTGGTGAGATAGATAGATAGATAGATAGATAGAATAACATTGATATGCTCACACACAGAAACACACACACACATATATATATATATATATATATATATATATATATATATATATATATATATATACTAGCAGCATGGCCCGGCGTTGCCCGTGCTTGATTCAAAAATCGTACGATTCATACAGCAATCGCTATCACTTGACATAAAATATTTTTGCCCTTCCTTGGCTTTAAAGGAGTGCTCTTTGCCGTGCTGATGTTCTACACGCCTTACGTCTTGCCTATCTCACACTGCGAATATTTTCTAAGCATATACTAAACATTAAATCTGCTAGGAAAAAAAAACTAAACAAAATGAACACGAAACGATCAGCTTTAAAAAAGGACTCGTATCTGGAAAAACCGAATGAAAAAATAATGTTAATAACTAATACAAATTCACACCCAACCCAGTTCTGCGGAATCAGAATCAACGTTGAGTTTAAGCAAGCGAATGAGCCAATTGGAGTAAAGTGCCATGTAGATTTAAGTTTTTCCCACTTGTGACGAATGCAGCTATCGATTTTTTTTTTTTGCATGCTAGCATGCTAGTTAACATTCGTGTCAGTCAGCTGTTGGCTCTCACGCTGGCCAATAGAATTTTCATACCTATTCGTGGCAGCCAGCTCTCACTCTGGTCAGTAGAAAATGGCCGCAGACTACATGAAAACTGCCGTAGAAGCATAAAAAATCAATTATTTCCACTATCGATGGGAGTTGGGAAATGCAAAGTCGGTCTTGGCCTTTCCACTAAATTGGAGCATGTGCATGTAAATTTTGGTGCAAATCCGTCGAAAATTGCGGCCATGCATTCGTTACACACACACACACAACCATCTTGCCTTTTATAGATAGATAAATAGAGAGAGGAAGAGAGAGTATTTCTATCCTTAATTGTTACTGGGGAGATAGATAGATAGATAGATAGATAGATAGATAGATAGATAGATAAAATAACATATTCATATGATCACACACGCACACACACACACTTACATATATATATACATACATATATATATATATATATATATATATATATATATATATATATATATATATATATATATATATATATAAATAAAAAGGAAAGAACAGTAAGATATAAAATCCGGTGTTCTTATAGATATTTTTATTTTTACACAATAGTGCTCAATGTAAATTTAAATTTACAGAGCATTAATATTATAAATTAATAGATTTAAAATATGGTTTTACCGCTATATATATATATATGTATATATATATATATATATATATATATATATATATATATATATATATATATATAGACAGATAGATAGATAGATAGAGAGAGAGAGAGAGAGAGAGAGAGAGAGAGGGGGGAGAAAGAGAAATTCTAGGCTTAAGTGTTATTGGGGAGATATATAGATAGATAGATAGATAGATAGATAGATAGATAGATAGATATAATAATATTCATATGCTCACACACAAACACACACACACACACAAACACTGACACATATATATACACACACATATATATATACATATATATATATATATACATGGATATATATATATATAGAGAGAGAGAGAGAGAGAGAGAGAGAGAGAGAGTGAAAGATAAAATCCTAGGCTTAAGTGTTATTGGGGAGATAGATAGATAGATAGATAGATAGATAGATAGATAGATAGATAGATAGAATAATATTCATATGCTCACGCTCACAAACACGCACACGCATATATATATATATATATATATATATATATATATATATATATATATACAGAGAGATTGAAAAAGAGAGAGAGAGAGAGAGAGAGTGTGTGTGTGTGTGTGTGTGTGTGTGTGTGTGTGTGTGTGTGTAAGACCAAGGAAAATACATAGATACTAAATAAAACATAAACCGACTTTCTTGCACATTCCATATATATGAAGGCAGCGAAAATATATAATAGATATATATATAATATATATATAATATATATATATACACACATATATAGATATATATATATATATATATATACACGTATATATATATATATATATACACGTATACATATATATATATACACGTATATATATACACGTATATATATATATGTATATATATATACACTTATATATATATACAATTATATATATACAC